>JARLTB010000023.1:9895000-10495000 GCA_030141615.1 Unio pictorum | reverse complement strand
CTATGTGTACATTGATAGGAGAGTTAGGTCCTTTGAAAGAAGATTTCCATCTGGTATTTGCATTAGCTATGTGTACATTGATAGGAGAGTTAGGTCCTTTGAAAGAAGATTTCCATCTGGTATTTGCATTAGCTATGTGTACATTGATAGGAGAGTTAGGTCCTTTGAAAGAAGATTTCCATCTGGTATTTGCATTAGCTATGTGTACATTGATAGGAGAGTTAGGTCCTTTGAAAGAAGATTTCCATCTGGTATTTGCATTAGCTATGTGTACATTGATAGGAGAGTTAGGTCCTTTGAAAGAAGATTTCCATCTGGTATTTGCATTAGCTATGTGTACATTGATAGGAGAGTTAGGTCCTTTGAAAGAAGAATTCCATCTGGTTATTGCATTTGCTATGTGTACATTGATAGGAGAGTTAGGTCCTTTGAAAGAAGATTTCCATCTGGTATTTGCATTAGCTATGTGTACATTGATAGGAGAGTTAGGTCCTTTGAAAGAAGATTTCCATCTGGTATTTGCATTAGCTATGTGTACATTGATAGGAGAGTTAGGTCCTTTGAAAGAAGATTTCCATCTGGTATTTGCATTAGCTATGTGTACATTGATAGGAGAGTTAGGTCCTTTGAAAGAAGATTTCCATCTGGTATTTGCATTAGCTATGTGTACATTGATAGGAGAGTTAGGTCCTTTGAAAGAAGATTTCCATCTGGTATTTGCATTAGCTATGTGTACATTGATAGGAGAGTTAGGTCCTTTGAAAGAAGATTTCCATCTGGTATTTGCATTAGCTATGTGTACATTGATAGGAGAGTTAGGTCCTTTGAAAGAAGATTTCCTTCTGGTATTTGCATTAGCTATGTGTACATTGATAGGAGAGTTAGGTCCTTTGAAAGAAGATTTCCATCTGGTATTTGCATTAGCTATGTGTACATTGATAGGAGAGTTAGGTCCTTTGAAAGAAGATTTCCATCTGGTATTTGCATTAGCTATGTGTACATTGATAGGAGAGTTAGGTCCTTTGAAAGAAGATTTCCATCTGGTATTTGCATTAGCTATGTGTACATTGATAGGAGAGTTAGGTCCTTTGTCAGAGGATTTCCTTCTGGTATTTGCATTAGCTATGTGTACATTGATAGGAGAGTTAGGTCCTTTGAAAGAAGATTTCCATCTGGTATTTGCATTAGCTATGTGTACATTGATGGGAGAGTTAGGTCCTTTGAAAGAAGATTTCCATCTGGTATTTGCATTAGCTATGTGTACATTGATAGGAGAGTTAGGTCCTTTGAAAGAAGATTTCCATCTGGTATTTGCATTAGCTATGTGTACATTGATAGGAGAGTTAGGTCCTTTGAAAGAAGATTTCCATCTGGTATTTGCATTAGCTATGTGTACATTGATAGGAGAGTTAGGTCCTTTGAAAGAAGATTTCCATCTGGTATTTGCATTAGCTATGTGTACATTGATAGGAGAGTTAGGTCCTTTGAAAGAAGATTTCCATCTGGTATTTGCATTAGCTATGTGTACATTGATAGGAGAGTTAGGTCCTTTGAAAGAAGATTTCCATCTGGTATTTGCATTAGCTATGTGTACATTGATAGGAGAGTTAGGTCCTTTGAAAGAAGATTTCCATCTGGTATTTGCATTAGCTATGTGTACATTGATAGGAGAGTTAGGTCCTTTGAAAGAAGATTTCCATCTGGTATTTGCATTAGCTATGTGTACATTGATAGGAGAGTTAGGTCCTTTGAAAGAAGATTTCCATCTGGTATTTGCATTAGCTATGTGTACATTGATAGGAGAGTTAGGTCCTTTGAAAGAAGATTTCCATCTGGTATTTGCATTAGCTATGTGTACATTGATAGGAGAGTTAAGTCCTTTGAAAGAAGATTTCCATCTGGTATTTGCATTAGCTATGTGTACATTGATAGGAGAGTTAGGTCCTTTGAAAGAAGATTTCCATCTGGTATTTGCATTAGCTATGTGTACATTGATAGGAGAGTTAGGTCCTTTGAAAGAAGATTTCCATCTGGTATTTGCATTAGCTATGTGTACATTGATAGGAGAGTTAGGTCCTTTGAAAGAAGATTTCCATCTGGTATTTGCATTAGCTATGTGTACATTGATAGGAGAGTTAGGTCCTTTGAAAGAAGATTTCCATCTGGTATTTGCATTAGCTATGTGTACATTGATAGGAGAGTTAGGTCCTTTGAAAGAAGATTTCCATCTGGTATTTGCATTAGCTATGTGTACATTGATAGGAGAGTTAGGTCCTTTGAAAGAAGAATTCCATCTGGTTATTGCATTTGCTATGTGTACATTGATAGGAGAGTTAGGTCCTTTGAAAGAAGATTTCCATCTGGTATTTGCATTAGCTATGTGTACATTGATAGGAGAGTTAGGTCCTTTGAAAGAAGATTTCCATCTGGTATTTGCATTAGCTATGTGTACATTGATAGGAGAGTTAGGTCCTTTGAAAGAAGATTTCCATCTGGTATTTGCATTAGCTATGTGTACATTGATAGGAGAGTTAGGTCCTTTGAAAGAAGATTTCCATCTGGTATTTGCATTAGCTATGTGTACATTGATAGGAGAGTTAGGTCCTTTGAAAGAAGATTTCCATCTGGTATTTGCATTAGCTATGTGTACATTGATAGGAGAGTTAGGTCCTTTGAAAGAAGATTTCCATCTGGTATTTGCATTAGCTATGTGTACATTGATAGGAGAGTTAGGTCCTTTGAAAGAAGATTTCCTTCTGGTATTTGCATTAGCTATGTGTACATTGATAGGAGAGTTAGGTCCTTTGAAAGAAGATTTCCATCTGGTATTTGCATTAGCTATGTGTACATTGATAGGAGAGTTAGGTCCTTTGAAAGAAGATTTCCATCTGGTATTTGCATTAGCTATGTGTACATTGATAGGAGAGTTAGGTCCTTTGAAAGAAGATTTCCATCTGGTATTTGCATTAGCTATGTGTACATTGATAGGAGAGTTAGGTCCTTTGAAAGAAGATTTCCATCTGGTATTTGCATTAGCTATGTGTACATTGATAGGAGAGTTAGGTCCTTTGAAAGAAGATTTCCATCTGGTATTTGCATTAGCTATGTGTACATTGATGGGAGAGTTAGGTCCTTTGAAAGAAGATTTCCATCTGGTATTTGCATTAGCTATGTGTACATTGATGGGAGAGTTAGGTCCTTTGAAAGAAGATTTCCATCTGGTATTTGCATTAGCTATGTGTACATTGATAGGAGAGTTAGGTCCTTTGAAAGAAGATTTCCATCTGGTATTTGCATTAGCTATGTGTACATTGATAGGAGAGTTAGGTCCTTTGAAAGAAGATTTCCATCTGGTATTTGCATTAGCTATGTGTACATTGATAGGAGAGTTAGGTCCTTTGAAAGAAGATTTCCATCTGGTATTTGCATTAGCTATGTGTACATTGATAGGAGAGTTAGGTCCTTTGAAAGAAGATTTCCATCTGGTATTTGCATTAGCTATGTGTACATTGATAGGAGAGTTAGGTCCTTTGAAAGAAGATTTCCATCTGGTATTTGCATTAGCTATGTGTACATTGATAGGAGAGTTAGGTCCTTTGAAAGAAGATTTCCATCTGGTATTTGCATTAGCTATGTGTACATTGATAGGAGAGTTAGGTCCTTTGAAAGAAGATTTCCATCTGGTATTTGCATTAGCTATGTGTACATTGATAGGAGAGTTAGGTCCTTTGAAAGAAGATTTCCATCTGGTATTTGCATTAGCTATGTGTACATTGATAGGAGAGTTAGGTCCTTTGAAAGAAGATTTCCTTCTGGTATTTGCATTAGCTATGTGTACATTGATAGGAGAGTTAGGTCCTTTGAAAGAAGATTTCCATCTGGTATTTGCATTAGCTATGTGTACATTGATAGGAGAGTTAGGTCCTTTGAAAGAAGATTTCCATCTGGTATTTGCATTAGCTATGTGTACATTGATAGGAGAGTTAGGTCCTTTGAAAGAAGATTTCCATCTGGTATTTGCATTAGCTATGTGTACATTGATAGGAGAGTTAGGTCCTTTGAAAGAAGATTTCCATCTGGTATTTGCATTAGCTATGTGTACATTGATAGGAGAGTTAGGTCCTTTGAAGAAAGATTTCCATCTGGTATTTGCATTAGCTATGTGTACATTGATAGGAGAGTTAGGTCCTTTGAAAGAAGATTTCCATCTGGTATTTGCATTAGCTATGTGTACATTGATAGGAGAGTTAGGTCCTTTGAAAGAAGATTTCCATCTGGTATTTGCATTAGCTATGTGTACATTGATAGGAGAGTTAGGTCCTTTGAAAGAAGATTTCCATCTGGTATTTGCATTAGCTATGTGTACATTGATAGGAGAGTTAGGTCCTTTGAAAGAAGATTTCCTTCTGGTATTTGCATTAGCTATGTGTACATTGATAGGAGAGTTAGGTCCTTTGAAAGAAGATTTCCTTCTGGTTATTGCATTAGCTATGTGTACATTGATAGGAGAGTTAGGTCCTTTGAAAGAAGATTTCCATCTGGTATTTGCATTAGCTATGTGTACATTGATAGGAGAGTTAGGTCCTTTGAAAGAAGATTTCCATCTGGTATTTGCATTAGCTATGTGTACATTGATAGGAGAGTTAGGTCCTTTGAAAGAAGATTTCCATCTGGTTATTGCATTAGCTATGTGTACATTGATAGGAGAGTTAGGTCCTTTGAAAGAAGATTTCCATCTGGTTATTGCATTAGCTATGTGTACATTGATAGGAGAGTTAGGTCCTTTGAAAGAAGATTTCCATCTGGTATTTGCATTAGCTATGTGTACATTGATAGGAGAGTTAGGTCCTTTGAAAGAAGATTTCCATCTGGTATTTGCATTAGCTATGTGTACATTGATAGGAGAGTTAGGTCCTTTGAAAGAAGATTTCCATCTGGTATTTGCATTAGCTATGTGTACATTGATAGGAGAGTTAGGTCCTTTGCAAGAAGATTTCCATCTGGTTATTGCATTAGCTATGTGTACATTGATAGGAGAGTTAGGTCCTTTGAAAGAAGATTTCCATCTGGTATTTGCATTAGCTATGTGTACATTGATTGGAGAGTTAGGTCCTTTGAAAGAAGATTTCCTTCTGGTATTTGCATTAGCTATGTGTACATTGATAGGAGAGTTAGGTCCTTTGAAAGAAGATTTCCATCTGGTATTTGCATTAGCTATGTGTACATTGATAGGAGAGTTAGGTCCTTTGAAAGAAGATTTCCATCTGGTATTTGCATTAGCTATGTGTACATTGATAGGAGAGTTAGGTCCTTTGAAAGAAGATTTCCATCTGGTTGTTGCATTAGCATACATGCCAACAATTATGCTTTTGGTGTAATCATTAGCATTACTTGTTCTTGAGATATTTTTATGGATTACCTTGAAACTTAGTAAATATTATTTCCATCATCTGAAGATGTATCAGTAGACCACTTTGCTCCCACAATTCTTTTAGAGCTATTGCCCTTTTTTCTAAAGTCATGGTATGACGGTTTTGTTAGTGCAACTTGTCTCAGTTTTAGCCCATGGTATGACCTAGTAATCATCATGCAATATCTCAATGATTGCTTACTACCATTCTTGAGTCCATATTTCTGATCTGATCTCAGTCAATCTTGGAATATGGATTTATATCATAAGAATTGTAAGCATCTTAATGAAATGATTTTACATATTACGCTCTGGAGTCCACATGTCTGATCCATTTTTGATCAGACTTAAAATATGTGCTTATATCATGAAAATCTCAGATAAGTTCTGTTATAGGTAAGATACACCTGTAATAATGATGTGATCCTGTGTCTGATTGATCTTCTTACCATTTTGGAAGTTATATTTCTGATTGGCTGATCTTACCTATTAGGAGGTTATATTTCTGATTGGCTTATCTTACCAATTCCAAGCTTATATTTCTAATTGGTTGATCTTCTTACCAATTTAGAGGTTGCATTTCTGAGTATCATTATATCATTAATTGGACAAGTTCACTAATGAGCAAGAAAGATACATATAAAGCATGTAATTAACAGAGCTTCTTACCACTGATACAGTTTTGGTCTAACTTGAAATACATCTGCAAGACTTTGGTTGAGTTCGATAATAATCAAGATCTGTGGCTAGCTTATGTGGAAGGTATATTTTGTTATCTTGATGGCAGATATTTATATTTGTCATCTGGATGGCATATTTTTGTATTTAAGTCATCTGGATGGCATATTTTTGTATTTGTCATCTGGATGGCATATTTTTGTATACAAGTCATCTGGATAGCATTTTTTTGTTGTTATCTGGATGGCATATTTTTATATTTATGTCATCTGGATGGCATATTTTTGTATAAAAGTCATCTGGATGGCATATTTTTGTATAAAAGTCATCTGGATGGCATATTTTTGTATAAAAGTCATCTGGATGGCATATTTTTGTATAAAAGTCATCTGGATGGCATATTTTGTAATAAGGTTATCTGGGAGGCATATTTATATCTGACTTGTGTAGAAGGCATGTTTTGAATGAAGGTTATCTGGATGACATATTTTTGTGTTGAGATTATCTGAAATGAATATTTTGTATCGGGCTTTTCTAGAAGGCATTTTGTATTGATTTTATGCGGAAGACATTTATTTCTGGCTTATCTGGGTGGCATGTTATGTATTGATTTTATCTGGAAGACATATTTTGTATTGGGATTTGATCAAAATGTTAAAATTCAACTGCACAAGATCAACACATATGTTATGCTTTCATGTATCAGATTTAGATTGTTGTATTATAAGAAAAACATTTAGGATCCAGTTTTGATAAATTAAGAAATAGCCCTGATCATCCAGATCTTAAATGCGTTCAGCATTGCGCATGCATAAAAATTATAGTATTTTGTGTCTGATTGGCTGAACTTGTCACTATTTTAAATGATATGATATTTGTATCTGATAGGCTTTGCTTGCCAGTATTTTAAATGATATTATATCGGATCAGCTAATCTTGCCAATACTTTAAATGGTATGATTTTGTATCTGTAATTTAAATACTTGATTTTGTGTCTGATTGGCTAAGCTTGTCTGTATTTCGAATTATATGAATTTGTGTCTGTAATTTAGATACGATTTTTATGATTGGCTAAGCTTGTCAGTATTTGAAATGAAATGATTTTGTCTGATTGGCTAAGCTTGTCAGTATTTTATATGAAATGATCTTGTCTGATTGGCTAAGCTTGTCAGTATTTGAAATGAAATGATTTTTTATCTCATTGGCTTTGCTTGTCAGTATTTTAAATGAAATGATTTTGTATCTGATTGGCTAAGCTTGTCAGTATTTGAAATGAAATGATTTTGTATCTGATTGGCTAAGCTTGTCAGTATTTGAAATGAAATGATTTTTTTATCTGATTGGCTAAGCTTGTCAGTATTTGAAATGAAATGATTTTGTATCTGATTGGTTAAGCTTGTCAGTATTTTAAATGAAATGATCTTGTGTCTGATTACCTAAGCTTGTCAGTATTTTAAATGATATGATTTTGTCTGATTGGCTAAGCTTGTCAGTATTTTAAATGATATGATTTTGTCTGATTGGCTAAGCTTGTCAGTATTTGAAATGAAATGATTTTGTCTGATTGGCTGAGCTTGTCAGTATTTTAAATGAAATGATTTTGTCTGATTGGCTAAGCTTGTCAGTATTTTAAATGAAATGATTTTGTCTGATTGGCTAAGCTTGTCAGTATTTTAAATGATATGATTTTGTCTGATTGGCTAAGCTTGTCAGTATTTTAAATGAAATGATTTTGTCTGATTGGCTAAGCTTGTCAGTATTTTATATGAAATGATCTTGTGTCTGATTGGCTAAGCTTGTCAGTATTTGAAATGAAATGATTTTTTATCTCATTGGCTTTGCTTGTCAGTATTTTAAATGAAATGATTTTTTATCTCATTGGCTATGCTTGTTAAAACTTCTTTTTGTAAGTATTTTTCTGGTCAAAACAGTAAATCGGCAGTGTATTTTTAGGCTTCATTCAAGATATTATTGATGTATTTTATTTGCATTTGGTAATCCTACATTTGACTGAGAGACTATATCCAATCCAATTGATTTGTATCTTGGTTTTTTGGCTAATATTGTGAAAATGTATGATAATTTTGTATGCACAAGATCACTGCATTTTTATGAGTTGATAATGCATGTGTTTTTACCATTTCTTAAACATGATTATTATTCATAAATCATAAAATAAGAAATTAATATCTTGCTAGAAAACCACCAAGGATTTTACAAAATATTCTCAAGAACAGCAATGAATTATACTTCAGAAATAGGATGTAATGAAAGATGACTCGCCCATTTGCATAGCCACATTTTCATGAGAGAATAAATAACTTGATAATAGAAAAAGACAAAAACCTCAGTCACACTCAGATGCCATTTCATATTTGTAATTAGCAGACAGAAAATGGCAGTACCTATCATGCTACAGTGAAGGTAGGATGTGATGAGACGATCTCTCATTGTAGTAATATATCCATGCTGTCTTTTTTGTGTGCAAGAGACAAATCTCCTTAATACAAGTCATTAATAGTTGGAATGGCTATTCGTTTAATAAAGATTGTAATGAGCATGGCATGTTGTGTACAATGGCTGTTTCACATGTTCATGAATCCTGTTGAAAGTCTTTTAGTGTACTCTGACCTTTCTAACGTTATGCGATGCAACAAATGTTTTACTCAGTCTGTGAAACAACGAATAATCTTCCTATGGATCCCATGCTGGTAGATTTCATGTAAAGTCACTTCTCTTGTAATAGGCAGGTACACCATCCTGACTAGGATTTCACTAAATTCATATGTTTCTGTAGGTAGTGCATCTCGACTCCCAACATAAATGAAAAAATTTTACATACAAATTTGCCTTGTAAATTTAACAACACTGGTAAAGTCTCCTTTTCAATTGAATTTGTTCAAATCCTTAAAATGACCAATTAAATCACTGTGATTCATCACATTATTAACCCCTAGAGAACTTGGACATTGCCTGACCATTTGGATTTTAACATTATGTATATTTGTACAAGTATAAGCTGGTCATTAACAATGGAAACAATATAAGACATTTTATTGGAACAATTTTGCAAGTAAACGTCCTACAGAAAATTTGCTACCCTCAGGGTATCAGACTACTGCTAATTTTCTGCCCTGATATGTCATACACATGAATTGGAACCAGGATGGAATCGGTGTTGACTGATTGTATCAGCACAGCACAGTGATGTGATTTTTCTTTATACATTTTTGTGGTTATGCAAAGATCAAGGTCAGTGTGACTGAAATAAAGAAAACTGGTTTCTAACAACTTGAGTTCAGCAGCATCAGTAGTTACCAAATTTTTCAGATGGACTGCACATTATATAAGAAAAAAACTTGTTAATTTTGGAACCAAATATTCAAGGTCAATGTGACTGAAAGAAGAAAAATAGGTTTCTGCATCTCAACTTAAATTGTTCACAGTGTACAGCTAGGGTCAAAAGTTCAAAGTTCAAGGTTACAGTATGTGAATTGGGGAAAATGGTTGCCACACAATTACTTTGAATGTGTATCATGAACCTGAAACAGATGTTTTGAATGACTTTCATTTGTTGTAAGGAAGAATCTTAAGTTTGGACGTCAAGGTCACTTACTAAAAGAAGGAAAATGGTTTCATATAACTTTAGTTCAGCATCACAGACCTGACCAAGCAGTGGATTGCTTGTACTTGGGTAAGAAATGATCTGTGAATATTGGTGTCAAAAGGTTTAAAGTCAATGTCACTGTGATTGAAAGAAGACTGGTTCCTGCTCTTAACTTTAGTTAAAAACTATCTACCCTCATCATAGTTTATTGATGGCATACATATTTGTTAATAAATAAGCCATTTGACATAGAAAATAGGGTGAAAGGATCAAGGTCATTGTGATTGAATAATTTTGTTCTAGACCACTTACCAGACTATATGGAAGGGACCCCGAGTGGTCTAAAGCGTTCTCTGTTACGGATCACTGCCATCTCACCTCTATGTGGGTTCGAGTCTAAGATTCGGCTAATGTAGTTATGTGAGAAAGCTTGCCAGTAGCTTCCCGTGGGTTGGTGGTTCATTCCGGGGGTTTTCCCAGGTTCTTCTTCCACCAATAATACTGGCCACCATGTATAGCTTATCGTGTGCAGAAAAATGGCATTAAACCCTACAACAACAACAACCAGACTATATGGAGAGTTTGCACTTAAAGTAAGAGACTTTTTTATTGTGGTGGGGGATAAAAATGTATATGTCTTTGTGACTTAAGTAAAATGGATTTTGCAAATAACAGTTACTGTGTTAGAGCAAGTTCCCTAACCAAACTGTGGATGGCCTGGGTAATGAAGAGATCTATTGATTGATGGGTCAAAGGTCCTGGTAGATCTAGTAAGAAAATAATGGTTGACCAACAGTGGAGGTGTCTTTCCAGAAAACTGGAATGATTTACCCACTTGAACCTGTTGAAACAGTTTTGTAAAATTCAATTTTGCAGTATGTCATTCTTAAAACTTTATTTATGAATTTGTAGTGCCATCTTCTACCCATATCCCTAGACAATATGAACAACCTGAGATTCAGTCCACGGAAGGATTACACAGCCAACAGGCTTCAGAGTGGACTGCTACAGCTGAGTTCCGGAACAGAACTCGTCATAGATGAAATGGCGCTACAGCAAGGCCAGCTTAACCCTGATGGTGAGTTTTTGTTTTGACATATCTTGTCATAGATGAAATGGCACTACAGCCAGGCCAGTTTAACCCTGTCATTTCAGTGCATGTATTTTTATTAGAGTTAGGTTAAGTTGCAGCTGACGATTGCAAACACATTGTAAATGCCAACATGAATTTGCCTCCCCTTTTTGACTCAATGAATTCTGGGCATGACTTGTATTTTGTAAATGCCAACATGAATTTGCCTCCCCTTTTTGACTCAATGAATTCTGGGCATGACTTGTATTTTGTAAATGCCAACATGAATTTGCCTCCCCTTTTTGACTCAATGAATTCTGGGCATGACTTGTATTTTGTAAATGCCAACATGAATTTGCCTCCCCTTTTTGACTCGATGAATTCTGGGCATGACTTGTATTATCATTTAAATGATTTTCACTGATACAATGGGTGAGGTAGTTTTAATGAAACATGGAAACAGTTTTACCCACAATGCCTTGTAGACAGTTGCCCACAGTGACTTGCACAACTCCTGATTTGTAGAGAATTTGCATGTTTGCTGTGTTTTGCTACAAAATCATTTTATAACCAAAAATTTAATTCATTTACTTATTCAATGAAAACTGTAAGTGAAAAAGGTGGCAGCTGCAACTAAAGAGAAAAGTCATGGCAAAAACAATTTGGCAACTGTTTAGCCACTAGCTTCAGAATCATAATGAACTGAATGTTTTTATATGGACCACGATGAATACAGCCATAGAATATTATGTCAGTCATGTCCATGTATGCCTTGAGGGTTTATATGAGCAAGACAATAGCAGCTTTCAGTATATTGCAACACATTACTGATGGAATTTGACACATCATATTATTAGTAAATAATGCTTTCATATTAGGTGTGGTAATTCAAACAAATATTTTCATAATTTGATTATTACTTTTCAAAAAAATACACAAATTGTCAATAAACGTGGAAACATTACCAGGATGGACATAAAGCAAGCGAAACTGGAGGGTTTGGGTACTGTAGTGTCATCAATATTCGTGGGGGATCAATTTTCGTGGTTTTCGTGGTTGCCACAAACCACGAATTTAAATCCCCAACGAAAAATGAGCCACATAGGTTGATGATCCCCCCCCCCCCCCCAATTCCCGACCCGTTTTTTTTTACAGTGTTTCATTTAAGTAAGGATAGAGAGAAAATATAGAAAAAGCATAACATATTCAAACAATAGTATTACTAAACAGAAAGAAAGAAAGAAAAAATACTAGTAATACAAAATAACTGCATATGAAAATTAGATTTAATACTTATTCAAGTCGATCCTTCAATCTAGTGCAGCTGTTGTTTAAACATTCAAATCCTTCTGAAAGCACATTTCATTTTATCCATGCATTTTAAATCCAATAGAACAACAATCCTGTAAAAAAAGTATATTTCTTGAAACACTAAAGCAGATTATTAAAGCTCACACTGCACAGATTGTTGGACAAAGCCACTGTTTCAACATCGTGTCAATCAAGTCTCATGGTACTTATAAATGTTTCTCGGGTAAATAATCCCCAAATTAAACAAGTCCAGCTTTCTCGAAACCTTTCATAATTAGGTCCGATCGCTCACTCAGTATCGCGTGAGTTGCAATTATCCATTTAGCGTGAATTGGTTTTATTAACGAGGTTGCAAGGTTTACTACTACTCTGCACTGATCGTCATCTTCTTTTTCCGTAATTATGTCCGTGACCTGTTTAGCATACCACTCCTGGAAGTGTAACTTTAGTTCTTCTTTGTATTCTTTATGCAACTTTGTGGACAGTGGTTTAAGTAAGAGATCATTCAAATGTACTTTAATAACTGATTGGTCTGGTTTTGTTGGCGGCGTCGGCTTCCTTTGATCTTGAACACTCAAACGAAAACATGGCGAAACTGATTAATCCTGACGGGTGTTTGATATGTGCTCACATAGGTGGAAGTATTGTTTTAGTGTTGTTGGCTGAGTCTGCTTTGACAGATATTAATCACTTGGTCAAAAACACGTTGTAAGTATTGAACTAGCCGGGTCTTAGATATGTACTCATACAGGTGGTAGTATTGTTTTAAACATTAATGTGACCGCCGTTTGCGTCGGCATCGTTTTATTCTTTTGTATTCTTTATTTGGGGTACTTGTAGAGGTTAAACCATGAAATTAACTGCCTTATAATATGCAAAATTTGACAGGCAAAACCACGAATTTACGTCCCCACGAAAATGCATTTTTTTACAAAACCACGAAAATTGAGCCCAACGAAAATAAATGATACTACAGTAAATAGTAATTTAATAATTAATTTGTTCTTTCTTGTGTCTAAATTACCTTTATTTTCACTATAACCAATCTTTGCAACATTGTTAAAAACATTACTCCAAGAGATTTCAATACACTTCACATATATATCGGCGAAAACATGTATTATGACCCTGCCTTTTACGTGTTAATATGAATACATTTAGGTGTTGTTGTTGATTCAGAAGAGAACTAGATCTTTTCCTTTAATTACATTAACCGATCATAATACTTTTTCCTTTAATTACATTAACCGATCATAATACCTTTTCCTTTAATTACATTAACCGATCATAATACCTTTTCCTTTAATTACATTAACCGATCATAATACCTTTTCCATTAATTACATTAACCGATCATAATACCTTTTCCTTTAATTACATTAACCGATCATAATACCTTTTCCTTTAATTACATTAACCGATCATAATACCTTTTCCTTTAATTACATTAACCGATCATAATACCTTTTCCTTTAATTACATTAACCGATCATAATACCTTTTCCTTTAATTACATTAACCGATCATAATACCTTTTCCTTTAATTACATTAACCGATCATAATACCTTTTCCTTTAATTACATTAACCGATCATAACACCTTTGGAGAATTAATCACAACTTGAGCCCTCCCAGACACTACTTTTAGTTAAAGGGAACTAAATGTTGTCTGCCAACCTATGTTGAAGTTATAAGGGAAAAACCCATGAACCTGTCAATTAATACTTCCACTTGTGTGAGAAGCATATTCATGTCACAAAAGACCTTGCAAAAACCAGAATCTACCTGGAGGATATACCATTTCAAGCCGGATGAGTTTTCAACTTCTCAGGAAAGTATACTCCATTTGTATTTCCATTTTTTTCAATTCCTATGCCAACATAGTTCTGCATTTTCAATTTGGTAACACTTGTTATCATACATTTAGGTAGTTGCATGGGGAGCCTAAGCGACCTCACTTTAAATTTGGATTATAACTATTTTATATACATTCAAGCATCTTATTAACAAAATACTCATATGTGTAATTCCATTATGAATGGGTGAGTTCCTATCCAAGGCATTCCTAGTATCCAGTGCCAACTTCAATGATTTTACTTTAGCCTTTTTTCCTGCAGATAATTGCCTTGTTATGGATATTGTCACACCTGCCTTGTACATGTCTGTAATGCTGCCTCATTTCCATTTATGTGAAGGTTTTTGTATTTAATAATAGACACTGGAATACATTTCTTTATTGCTTCCACTCTGTTGCATCTTGCACATGCATGTTTCAAATGGTGATGCATGGATGATGTTTATCAAGACATGCATTCCATCATATTTAAAGAGCACTTTATCTCTTGCATGGGTAGCTTCACAAGATAGGTTTGGTCTACAATATTTATATGCATGAATAACTTTATAGCCCTTATACATGTATAATTCCGTCATTTTTCTTACATACAGGTGAGTTTCATTTACCATGGCAACCTTAGACTTTAAATGCTTCAATGATTCTACAGATTAATGCAGTCCTTGACCTTCCATATGCTCATTCCACAAGATGTGAAGATTAGTTTCTCGAGGTTCAACAGATGTCGCTTTGATTGTGTTTTTTATTCTGGGCATCCTATGAATTTAGTAAGTTGCAGACTCCTTCACTCTTTGCCAACTGATTTTCGTGCTTTACAGCAGACCAACCAAGGTGATGTTGCTTGTTCTCAAATGAAGGTAGGGAAAAGTTCAGCCTTTTGAGCAGTCGTTGAGGATGTTTTCTGACTTTGACCACCGGAATTCTGCCTTCTTTCTTTCCACTTCATCAGCAACCTGGAAAAGAGCTCCAGGATCTGTTATCTTGTGAGGAAACAGAAGAGTCGGCTTCACTTCCTTCCACAATCTCAGAGAGTTGCAGACATTCTGACCTGCCTTCATCATCAGTTCATCAGCAATTCTACCTTAGCCATACACCAGTATTTCATTTGGAAACCCCAGCAGTTGACAGTGACATTGCCCCTTTGGGGATGACAAAGCCACACTACATTTGTATGGATCGGATGGCTTTTGATGAGACTTTGCGGTTAGTGTGCAGTATGGTTACTCTGACTTTGATGTTGTACTTTTTCTTTATGGCTATTATCTTCCAACAGGTTGAATACATCTCCCACACCAAATACCGCAGGGCATGCATGGGAGTTGGTCTCAAGAATGGACCGAGAACTGAACAGAGCCACTTGCACACTTTGGCCAGTGGCATAACTGCAGCTACATATTTACAGTTAGTGGAATACAAATCTCTCTTCCTGCAATTTTCTGTAGGACCACTGTAAAGCCAACCTATGAGTAGAGCCTTCTTTCTCTAACCTTCTGTTTAAGAGCCAGATTGAAGAAGTCTGTAACAAGCCACCAAGGAGACTAATTTCCTTCACCCGCATCTACATTGTCAATAGAAGGATTGTATGTGAAACTGTCCTATTGAAGCTCCATCCAGTAAAAGTTACAGTTCTTGCAAGCCAGAGCAGATAATGCACCAAGAGGTTGCAATGGTTTATTCTGACTTTTCAACATAGTTTTATCCTAGACTTTTCTTGGTCCTAAATGCAAACGACACTGCACTCATTAGCCTAAGTGCTCACTATCAGTTACTTTATGCCCCTTGGATCTCAATCGAAACATGATAGTGCATTTTGAATGTCGTCCAAAATCTAGAAATCAGTGTTTATTTAAAAAGAAGTTTACCTTTTATGTCCCTTTTCACAAGGTTTCCAGGATATTCCTGCGATTTGCCTACAACATCATATACCATTTCAGGGCACTTCCATAACTGCCAACCCTCACGATTATGGTGTGAATTTCACGATTTTCTCAGTGATTCACAACTTTATGCTGCATGAAAAAAAAAAAAAATTATAGAATTCTCAATTCTTTTAAATTTTTAATAAAATAATTGATTTCCCATTAAGCGCTAGTCATATTGACAGTTGCTGAACCAGTAAAGTACTATTGGTCACAATATTAATGGAACTGTAGCTGATTGGTACAGTTGGCTCAGTAGCAAGCATTTGATTGTATTTTAATCTATATGCATATAAGTAGTTTTGCAAATGCTTTTGAGCGAAATTGGGACCTAACCCAAATTTTGCTCCTCGCAAATGCTGCCAATACTGATTTGAATTACCATTTGGCTTTGCGTCTTGAAAATGTCTTCACCACCAAGGAAAAAGAAATGTATTGCACAAAATGTAAAGTTTAGTTTGGAATTTACCAGAAATTTACCATGAATTCAGTCATCAAACACCGATATACATCATGTATGTTGCATGTAGTGTGCCACAAATTTAGCATTGGGCATGGTGGCAGAAACGATGTGAGGAAACACATTTGTAGCAAAAAGCACATTGAATGTTGGGAAAATTAAGAACTCACAGCAGATTTCAGCTCTGGAATAATTTAAGCCATCGACAGAAGACTTGAAATGTACCAATGCTGAAGCATTGTTTGTGAGTTTTCTTGTTAAACACAATCTATTTTTATCAGCTGGAAATCATGCTAAACATTTGTTCTGACAAATATTCCCAGACTAGATGATCGCTTCACGAATTCATGTCATAATTCACTAATATGTATCCTTATTTTCACCAATTACGAGCCTGGAGGATTGGTAGCTATGCAGTTCCAATTGGACTCGACATCAGCCCCTGGGCCTTCACTCATATGGTGAATTAAGTAATGGTGTCCAGACATTTCCTATGGCAGCAACATCAAGTTACCTGGATGACAGTAACATCAGGTGAGTTGGATCAAAACATAGCATGATAGCCCTCGTTAAACTCCTTACAAAGCTGGGCTTCTCTCCGCAAGGATAATTCTGACTTAGTAGCATGTCAATTTTTCACCTAGGTATGGAGTTCACTATTAGTCCAAACCATGGTGGCTTTACTTTCAAGGAAATTTCCATCAACATGGGAATTACTTAGACTACTACGCTTGTTTAACAGAGCAGTGGACCTTGTTGCCTTAAGTCACCTTTTTATGTGCCCGTTGCAAGTTATTCTTCTGTCCTGATGGAGGCCAAAAGAGATTGCCCACTGGACCAACCTCTTCCCACCCCATCTGCAGACGATCGTGGCATGATCTGTGAAATAGTGGCATCTTAATTTGGCTACAGTCAATATCGATACAAGCGCCAAAGGCAGGGTAGTCCACCTTCTACCATCCTTTGTGGGAAGCCAGCATTGTATGGTCTCCCCGCAAATGTCATCTGCATATCAATATTCTAGTGATGGTGGCCATTATGAAGGACTTTCACTGGTGGTGGGAATATTTAAATGGCAAGGGAATTCTTATTTTCTCTGACAACTCTACAATGGTGACTTGTCTCAAATGACAAGGAGAGGCCAAATCCCCACATCCTTGAATATTAGAATGGGACTTTATAAAGTGGTGTTGTCAGCAAAAACCCACATACACTTAAAGTAATAGCATGTCCCAAACATGTCAGTAATTTCACTCCGATATGTACCTAATGTACTAACCATTGGTGTCCGAAACATGTCATTAATTTCACTCCGATATGTACCTAATGTACTAACCATTGGTGTCCCAAACATGTCAGTAATTTCACTCCGATATGTACCTAATGTACTAACCATTGGTGTCCCAAACATGTCAGTAATTTCACTTCGATATGTACCTAATGTACTGACCATTGGTGTCCCAAACATGTCAGTAATTTCACTCCGATATGTACCTAATGTACTGACCATTGGTGTCCCAAACATGTCAGTAATTTCACTCCGATATGTACCTAATGTACTGACCATTGGTGTCCGAAACATGTCATTAATTTCACTCCGATATGTACCTAATGTACTGACCATTGGTGTCCCAAACATGTCAGTAATTTCACTCCGATATGTACCTAATGTACTAACCATTGGTGTCCCAAACATGTCAGTAATTTCACTCCGATATGTACCTAATGTACTGACCATTGGTGTCCGAAACATGTCATTAATTTCACTCCGATATGTACCTAATGTACTGACCATTGGTGTCCCAAACATGTCAGTAATTTCACTCCGATATGTACCTAATGTACTGACCATTGGTGTCCCAAACATGTCATTAATTTCACTCCGATATGTACCTAATGTACTGACCATTGGTTCCCAAACATGTCATTAATTTCACTCCGATATGTACCTAATGTACTGACCATTGGTGGACCAAACATGTCATTAATTTCACTCCGATATGTACCTAATGTACTGACCATTGGTGTCCCAAACATGTCAGTAATTTCACTCCGATATGTACCTAATGTACTGACCATTGGTGGACCAAACATGTCAGTAATTTCACTTCGATATGTACCTAATGTACTGACCATTGGTGGACCTCTTTGCAACAAGGAGGAATACCAACATTCCAATGTTGGTATCTCCAGTCCTAGACTCGGAAGTCTAGGCAGTTGACCGATAAATTGAGATGACCTGGATGCATAAACCTACCCCCCTCTCCCAATACCTCTGATTCCAGAATGATCTAGAAAGAGAGATAATCAGGGTGTTACCTCATTGTCATTGCACCACTCATCTACTCTAACAAAAACAAGGGCAGTTGTTTCGTTCCTACCCAGACCCACTGAACGTGCACATCTGAATCATATTCACAACCAGTTGTGAAAAGAATTGCAGGAAAGCCCTAGACTCAGAAAGCGCACAAAAGCAAGTGTCATGTTTTCATCACAAACAAACAAAACATACCTCTTCAGACATCTATACCGCAATAGGCTAACTTCCTCTGGTTCTTTGAAGATAGGAAAGTTCACTCTAAGTAAGATTAAAGGTTACTGCTCTACAATCGCTGACACCTTTCATCACAGGAGAGATTGTGTATGTGTGATTAGGATTTTTAACATAGCTTGAAAATAAATTTCAGTTATTTTGCTTTGTTGTCTGCAGTTAGGCAGTTTATAATGATGTCTAGCTATTGGATATCATGCCGCAGACATGTAGCATGATGTCCCACCCAGTAACACTATCTTGACTCCAAGCCGACCAGCCCTTACAATAACCTCACAATGCTGAGCACCAAGTTAGGCAGCTGTTAGAACCATTATTGTATGTGTTTGGTATGACTCTGCAAGGGTTTGAACCCATGACCTCCCGCTCCTGCAGTGGACGATTCTAACCACTGAGCTACCAGGGCATTCCATAGAAGAGAAGACATCAGACAAAACATGGACTTATCTGACTTTCACTCCATCTTTCAGTATATAAGGCCAAAAATGTTAGCCCTGTGCCCAGAGTGTAGCCTGTCTTGGATATTGCTAAACACAAACCTTTTACACTACTCTTAGTGACATCCCTGGTACTCCTTTCATACCTATTTCCTTGCAGCATTAGTGACAGCAGGCAGAATTTGTAACTGCATTCCGTATCAGCAGACCCGAATTACACTAAGTTCTGGGTCTTACACAGGATGGCATCCTCTCTTATCATCAAGAACAGACTGCATTCCATGGGTAAGTGGACTTTTGTCATAAGACCTCAGTCGACTTTTTACTCTGATTTGTCATCCCATATAGCCCAGGTTGATCTGGTGGGACATATATTTGCAGCTGAGTAGGTCACCCTTCCAGGTCGATTGACATCTTCTGAAGACACGGCTTCAAGACTGGATTTGCAGGGGGCATTTAATCTATTTCAAGCTGCACCCCAACACATGGTGTCCTTCCCACTGGGTTAACAAGAAACTCTCTCACATACCTTAGAGGACCAGAGATGGTATCTCCAGGGTAACGAGATGTACCTCCTTCCACCTCTTACCTTTACTCCTAAGGTATTATGATTATGTAATGTATTTAAAGAATTTTTCCAAGTACAATATGTTTTTTCAAGAATACTTGCCTAAAAATGAAACATATGCATCCTCCCAGCCTCTTTGTAGTTACATTCACAAAAAGCATACCCTCTGCTCCAGCAATAGCTGACAGGCTCATGGGTTTTGTTGCCAGTACTTGTACCTAAAAGGGAGATAACACTGCCCGACAGCCATCTGGGTCATCCAACAACTTTTAGCTCCCATCAGCTAAATATTTAGGAGGGCTGGATTTTGTGAGGTATTTTGATTGGGTAAGTATTCTCAAAGGAACGTATTTTACTAGGATCCATTAGTAAATGAATTCACTTTGCAAGAGTCAGAAATACTCCTGCCTTCAGCAAGTGAATTCACTTTGCGGGAGTTAGAAACATTCAAGCTTTGATCAGTACATGAATTCACTTTGCAGGAGTCAAAAACATTCAAGCCTTGGGAAACTTAATCACTTGGCAGAAAGTGGAATATGATTTCAGCTATCACAGACAAGAATTCCATGCAAATGTTTCCATCCTGACTTTATCCGAGGGCAAGTCCATACTTCCAGTAAGTAGAATCAACAGTTTAAGTCCATACTAACAGTGAGTCGAATCTACACTTTCCTTATCGCTGCTTTCATTTAAATGCATATATACCAGTAAATTTAAATTCTTACTGCAAAATTGACAAACGAAAATTGTAAAAATTATGCTGAGAAGAATATATTAATATGTCGTGGTGCAATTTATTGTTTAAGGAAAACATGGTCTTTTCATGTTTGCTTATATCTATCTCTGGTTTCATCTTACACCTGATTATCTTTGCAATACTAGCAGCCATATTTCTGTTTTAAATGGCCATTTTCTAAGTTAGGTTGGATCATGAGCAAGATCTTGACATATTTATATAGTAATCTGATCAACTAAGCTTGTTACCACTCTAAATACCAAACTTAAAATTTTAATTGGTAAGTGCTTCCCTCCTGCATCAAATATGAGGGGTCCCGAGTGTCCGAGTGGTCTAAAGCGCTGTCCGTTACAGACCACTGCCATCTCACCTCTGTCTGCGCGTGTTCGAGTTTAAGATTCGGCAAATGTAGTTATGTGAGAAAGCTTGCTAGTAGCTTCTCGTGGGTCAGTGGTTCTTTCCAGCGGTTGTCCATGTTTTTCCTCCACCATTAATACTGGCCGCCATGTATAGCCTATATTTTGCTGAAAAATGATGTTAAACCATCCAAAAAAAAAAAACCTGCAGCAAATAAAATGGTTGTTTTGGTGGTGGATAGGCTTTCCAATTTGAGATCATTCAAGTCATAATGTTATGGAATTAATATGATAATTATTCTAGTTATTTTCAATAATTATGAATAATCGTCAATCACTATGTAAAACCTTATCAGTGGACTAGCATGGGACATGTAAAGGGTTGTTGTCCAACTATTAGGCCCACTGTCAAGGTTGGCTTAGTTTACTTTAGGTTGGGGTGGGGTGCTTACAGTATTCTATTTAATTATTACAGAAGACCCACCCTAGTTCATTTCTGTTGGAAATTGAAATAGTGATAGAGAGATGAAAAGCTCTGAGCCACCAGTCAGCAATGCCAGCAATTAAACTACTGAATACAGAAAAAGGGAAATTCAAATAAACAGCAATTTAATACCATTCAATAACAGATGGTCATTTCTCAAATGTAATTCAATATGTTAAACCCTATAACTCATCTTTCACTTGACCAAGTGACGGCCTATTTCATCATCTGATTGAGTGTGACAGATTTGTCTCCTGTCCTGTGTTTCTACTCATCTTTATTATCTCTTTTCTATTCACTGGTACTCCAGTACCCCTTCAGTCCATCAACTACATCCTTCACCCTTCAACTTCCTCCACTTCCGTTCCCCTCTCTGCCTTCAAGCTTCTGCCTCCATTCTCTCCTTTTCTTGTCTCAGAGACATGGGACCAACTGTACTAGAGTATTTCCTTTCTCTGTCTCCTACAGCTCCTCCGGTCCCTAAAAGCCTCCTGTATGAACACACATTAGCATATTCCTCTAGCTATCTAGTTTCACACTAAACAACAATCTATCATCAGATAGGCCATTACCTTATTTGGTCACTCATTCGTGCACATCAAAATACTTTCAGGTATGGTATACACAGTTATCAGCTGCTTAGCATGCATGTATCAATAGATTTCATTACATCGGTATATATTGATTCTCATTCTTATTATACAGAACAATATCACATAATCAGACGCATTTCTGTACATTACACTAACACAAAGTGTACACAGGTATCCACATATCCATGTGCTAATATATCCTTACACATTATACTCCTTCATACTATACACAAATAGTCAAATATTCTTGCGCCGATATCCTTACACATTATGCTTCTACAAAGTATGCACAAATAGTAAAATATCCCCATTAACTAATGTTGCACACTGACACCATTATGCTAAGTTGTAATTAAATTCAGCATTTGCAAGTCTAGAATATCACATGAATAAATGCACGAGGTAACTACGAATTAACCCAATAGTGAATTAAAATATTTCTTTACATAAACATTGCTCATATCTCAAAATATGCATGTAGATCAAACACTACAAATGATAATTCTATGTCCTAACGATTCTAGTAATGATGTATACATATTGCACATAATTAAAGTACAATTACCTTGCCGTAATAGATTCCACGCACAATCGAGCAAATAAGTCACTGACCTGTCCGAAGCTCCTTTGTTATTTCCAGAATAACAATGTTTCCCGCCAATTTATAACTTCCCTTAAATGATTCCTGCAAGATGATTTAGCAACTACTGATGTTTAGTTTTCAACATACTAGATTTAAGCTTGTGATTCCATTGGCGGCCACGCCTTGCTCAACTCGGAGTGGATGTCAATTCACCTATGGTCTACATAATTAGCAGACATTGCCCCTCTCCAGCAGTCTGTCAAGGGTGGATTTACTACCACCACTTGATGTTCCTTTTGAACCCAACACAGCCAAATAAGGCGACAGTAACAGGTTCCTATGGTCATGTTACAACTGGCTTTCCACCTGTCCTTTGATGTTGGCTTACACTATTGTAACATAAGCCGGCAGGCCTGGCTGTGTACACATCACTTTGTTCACAAGGCTGACACTCATAACATTTATGAAGCGAAATAATCAACCTCAGGGTCTAGCATATACATGTTGCAATCTGGCTATTGTTCCTTCCTTACAGCATGACAGGGTGCAAGCATCTGGCTGTAACTATCATTCTCCATCCATTTTCCTGCTGAACTAGGTCTGACAATGTTTATTTGACTATTTCTGACTTCCAATTTCTCAGCAGTGTTCAGATAACTCCCTTATTTCTTTAGATGAATTGTGCCTTTTCTTTTTAAATGGATAAAGCTAGAGGGCATTTTGCACTCTCTGCAACATCATGCTTATTCTGTGTTTATTAAATAAGTGAGCTTCTCAATGGCTTTAGTTTGGTAGCATTTCAAAAACATTTTCTAATACATGAAAATCTTTAAACTGTTGTTATAGCTACTCCTTCTGAATTAAATGTACAGTGGCTCCCCTCTTGTAATGCCACTCCTTCTGCACCAGGAAAGTGGCCATATAAAATGGGTGGCCTTTCCAGAGGGGTACTATATTTGTGAGAAGTATGTGTATGTAGTAAGAAGTCCACACATAACTTCAAAACATTGAATATCTTCATTTAATAGAATCATTAGTTATTAAAAGGTTCTTAAGAACACGCTATCAAGTTAACATAAATAAAGGGTTCTTATTCTTTGGCATTCATGAGGGACACTTCTGTATTGTAAACATTGGGTAATCACCAAAAGATTCCTTACAATATCTAAATGGTCTTAAATGAAATATATGCCCCACCACAAACTCATATATCAGGTACAATGAACATATTTAAAACTCTTTTTACTATTTCTCAGTGGTTCGTCATATTGACATCTGGTTTTCACCAATTAATGGGGTTTAGTTTGTTCTAAATGAAAATGATGACAATGTCTTATGAGTCTATAAATAAAGAGTGAAGACAGTAAGCTTTGTAAAATTTAACAAATAATTATTTTCCCATGACTACAAAGTATTAAAAATAAATTAGAAAAGAACTTACGGTATTGCAAATTAAATCCAGATTGTAATCCAAGAATTTTTTTTAAAAAACCAAGTCCTATCAATGAAAAGTTCTAAGTGAATCACAGTTCAAATCCCGATGAAACTCCAAGGTAGAAGGCAATAATGTATGCAGTAGTCAGCGTTGTACAGTAGTCCTCCTTTTGAACGGCCCCTGACCAGTGTCCACCAGCTTCTTACGGCCAGAATCCCTTGGCACTGACGAGTTTGTATTCAAAAGTACCCCTTGAGAACACCCACCCCTCTAACGCGACCAGTGGCCAGCATTTTAGTACAAAATATGTCAAATGCCCCCCTCATGAACAGCCACTTTTGTTTCTTCAAATGTATCTGGGATAAATAATTCAAATTTTGACGTAAGGTTAGCAATTTTGATTATAACTGTCGTAGATACATGTGTTTGAGTGTCAAGTTTCCGTTAAAATTGTAGACTAAAGATTTAAAGTATATCATTATCGATAAAAAGTCAATGTTCACAGGAAATGGGCTCAATAATGTTTTGATAGAGTTTGGGGTTTAACTAGGGTTGTTAAATGAAAATCGGAAATCCGATTATCGGTTTTGAAAACGATTATTAGTTTTTGTTTTTACAAAATGATAATCGAATTCAATATTTTTTACCATTTTTGTTGTGAAAATTTTAAAAAATGCCAGAAAAAAATTCATTCATGCATTTGTTTAGTGTTTACATTTTAATACAATATGGCCAGCAGATAAGAAGGTGTGTTTGTTTAAAATTTGTGAGCGCTCCATGCAGCGTGTTTGTAAATGAATACATTTATTGTTGAAGGATGTAAATAGTTGGTTGATCGACCGGTCGCCAAGTTCTTTGATGTCCGAAATTGACAACAATAGACTGTTAATAGCTACAGTCTCTGTTGTTGAGGACTGGTCTCTGCTGGTTGTGTCTTTTCAAGTTTACAAATATGGCTGGTCGTATAAATAAATCTGATGTATGGGAAAACTTTGAAAATATTTCATCAAGCATGGCTCGCTGTAAACTACGTTCACAACAAATAAGTCGGAGCGGTGGTACTACTACTGGATTGCATGCACATTTGCGTAGCAAACATCCCAAAATTGCGGCTCCTTCAAATGTTCAGCCCCGATTAACAACATTTATTGGAACACAAAGAAACTGTCCTGATAGTCATCAAGAAAAAGTTACTGCTGCTGTAGCTAAGTTTGTCGCTGAAAACATGCTACCAATTTTGATTGTTTAATCCAATTCCTTCCGTGATTTGATGGCTTTGGTGGAGCCACAATATCGTCCTCCATGCCATCAGACGATGCACGTCTATACATTATGATATGTAATGAATATCTTTTATTCGCAAGAGGCATTCACTAACTTGCATTATAAGAATATATTTCTTGTAATATCAATGTAGGACAAAAACCGATAATCAGTTTAAAATCGGATTTCTACAAACGATAATCGGTTTTGGAAAAAATACGATATTAACATCCCTAGGTTTAACACCTATGTTGAGTTCTTCTCTTTGATGATTATAACCAGACGTAATTATTACAATCATAGCAGGGTCAGCATAGACTAAAAATAGATTTTGTACATTAGCACACACAGAGAACCTTGAAAAAAACTACAGGGTTCCAGACAAAGACCGGAAAAATCATGTGACAACACATTATGGCTTCCTTTATGGAGACAGTATTTCATACACTCGACATAAGTTTTGTCTGCATAATTAAATCGCATACAGTCAGCAACAACCGAACAAATCATTACCAAACATTAAAATGTCATCACGTTAACAGATACATTATTTTAGAAAAACGAAGGTTATTCTACGACATAGAGGGTGGGGAACTTGCCGAACAATTTTATGTAGAAAAGACTCGAAAAACCAAGTTTATGTTGAAATAATTTGAATGAACAAAGTCATAACTGATAAGAAGGTTATTTAGTAGCAGTGGGAAAATGGAGCAAATGGAAAGATAATTATGTATGTACCAAGATGTAAATGATGTTTTTGAATCCATTTGCATTGTGCATGACAACAATACCCGCTCACAAAAAAAAACAATACCCGCTCAAAAAAGAAAAAATAGTAACATATATTCAGTTTATTATAACAAAAAGAACCTTTTAATGATTAATGTTACATTTAGACGAAGATATTTAATGTTTTGAAGTATGTAGCTTTCTTACTATGTACATTACATATACTTCTCATAATAAATTTAGCCTCCCCCCCCCCTCTGGAAAGGCCACCTGTCTTATAAAGCCACTTTCCCGGTGTAAAAGGGGTTGCCGTATAAGAGAGGGACTACTGTACTGATATGTCAACAGTCTCTTGTTGAATTATAGAAAATGTTGTTCCAGTTTTTTAAATCTGTATAAATTATGGTAAATATCTTTGTCCAAGAATTAATTTAGATCACTTTTGTATTTCCAGGGAAAACACTTGAATTCAATAAATAAAAAAAATCAGCCCCAATCAGGACACAACATAAAACAACTTGTCATCTCAAGTGGTAATGCATGACTGATAGAATTCTTATCATAGCATCAGTTATAAGACTAAGTAAAACAAAACAGAATCCCAAATGCGGGTCAAGAGTTCATCCTTCTGGATTTTTTTTTTTTTTTTTACAAATTAACATGTGCCTCACATCACATAGTCCAGGTATGACCTTGACTCAACTTAATGATTCTTCCTTTGAGAAAGAATACAAAAATATTAAAAAAATATTGTTTACCAAAACTGTCACTGATTTTAAGGTCAGAACTAGATACAATATTTCCAATATTAGGCTTACATGAATAAAATAAATTGTAGAATATCAAGTCAAACAGAACTGAACTTAACTCTAATAAGAAAATCAAGTCTGGTAATCACATTACAATAACATGTAATGAAATTAAAAAAAAATATTTTTAAACTAACAACCAGTTTATTTAAATATACATAACAAATGTTACATCTACTGTAACTGCCACAGTGACTCATTTGAAAATCTTGTCACAGAAATATATCATATATGGTTTCAGCACTCCACAGTTAAAAATGATCTTCTGACATGATTTTTCTCCATTTTACAGCAGAATTCCACTTTTCTCCGGACTTGAATCAGATTTTTCTTGATATAGTCCATTTTTTATATCATTTTCGATACGGTTTAAAAAAAACAACTTTCCATTCCCATTTCACAATGACCAATGTAAAATTTTATATGCATATATTAGTTAGCACTTGACTCTTGTAAAGATTATTCTGATTGGTCAAAGGTTTAAATTCACAAGAATATAGACTTGCTTGATGGAATGATCACAGTTATGCGAGTTGCACGATAGCAGATCCATTTATGCTTCTTGTGAAGTTCAGTATTATTTCTTTTTTAAAGCTGGGATTTCTATTTCTGATATGTAGACATTGGCATTATTTACACATCATACTTTTCTCAAATCCTTGTTGAGTTACATGGCATGCTGTATGTACTTGCCTTTAATCAAATCAAATTGTATAGCATATCAATCCTATATCAAATTGTATAGAATATCAACCCTGTATAAAATTTTAAAGAATATCAATCCTGTATCAAATTGTATAGAATATCAATCCTGTATCAAATTGTAAAGAATATCAATATAGAATATCAATATGGAATATCAATATAGAATATCAATATGGAATATCAATCCTGATTTGCTGGCAGATCAGAGTCTGTTTTGTTTGTTTTACTGATTACCGTATATGCTCACATACAAGCCAAATAATTTAGGTCCAAGTCTGAAAATTTTCAAGCTATTATCATGATTACTGGTATTTATTGTTATTGTCGATTGCAGAAGATGAGATCACATGTCTAATGATGTCACATGGCTCGTATATGTGCTGTCGTGAAGTGAAAGAAATATTATTTCTAACTTAATAGGTAGGATAATGAATGAAAAACGTGTATTACCGTACTTGATGTATGTTTGACAAATGTCCATCCACTAGTAAATGCAGCCATACATGTTATTTGAGCCACTGGTGGTATGTGTATTTTCCAAAAGAACTGCTATATTAGTAATCTCTCAGTTAAGTATTTAACACTCAGCTAATCAGTAATCATTAAATTTGATGGTACCGTACAAATGCAATGTAATGAAGGTATTTATGACACAATCGTTTTGGTATTGAGAGTAGAAATACATTATGATATTCTTAAAGGAACAATGGCGACAGGCTCCAAAGGGCTTTGTTGCATGCACACTTAGAAAGGGTAAATAAGAGGCATGTAGCAATATACGAGTCGGTGTGATTAATTGTTAAAAATATAATTAGTGGGATTTCTTTGATAGGTGTTTTAGAAGTAAACAGCAGCCACAACTTATTTTCTTCTGTTGTTTATTAGTTGTTTGTAAAGCAAAGTGGTTTGTTAGCAATAGAGTGCTGTACAGTAACTACCAGTGTGCTTAATCTGTGGTAAATGCCTTGGTTTTGTTATGTTGCACAATGCCAGTGACTTTACAAATACATCCTGACTATTAGATGTATAGTTTATTGCGATAAGGTAGTGGATATGGATTTTGCTTAAAATTATAACTAGCACAATTCTTGAACAAAGTCCACGCTGAAACCAAACTTATCTTGGTCCCCTGAATCATGCTGCTGGTAGTTATTTAAAACAAAACAAGAAAAAACCCAGTGATAAATAATTATCCAATACAACTTCATAAATAACCACCCTTAGAAAAAGTTACAGGATAAGGTATAAATATTATACTACCACTACAAGAAATTATTTCAGTTTAATCTTTCCAGAACTTTATATTCAGTCACATACAATAGTGATGGAAGTAAAAGAAAGCGTTCTGCTTACGATGCAGCATTCAAACTGAATATTGAATATGCAGAAGCAAAAAACAACTGTGCTGCAGCACATGAATTTTATGATAATGAGAAGCAAGTACAGAATGGTGCAAAAGCAAA
This sequence comes from Unio pictorum, assembly GCA_030141615.1. NCBI lineage: Eukaryota > Metazoa > Mollusca > Bivalvia > Unionida > Unionidae > Unio > Unio pictorum. Next base: position 10,465,976 of record JARLTB010000023.1, on the reverse strand, counting down.
GCAGCATTAGAAGAAATGCAAAAAATTTAGAAGGCTAGTCGAAGTAGGATCACCTCTTTCTTTGAATTGGAGAAAGAACTGATTTTTTAAGTAAATGTCAACAAAAATGGATACATTGTCACACAAACTGTAATTCATCTGCATGCTATGCAGATAACAAAAGATGACAAAATTATGATGGTATATTCAAAATTTGTTGCATCAGCCGGTTGGTGTTCTCGTTTAATGAACTGGCCTATTTTCCGTCTCAGGCAGCAAACGCATAGCTGCTAGCTGTCCCATTTTTTTCCATATTTGTCCCGTATTTTGTACCTGAATACAAGTGCATGTTTTTTGTGTGCAAAAAAATATTTTTTAATTTAAAAACAATATAAAAAAATTCTTTGAAATGTTCAGTTTAGAACGGGCACTTGGTTCCATTTCAATTGAAATGTATCACATGTATACAGTTCTACAATATGATTGGTTCATTCGAAATTGTGGCTACCATGCCTGTCTTGATCCACCATATTGAATTTTGCAAACAGTTACTGCTGTCACTGTATCTCTTTTTCGTAATATTCAATTTCTAATCATGTTAAATAGGAAAGCAGAATATTCCAAATTTTCTCAGGAAAAGTTAAAGAAAACAACTTAAAGGACAATTGTGCCATCTTGTGCAAATTACCTAATTACCTTTTCCAAATTGTGTAATGTGATTTCTCTATTGGTGCCATGAAACACGAGCACAAAAATCTAATAAACATCAGCTTGTTGCTTCATCACACACAACTCGGCCTGCACTTACGATGTATATAAATACCAGAAATAACCTAAATGTAATTTGATTGAAATTCGATATATTAAATTTCTTTTAGAAGTGAACGTCCCTCTTTCAGTTACTAGCGATCTTGGTGATTTATTTTGCACACAATTTCCAGACAGTAAAATCGTAAAGGAACACTGGTATATTGAATGAAAACAGTTCAATATGAAAATCACAGAATTGAGAACATCATCGAAAGTTGGTACATTAGAATCGATATTGATTGAGGGAAAAAAAAGGCGTGGAAAAGGCTCTTATAAACAGCCAGTGTCTGAATGTGTTCCACTCTTGCACCTTCTGAATGGGCACCAAATGGAACATGGTGCCCATTCAGACATTATCAGTGTACAATGCAAGCATCTTTAACATTAAATAATTATGTAAGGCACTGTTCTACTTCACTGATGGATGTATATGTTGTTAATAGTTGCATATGAATTAATATTTGAAAAATCAAGATTTTTTCCTGAACAGTCAGTATTTTTTGTACTCGAGAATTGGATGCTATGTGAACAAAGATAGCACAAAAGCTACCAAAAGACTTGGAAGAAAAATTGAATCATTTCAGCAGTTTATCATTAAACGCAGAAAGGAGTGCTCATTTGACTTATTATAAATCCAAAATATGGGTGAGACGCCTATGAACTTTGACTTGCTAAGCAATAAAACAGTCAATGCTGTTGGTGAGAAAACTATTCTGATTAAATTGACTGGCCGTGAAAAAACTCATTTCACAGTTGTTTTGGCCTGTTTAACCAATTGATCAAAGCTGCCTCCTGTTATAGTTTTTAAAAGGAAAAGCTTGAAATTTCTTGCTGGTGTTATCATTTGTGCACATGAATAGGGATGGATGGATGACAGAGGAACGTTTGAAAGGTTAGAGAAATTCTGGAACAAGAGACCAAGAGCACTTCAGAAACCTTCAGTGCTTGTCTGGGACATTGTTTCAAGCACACAAAGACAGAGAAAGTCAAAAGGCTGTAAAGAAAATGAAAACAACATTGGCTGTGATGCCAGGAGGTTTAACATCAGTGTTACAACCTCATGATGTCTGCCTTAACAAGCCGTTTAAGGACAAGTTACGAAAGATATGGTCCGAATGCGTTTGTTCAGGTGCTGTGAAGATGACAAAAGGCGGAAATTGAATGGGGCTGGACATGTACTTGTTCACCAAGTAGGTCAAAGATGCATGAGACTCAGTTTCATCGGAAATGATTGTAAAATCATTTAGAAAGTGCTGTATCAGCAATGCCATGGATAGAAATGATGATGACACCATATTAGAGTCTGACAATGCCAATGAGAAGGAGAAAGACACACTATCAGATGACCATGATGACAATGATGATGTATACAATGCCAGCACACACATAAGAGAAGTAGAGTTTTTTTTAACCGTTTGGCAATTCCGATACCGAGCCAGATTTTGAATGATTCTAAAGTGATGGAACTTTTATAATTCATGATTTAAGAATGAGGATTTATTAAAAATTTCCATTAACACTTAACATTGAAGATAAATTATTTATTTTTCATCAAAATATAAATTAGCTTGTTTACTTTCATTTTCGTTCAGTCTGAAGATAATATTTATTTTAGTTGTGTGATTTGCCTAAATAAATGTATTTAGAACTCACTTTTTGCAACTTGTGATGTAGTCTAGAATTTGTGGGTTGTCTTATACGCGGGATATGCACTTTTTAAAAATTTTACCTATTGAGCTGGGGTAGGGGGGTCAGCTTATATGCGAGTATATACGGTGTTACGGCTATTGGATTTAAATTTATTTATTTTTAATTATTAAATCCAAAATTGTCATTTAGGATTTATTATTCATTAAATGGGAAATTTTTCTAGAAAATTCAGTTGATTTGTACTTTACTGATAAACAGGCTGACCTTGGCTTGTTTGACCTAAATCCTGACCTTGCTTTAGACATTGTCAACAAGTCTCTTTATCTATTGGTCAATTTCAAGGACAACATTTTTATTTTTAGTTCTTAGGGGTAGGAAAAATCTAGAGTATGTTATTTTTAGTAAAGGTAGTCTCTTTCTGTGACCTTCCATGAACTTCTATCAATTTCTAGAAAAGCGCGTGATTACTTGTTTACTTCAGAAAAACAGTATATATAGATGTGTTTTAGAAGCTAATTTTAGTAGAATCTTTGGGCTGTAAGTTATTGGTTGTGTAATTCATGTTTGAGTTATAATTTTTATTATTCTTGATTTGGACTTTGTGTCAATACATTGAAGAAAGAGGATTTATTATCTATTTGGAGGAGAAAACATGTGCTCATAATTCATGTGGATGATAAATTAAACAAGAACTGCATCACATGACATTGTCAGCCATTTTGGATTATTACATCGTCAAGATTCGAACCTGGAACTATTAGAACATTTATTTATCAGGACTTGAAATTCCATTAGTGGATTATTTTGTGAATTCTATATTTGTTGGATTTGATTCTCTAAAACTGTAAGTTTAATTATTTTATGAAAATAATTGTACTTAATAAATTCATTGTTAAAGTTATACAAGCTTGTTAGTTTTCACTCTTTCTGTGTTGCTGCTTATTCGAGCCTAAGCACGTAACATAGAATTGGTGGCTATCGTCTCGGGATTGAGATTTGAGATAAATTTGAATTTAAATTTGAATTTCCCCTAGTTTTTGAGAATTTTAAATCTTTAGTGAGGCAACACGCTTGTATCAAAATGACATCTAAGGTAGAAATATTTCTTTCTAATCCTACCCAGGAGCAATTAGATCTTTTCAAAAAAGACGAGTTGGTTCAACTTGCCAGAAAATACGATCTTTCCGAAGTGAAGGCTTCTTTAACGAAACAAGATATCAAAAAGATTTTGGTCCAGTATTTGGTAGAACAGGATGTTTTTGAACAAAGTGCTTTGATTCCAGTCAGTAAGTCTGCATCAGACTCTGACATTAAACTAAAGGAATTAGAATTAAAATTCCAGATGGAATTAGAGTTAAAGAAGCTGGAGTTTCAGGAAAGGGAGAAAGAGAAACAAATTGAATTACAAAAAGAGCAAATGCGAATTGAGAGAGAGGAGAAAGAGAAGCAAATTGAATTACAAAAAGAGCAGATGCTGATTGATAGAGAAAAAGAGGAGAGAGAGAGAGACAAGAAAGGGAGAAAGAAAGACAATTACAATCTGAATTAGAGTTTAAGAAACTGGAATTTCAAGAAAGGGATAAAGAAAGACAATTACAATTTGAAAAAGAGGAGAGAGAGAGAGACAGGAAAGGGAGAAGGAAAAACAATTACAATATGAAATTAGAATGAAAGAGATAGAGCTGGCAGGTGAGAATCACCATCATACTTCAAATCAAAACTTTGATTTAGCAAGGAATATTAGATTAGTGCCCCCTTTTAAAGAAAAAGAAGTAGATAAATATTTCATTCTTTTTGAAAAAGTTGCAGAAAATTTAAAGTGGCCAAGAGAGAATTGGACTCAGTTACTACAATGTGTAATTACTGGTAAGGCTAGTGAGATTTACACTTCACTGTCTGTTCAGCAAAGTGGTGATTATGACGTAGTTAAAGAATGCATTTTAAGAGGTTATGAGTTAGTTCCTGAAATAGGCAAAAATTTAGAAATTACAGAAAAGAAGCTGGACAAACTCATGTCGAATTTGCTAGACAAAAAGAGCAGTTGTTTGATAGATGGTGTTTAGCCAAGAAAGTTGAGCAAGATTATCAAAATCTCAAGCAAATTATATTAATTGAAGAGTTCAAAAACTGTGTCCATAGTGATGTTAAAACTTATCTTGAGGAGCATCAGATTGAAACCTTGGAAAATGCTGCTCGAGTTGCTGACGAATATTCTTTGACACATAAAGTTCCTTTTGTTAACAAGACTTCTACTCAACAATTTACTGGCAGAAAAGAATTTCCGCCTAATTCAAGCCCTTCTAAAACTCAAACTAACACAACTTTCAGGAGTCAGACTTCAGAGAAGTTTGATTCTAGATCCTTGTCTCTTCCGACTTGTAACTTTTGCAAGAAAAAAGGACACGTTATTTCTGATTGCTACAAATTGAAAAATAGGCAACAGAATCAAGATAGACCAGTTCCAAATGCTCTTATTTACAAGAGGTCAAGGTCACAGTCATGTATTGAAAGCAATACATTTGTTGGGTCTAATAAATCCCAGTCTGATTGTGATATGGAGAATTATGAACCATTCATATCGAAGGGTTCTGTATCACTCTTGGGTGATTCGGCCAATCCCACCCCTATTAAAATTTTAAGGGACACAGGAGCCTCTCAGAGTCTTTTATTATCAGGTACTTTGCCTTTATCTGAGAAGTCTTTTTCTAATGAAAGTGTTCTTATTCAGGGGTTAGAGTGCTGCTTTGTTAATGTTCCTCTCCATTGTGTAAATTTGTTATCAGACTTAGTGTCAGGACCTGTGACAATCGGAACAGTCTCGGTTTTACCTGTTGAGGGAATAGATTTATTGCTAGGCAATGACTTAGCTGGAGACAAGGTTGTGGTTAATCCACTTGTAACTGACAAGCCTAATTTGGATCAGAAAGTTGATTCAATTAAAAAAGAAATCCCTGATATATTTCAAGCTTGTACAGTTACTAGAGCTATGGTAGAGAAAGCTCTTGAGAATGAAGTTGAAAAGGGCAGTATTCCCTTCGTTGACATATGCATGGGTCAGGCTTATGTTGTTGAGGCCAGTAATCCCTTATCTGATACCTGCGTGGGTCAGGCTTATGTTGAAAAAGCCAGTATACCTTCAACTGACGCTTGTAAAGGTCAGGTTTTGATGAGGTCACTTTTACTCTTGGTTTAGATCAATCAGAAAGTATTGATCATAGTGATCCTCTTTTGACAACTCGTTCTCTTTATTCTAATCAGGGTGATGATTTTGAGAGTGATGTTACAGAAGGCAGCATTCCTTCAACTGGCACTTGTATAGGTCAGGTTTTTGATGAGATCACTTTTACTCTTGGTTTAGATCATTCAGAAGGTATTGATCATAGTGATCCTCTTTTAATAACTCATTCTCTTAATCAGGGTGATAAACGACAGTCACTTGTCGTTGAACAGGAAAAAGATCCTGAGATCTCCTGTTTGTTTCAAAGGGTCATAAATGAGACTGAAGTTACTGAAGTTCCTGTCTGTTATTTCATTAAAAATGGAATTCTTATGAGAAAATGGAGACCTCCCGAGGTACCTGTTGGTGATAAATGGTCAGTGAACTATCAAATAGTAGTTCCAAAACCTTACAGACAGGAAATACTTAATCTGGCCCATGAAACTCCTTTGGCTGGTCATTTAGGGATTAATAAAATGTATCACAATATCTTGACTCACTTCTATTGGCCAGAAATCAAAAGTGATGTTGTCAAATACTGTAGATCTTGTCATACTTGTCAAATGGTAGGAAAAACCAATCAGAAGATACGTAAGGCTCATCTGCAACCTATTCCTACGTTTGATGAAACATTCAGTGGAATTATGGTAGATTGTGTGGATTCCCTACTCAAGACTAAGTCAAGTAATCAATTAAAGTTAAAAATGAAACTAAGGTTTGATAGAACTGAAAGGGAGAGAACTTTTGAGTCTGATAATGGAGTTGTGTTACTCTTGTTTATTCTTCTTACTTTTCTTCAAATTAGATATTATGGCCCTTACAAAGTTAAGAAGAAAATGAATTAGTTAAATTATAGTATTAGTGCTCCTGGGATCTAAATTAATTATAGGAGTACCAGTATATTGAAAGAGATAGCCATGTTAAATATGTAATTAATTTAATTGTACCAGTCCTATTTAGTGAAGGAATATCGTCGGATTCTGCTGACATTGGAGCGACGAATTGTTGGAATTCAGAAATTATAAACAAATCTAGACCAGAAACTTTCACAGTTGCAAGTGCAAGAAAGAAATGAACTGAAAGTTATTATTATATGAGCACTTATGTCCAGATATTCTTACAAGGACAAACAAAATTTTCATGACGTTGAGATTGAGAATTCCATGCAGAATGAGTCCACTCAAACAGGAATACTTGAAAAAGGAATTTCAATATTTGCTGTAGAATGATTTTACCAAGCCCAGTAAAAGTGATTGGAGTTCACTATGCATACTGTTCCTAAATCGGATAAAACTTTCCGTATGTGCACTGATTATAGGAAGGTGAACAGAGTGATAAAAACATTCATTCCCATTAACAAGAATTGACTATTCTATTGATAAAATTGGGAATGCCAAGTACGTCACCAAATTCTGACCTTCTGAAAGGATTTTGGCCGATTCCACTACGGAAAGAGCAAAGGAAAACTCAACATTGCGACTCCAAAAGGACTCTACTAATATAAAGAAAGTCCATTTCAACGTCTCATAAAAATGTTCATCACTGGTCTAGAGATTTGTGACGTCATCATCTACAACGACACCTGGAGAGAACATCTAGCAACAATTAGAAAATTCTTTGACAGACTCACTAATACGTGTCTGACTGTTAATTTATTTAAAAGTGAGTTCTGCTGTGCTTGTGTGCTTTTCCTAGGACATTTTGTGGGACATGGACAAGTTAAAAATTTGAGGCTATTTCTTGATAATATAATTGTATACACTCTTTCCGTGTATAATAAATTATATTGTGTAATTTTTAATCTCGTATGTAAATTGGTTTGTGATAAAAAGAAAGTTTTATCATATAAACCTTTCTTTTTATTTTATGGGGGAAGGTGTTACGGCTATTGGATTTAAATTTATTTATTTTTAATTATTAAATCCAAAATTGTCATTTAGGATTTATTATTCATTAAATGGGAAATTTTTCTAGAAAATTCAGTTGATTTGTACTTTACTGATAAACAGGCTGACCTTGGCTTGTTTGACCTAAATCCTGACCTTGCTTTAGACATTGTCAACAAGTCTCTTTATCTATTGGTCAATTTCAAGGACAACATTTTTATTTTTAGTTCTTAGGGGTAGGAAAAATCTAGAGTATGTTATTTTTAGTAAAGGTAGTCTCTTTCTGTGACCTTCCATGAACTTCTATCAATTTCTAGAAAAGCGCGTGATTACTTGTTTACTTCAGAAAAACAGTTTATATAGCTGTGTTTTAGAAGCTAATTTTAGTAGAATCTTTGGGCTGTAAGTTATTGGTTGTGTAATTCATGTTTGAGTTATAATTTTTATTATTCTTGATTTGGACTTTGTGTCAATACATTGAAGAAAGAGGATTTATTATCTATTTGGAGGAGAAAACATGTGCTCATAATTCATGTGGATGATAAATTAAACAAGAACTGCATCACGTGACATTGTCAGCCATTTTGGATTATTACATCGTCAAGATTCGAACCTGGAACTATTAGAACATTTATTTATCAGGACTTGAAATTCCATTAGTGGATTATTTTGTGAATTCTATATTTGTTGGATTTGATTCTCTAAAACTGTAAGTTTAATTATTTTATGAAAATAATTGTACTTAATAAATTCATTGTTAAAGTTATACAAGCTTGTTAGTTTTCACTCTTTCTGTGTTGCTGCTTATTCGAGCCTAAGCACGTAACAACGGTACTCCCAACAAACTACATAGACCCAAATATGTCAGTGACTGCAGATCTAGGTGTGTGCAGTTTGCATTCAGACTCAATTTATATGCAATATACATGCTGCTATGTTCCGTTTCTTGCAGAGTGACTGCTTGGTGCCATTATGCCAGAAAATTATGCCAGAAAATCTGAGACAGCATTTTACGCTCTTGGATCCAAAGCTTACACCAGATTTTTTGACTAAGGTTCGAACTTATCTTGGATTGGCAAAGCTACTTGACTACTGCTTGAATGAAGACATTCAGAAGGTATTAATAAACCATGCAGTGTGATTTTTTTAGGTTCTGCAAAGTGTGATGAGGTTTTGCATAGCATGATCATGTTCTACATAGTGTGATGAGGTTTTGCATAGCATGATGAGGTTCTGCACGGCATGATCATGTTCTACATAGTGTAATGAGGTTTTACATAGTGTGATGAGGTTTTGCATAGCATGATCATGTTCTACATAGTGTGATGAGGTTCTACATAGTGTGATGAGGTTTTACATAGTATCGTGTTCTACATAGTGTGATGAGGTTCTACAAAGTGTGATGAGGTTTTGCATAGCATGAATAGGTTTTGCACAGCATGATAATGTTCTACATAGTGTGATGAGGTTCTGCATAGTGTGGTTATGTTGATTTGATTCTACATTATGTGATAAGGTTCAGGTTTTCCTGGTTCAACATAGTGTGACGAGGGTCAAGTTTATTAGGTTCTACATAGGTTTGTTTTTTAGGTTATACATAATGTGATATGTTTGTTTCTGATGTACTACATAATGCAATGAGGTTCATAGGATCTACATAATGTGATGAAGTTCATAGATTCACCATAGTGTGATATGTTTGTTTCTGAGGTTTTGTTTAGTTTGATGAGGTTCATATTTATAAGGTTCTGCATAGTGTGATGAGTTTCTACATGGTGTGATGAGGTTAAAGTGTATTAGGTTCTGCATAGGTTGAGGTTCTATATCGTATGATGTGATTCATGTTTATTAGGTTCTACATAGTATGATGTGATTCGTGTTGATTAGTTTCTACATAGTATGTTGTGATTCGTGTTGATTAGTTTCTACATAGTATGATGTGATTCGTGTTTATTAGTTTCTACATAGTATGATGTGATTCGTGTTTATTAGTTTCTACATAGTATGATGTGATTTGTGTTTATTAGTTTCTACATAGTATGATGTGATTTGTGTTTATTAGTTTCTACATAGTATGATGTGATTTGTGTTTATTAGTTTCTACATAGTATGATGTGATTTGTGTTTATTAGTTTCTACATAGTATGATGTGATTTGTGTTTATTAGTTTCTACATAGTATGATGTGATTCGTGTTTATTAGTTTCTACAGTGTATGATGTGATTCGTGTTGATTAGTTTCTACAGTGTATGGTGAGGTTCATGCTAAGTTATGGACGTTAATTAACTAGTTTACAGTGTTGTCAAAAGGTGCAAGTGAAGACAAACAGATTTGGATGTCAATCATGATCAGAAAACAAGAATAGTTTATTAAACTGTAAAATGTTTGAAAATTAACTTTCTTGAAATAACAAATACAAATTTCCATTGGTCAAGTTAATGCTCAAAGGAAATGGCTGCTGATTCAGGGTTAATAATTGTTTTGCTTTAATGATAAAGATATTCAGTGAAGAATATTGCCAGCTTAGACTGCGTACTTTTCTTCCAGATGGTTTTTTTCTTCTCGGATCAAAGTTAATGCATGTACTTTGCTCTCGGTCTTCAACACACAAAATTTTTTTTTCCACTTTCAGACTGGTCTCAGTTTATAAATGCTTTCCACTTTCAGACTGGTCTCAGTTTATAAATGCTTTCCACTTTCAGACTGGTCTCAGTTTATAAATTCTTTCCACTTTCAGACTGGTCTCAGTTTATAAATTCTTTCCACTTTCAGACTGGTCTCAGTTTATAAATTTGTCATTGTATATCTTGTTAGAGGGGTCATCTGATAAGTTTTCAGAAACAACCAATGACTTAATTATACGTTATTAACATTGTCACCGTTTATATAATAGATGGTTGAGTAAGAGTAAATATTTTTTATTGCTTGTCTGACTGGGTGAGAAAATAATTGTATTGCTTGTTTGAATGGGTTAGAAAATAATTGTATTGCATGCCTGACTGGGCGAGAAAATAATTTTTGTGCTTGTCAGACTGGGTGAGAGAATAATTTTGTTGCTTGCCTGACTGGGTGAGAAAATAATTTTAGTGCTTGTCAGACTGGGTGAGAAAATAGATTTTTTGCATGTCAGACTGGGTGAGAAAATAATTTTAGTGCTTGTCCGACTGGGTGGGAAAATAATTTTAGTGCATGTCTGACTGGGTGAGAAAATAATTTTATTGCTTGTCTGAGTAGGTAATGTTTGTGCTTGTCTGACAGGGATAAAGAATTTTTTCAGACTTCCAAACCCAGCAATTTTATTTAAGTAAGAGTAAAAACAAAATTACTTCTGTTTTTTAATTAGCTATTTATATTTTTAATTTTCAAAAACATGGATAGTAGTAAGTACATCATGATTTACAAAGAGCACATTGGTATATTGTTATAAAAACATGTAATGATACTTTCCATTATGCATACATGTAATGATACTTTCCATTACGCATACATGTAATGATACTTTTCATTATGCATACATGTAATGATACTTTCCATTACTCATGCATGTAACGATACTTTCCATTACACATACATGTAATGATACTTTCTATTACGCATACATGTAATGATACTTTCCATTACACATGCATGTAATGATACTTTCTATTACACATACATGTAATGATACTTTCTATTACACATACATGTAATGATACTTTCCATTACGCATACATGTAATGATACTTTCCATTACGCATACATGTAATGATACTTTCCATTACGCATACATGTAATGATACTTTCCATTATGCATACATGTAATGATACTTTCCATTACGCATACATGTAATGATACTTTCCATTACGCATACATGTAATGATACTTTCCATTACGCATACATGTAATGATACTTTCCATTACGCATACATGTAATGATACTTTCCATTACGCATACATGTAATGATACTTTCCATTACGCATACATGTAATGATACTTTCCATTATGCATACATGTAATGATACTTTCCATTACGCATACATGTAATGATACTTTCCATTACGCATACATGTAATACATGTAATGATACTTTCTATTACGCATACATGTAATACATGTAATGATACTTTCTATTACGCATACATGTAATGATACTTTCCATTACACGTGCATGTAACGATACTTTCCATTACGCATACATGTAATGATACTTTCCATTATGCATACATGTAATGATACTTTCCATTATGCATACATGTAATGATACTTTCTATTATGCATACATGTAATACATGTAATGATACTTTCTATTACGCATACATGTAATGATACTTTCCATTACACATGCATGTAACGATACTTTCCATTACGCATACATGTAATGATACTTTCCATTACGCATACATGTAATGATACTTTCCATTACACATGCATGTAACGATACTTTCCATTACGCATACATGTAATGATACTTTCCATTATGCATACATGTAATGATACTTTCCATTACGCATACATGTAATACATGTAATGATACTTTCCATTACGCATACATGTAATGATACTTTCCATTATGCATACATGTAATGATACTTTCCATTACGCATACATGTAACGATACTTTCCATTACACATACATGTAACGATACTTTCCATTACACATGCATGTAACGATACTTTCCATTACGCATACATGTAATGATACTTTTCATTATGCATACATGTAATGATACTTTCGATTACGCATACATGTAATGATACTTTCCATTATGCATACATGTAATGATACTTTCCATTACGTATACATGTAATACATGTAATGATACTTTCTATTATGCATACATGTAATGATACTTTCCATTACGCATACATGTAATACATGTAATGATACTTTCCATTACATGCAATACATATAATGATACTTTCCATTACGCATACATGTAATGATACTTTCCATTACGCATACATGTAACGATACTTTCCATTACGCAAGCATATAATGATACTTTCCATTACACATGCATGTAATACATGTAATGATACTTTCTATTACACATACATGTAATGATACTTTCCATTACGCATACATGTAATGATACTTTCCATTACGCATACATGTAATGATACTTTCCATTACGCATACATGTAATGATACTTTCCATTACGCATACATGTAATGATACTTTCCATTACGCATACATGTATATTTTTAGGTGATCCAAGAGGACTTTGTGGAGCTCAGGAAGAATGACACCAAGAATATGTCTGTTGATGATTTTCATCGTCACCTGAATCTCGTCAGGTACATTTTTCCTGTTATTGTAAATGTTGAAACTTCTGCTATTTTTAGGCATTTTTTGTGTTAATGTCTGCTTTTTTAATTTTAAAAAAATTAATTTTTTCACATGAAGGTAGATTTTTCTTACTATTACACTACTAGCCATCAACATAATTGGTTGCATTTCAACATGATTGAGAAAATACAGTCTTGTCTTGGCATGCATTTGTTTTATTTTAATCTGAAAAAGAACATGAAGAAATATTATCAAGCATTTTATTTTGTTCCAATCCACATATATGTATAAAATGTCCACTAACTTTCCAATCCACATATTTCTACACTATCAATTGACTTTTTCCAAATCCATATATGTATATAGTATATAGTAACTGCTGGTTCCAATCTGTATCTGTTTTCAGTATCCACTAAATGTTGTTTCCATCATCTTGCATATATGTATACAGTATCCAGTAATTGTTGATTCCAATTTATGTGTGTGTGTACAGTATCCAGTAACTGTTGATTCCAGTCTGTGTATTTGTATTTAGAATCCATTAACAGTTGTTTTCAATTTGTTTTTGTTGTGTGTGTGTGTGTGTGTGTGTGTATATATGTATATATATATATATATATATATATATATATATATATATATATATATATATATACATAATATCCAGTAATTGATTTTTTCCATTGTCATACCAAAGACAAACAAAATGATATACTTTGCTTCACTAGGCGCTCAGCATTAAGAGGTTAGTATTAGGACTGGTCAGCCTGGTGTCAGGATAATGTGACTGGGTGGGACATCATGCTACGTGACTGTGGTATGGTGCCCCAGTGTTAGACATCACTATAAACTGCCACACTGCAGACAAAATAGTGATGTGACTGAAAAATTGTTAAAGCTTTGTTACCACACCCAACTTTAAAATGAAAATAAATAAATAAATAAAAAATAACAAACAACTAACACCCATTCCACATATATGTATATATTATCCAGTAAATGTTCATTCCAATTTGCATATATGTATACAGTATCTAGTGGTTGTAATTTTGAATCTATGTGTGTTTACTGTATCCAGTAACTGTTTCCAATCTGCTTGTATGTCTTCATTACCTTGTTACTGCTGGCTCCAGTCTGCGCACACACACACATACCTACACACACACATACACACACATACTTATATTATTTCAAATCTCATAGTATACAGTATCCAGAAAATGTTGGTTCCAAATGAAATGTGTTTACAGTATCCAGTAAAGGTTGTTTCCAATCTGTATAAATGTATACAGTATCCAGTAAATGTCTTCCAATCCACATGTTTGTATACAAAATCTAGTAACTGTTATTTTTAAATTCACACATATGTTTACATTATTCAGTGACTGTTGTTTCCAATCTATACATATGTATGTATATACCATACTGTTGGTCTAAATTGTCAGGTATGTATTCACTATCTCCACTCGACATAAATGTATACAGTCTCCACTCGACATAAATGTATACAGTATCCAGTAACTGTTGATTCCAGTCTGCATACATGTATACAGTATCCAATAACTGTTGATTCCAGTCTGCATACATGTATACAGTATCCAGTAACTGTTGATTCTAGTCTGCATACATGTATACAGTATCCAGTTACTGTTGATTCCAGTCTGCATACATGTCTACTATATCCAGCAACTGTTGATTCCAGTCTGCATACATGTATACAGTATGCAGCAACTGTTGATTCCAGTCTGCATACATGTATACAGTTTCCAGCAACAGTTGTTTTCAATCAGCATATCACAAAATATCAGATGCCAGACTTAAGGGTTCTTAGAACTATACTCAGAAACTAAAAGCTCTCCCATGTTGATAAGACCCTGGCAACATTGCTAGATGAAGTCTTAACCAACTGCTCATGCATTCAGCTATTAGGCAGATGTCAGCCATTTGAGTGGTGTGAGGCAAATAAGGTCTCTTGATGACGGACCTGATTAATTAAGACTAGACTTCCTTATTATTTACTTGCTGTATATGTTTTTTTGTGAAGTAAACTTGTGTCATAGTTGATTCTTAATTTTTATTGATTGTATCCACTTCTTCCATGTCAGACAATGTTTAAACGAGATGTAACTCAAGAAAATCTTTGTTTTTCTTTGTTTTTGTTTTAGAATTTGGTTCATACAACAAATTTGAACTCAGTATTTTAAGGATGGTGTGCCTTCTTCATGTTTTATTTCGTTTGTTCTCTATTAACTCTGAAGTCTTAAACTAACAAAAAGAAGCAAAACCAACAAGATCAGTAAAATCAACAAATTTATTTCACTAACTTACAAAGTTTAAATTTAATAAGAACTTGTAGTATTGTGAATTAAATCCGTAAATGAATTCCAGTATTGATTGTGTTGATGTACCAGTAGCCTTGAACAGGTTGATTAATCAACAGCCTTAATGTATCACAATGATTGGATTGGCACTCGAGCTTGCTCAAGGATGAGCAGAAATATTGTGATTGCTGATGGCATCAATAATTTACAAAACAATCAAAATAAATTGTTTAAAAATTTTGTTTCTCAAAATAAACGTACATTTTTTATTAAACGGAATTCATAATGTTCTGAATCAACAGTGACACTAAAACGTATCAATAATTCACATACAAAAAGCTGTGACATAAATGCACACTGCTTTTGCAGGTACGTGTGCCATGTGTTGAAATCTGTTGGATATTTTAACTTCAGTTTCATCACATCTTGGGGACATTTATGTTATATTGACATATTTCTAGTGCTACCCATGCTTTAAGTCCATGCTTACCAACCTTTTTCAGCTGCAACCCTAACAAATATAATTTTATGGAATAAAATTTTCCACAATTTTGTTCAATTTTGCCACCCTAAAAATAAACCTGACAACCCTCCAGAATGTTCTTGCAGTCTGGGGTTTGGGAACCACCGTCTCAAGTGAAATTAAGTCTATAATGTTGTACAGACACGACTGCATAATTCATAAATGTATCTAGTCTCTTGATTGGTCTCATTTCAGACTGATGTCCCTCAGCCATCTGCAAACGACACCAGATATTAAACTATGGAGAAGTGTTAAAGCTATGGAACGAGAACGAAAGTGTCGGGTAGCCCAAACACCTACATCATCTCTAAGTTCCTAGAAATATACTTTACATTATATCTTTAATAAACAATGAACTGTCCAAAACACTCTGGTGTAATTATTTTCAGTGACATCGTTTCATGTTCATTGTTGTTTATTCATGTACTGGATTCATCGAGCAGTACAGATATCAGAGCCCTATTCAAGGACTCTGGTGAGGGACATTGTTTTTCACTGCAATTTATTGTCAGTTTTAAACTTTGTAAGAATATGAATTTTCAAGAGGGAAATTATTAAATGTGAAAATTATTGTAAAATTATTTTACACTATAAATATTTTTTTAAAAATTGCTCAAATTCAGTATTATATCTAGGTTGAATTTACTTACATTTTAAGTCTTACAACCAGGCTGAATTTACATAAAATTTGGAAAATGTAATACAAGTGTAATGATTACCCATAAATTCATATAAGTCTCCTATCCTGCATTATTATTTTCTTGAACCTTGTTACAATTTATATAGGGCAATAATCTCATTTGCCACTCAGTATTGTTTGAAGACTAGTCGATTATGGCCTCTACAATAAGACTAGTTGATTATGGCCTGTACAATAAAACTAGTTGATTATGGCCTGTTCAATAAGACTAGTTGATTATGGCCTATACAATGAGACTAATTGATTATGGCCTGTACAATAAGACTAGATCATTATGACCTGTACAATAAGACTAGATGATTATGGCCTCTGCAGTAAGTCTAGTTGATTATGCCCCATACAGTGAGACTAGTTGATTATGGCCTGTACAATAACACTAGATGATTATGGCCTGTACAATAAGACTAGTTGATTATGGCCTGTACAATGAGACTAGTTGATTATGGCCTGTACAATAAGACTAGATCATTATGACCTGTACAATAAGACTAGATGATTATGGCCTGTACAATAAGACTAGTTGATTATGGCCCTTACAATGAGACTAGTTGATTATGGCCTGTACAATAAGACTAGTTGATTATGGCCTGTACAATAAGACTAGATGATTATGGCCAGTACAATGAGACTAGTTGATTATGGCCTGTACAATAAGACTACTTGATTATGGCCTGTACAATAAGACTAGTTGATTATGGCGGTACAATGAGACTAGTTGATTATGGCCTGTACAATAAGACTAGATGATTATGGCCTGTACAAGAAGACTAGTTGATTATGGCCTGTACAATGAGACTAGTTGATTATGGCCTGTACAATGAGACTAGTTGATTATGGCCTGTACAATGAGACTAGTTGAGTATGGCCTGTACAATGGCACATATCAATCACTATTTCAGTCGTCGGTCTTTCTGCCAGTCCATCCTTTCACACAATTACCAAAGTTCAACAAATCTTTAAATAGAATTGCCTATTGAATTAAGGTTTTCTTCATGTTTTAGTTACTGCCCTATTTGCACAAGTATTAAACCTTCACTACAGCAAATCCATGTAACTAACATTGGTCAGAAACCATTGAACATGAGAACTAGATGTGCCATCTTTTACTTTTGTTTCTACTCCTTTTTGGGTAATTATAGCCCTTGACATGACTTGCTTTTGGATAGTTATAGCCCTTGATTTAACTCCTTTTTGGGGTAATTATAGCCCTTGACATAACTCTCTTTTGGATAGTTATGGCCCTTGACTTAAATCCTTTTTGGATAGTTATAACCCTTGACTTAACCCCTTTTTGGATAGTTATAGCCTTTGACATAACTCGTTTTATGATTGTTAGGGCCTTTGACATTACCCTCTTTGGATATTTATTGCCCTTGACTTGACTCCTTTTTGGATAGTTATTTACCATACAGAACTCCCTTTTGGATAATTATTACTAGGGCATAACCGATTAGCATTTTTCTACCGATTTCCGATTCCGGATTTTGGGCATGAAATTTTTCCGATTCCGGATACGATTCGATTAATCGGAAATGCTAAATCCGTATTGTTTTCTCTAAAAAATATCATCTTCCGTTTCCGTGTTTCTGGTATCTGGTTTTGCCGTGTCTAGCATGTTACTTAGTACTTTACCATATCCGGCTTCATTTCCGGTTTTCACCCGTCGGTTCAAATAGATTGTCTCAGAGCGTGGTTGTGTTGACCATATTGGACTTTTCTGACTTCTTATTTAACTTTATTAACGCATTATCGAATGACACGCAGTGTTAGACACGGTGCTATAGAAATTCAACTTTATTATTTTTATTATCCGAATCGGTCGTTCCTGCCTTGTCCGACTCCGATTAATCGGAAGTTCATACTATCCGGTGGAATCCGATTTCCGGATCAAAAGTCGGTTATGCCCTAATTATTACCACCAACAGAACTCCCTTTTGGATTGTTATGGCTCTTGACTCAACTCCTTTTTGGATAGTTATGGCCCTTGATTTAACTCCCTTTTTTTGGATAGTTTTGGTCCTTGATTTAACTCTTTGTTGGATAGTTATGGCCCATGACAACTCTTTGATAGTTATGGCCCTTGATTTAACTCATTTTTGGATAGTTATGGCCCTTGACTTAACTCCTTTTTGGATAGTTATATAGCAACTTTTGACCTCATATTCTATTTATTGCAGCTGTATGGCTTAGTGAGCAGAGAACAGACTGGTTTTCTATTTTCAATCTTTATGCACAGATTCTTTATTCTAATGTATATTTAGTGGAGAATGAGTCTAAAGGTACTTGGCACTAAAAGGATATTTTATTTTAATATATTCGTATATGAGAGAAAAAATATCTCCTTTCAAATAATTTCACAGATGGATTAGAAAAGAGAAAAAAATAAATGAAACAAAAAAATAACAGAATTCTCCAAATATGAAGAAATGAGAGAAGCATCACATGACGTCTATTACAGGCCATGTGGAAAGAATTTTAATATTTGGTGCTAAAAGTCTTCAGATGGATTCTAGTCAATATGTGTGTAAAGCTAAAAGTGCTGCATATGAAAACTTGAAGCAGTAAAGGATGTTAAAAGATGAGAGAGTAAATAAATCATTGCTTATTAAAATTTTAGCATGTTAAATGTGGATTGCACTTTCTCTGCCTGGATTCTGCTGTTTTGACCACTTGGATTATGCTTTTTTCCTCATCAGGGATTGGCATTTATTGACTACTTTATTGATCTCACAGAAAGACAAAAAACTAGGGAACTCCAGCTTCCTGGAATTTTACCTGTGCTGGATCAGTTAAATATTCACAAAGACTTAAAGTTTGGTCATTAATGCAATCATTATTACTCTAACTTTGAGATTACAATGCTTAAATGAATGGATGCTGTGTTAATGATGGCATTGAAGCTGATTAAAAAAAAGTCAGCCATGTACTGTGCAGTTAGAAGCAATTTTCAAAAGGATTTTGTTGCAATCACTTTATATGGGTAAGTTGGCAAAGTTTTCAACAAGTGTTTGTAGAAAAGAACTTGAAATCAATGGGTGAAAGTGCTCTGAAATCCCATCCATGAATTTAGAATAATTTCATGAATACATTACTCCAGTAATAAGAATGCACTATTTATATACACTATCTATATTAATAATAGTGTCATATATATATATATATATTGTTACAAAATGCAACAAGAAAAGAGTGAGGACAACAAACTGGTCAAATTTAACAAAATAATTTATTTCTGTATGAAAAAAATAGGTAAAAATAAGAAAAAGAACTCAACATTTCATGAATCAAAGCAAAAATAATCCAAGAATTAAAGTCCTAGCAAAAAAAGTCATAAGGAAACTAAGTTTGAATCCTGATGAAATCCAGAATGGAAGGCAATGACATATGCTGTGGTCAGCGTCATACTGATGCATCAACAGTTCTTTGTTGAATCATAGAAAATAACATTATAGTATATGAATTTAATGTAACTTTTGATATCTGTCCTTGTGCAAGAATTAATTAATAGCACAAGTATTTCCAGGAAAAAATAATCTCTTGGAATACAAATCATTCTAAGGAAAAATAATTTTGTCCTCAAAAAAACTGGTCACAACATAAAACACTTAATTCTAAAGTGTTAAGGCACGTAATGACTATTCTTTCTCAAAACATAAATTTTAAAAAATCTACCAATGACACAAAACATGCTCAGATGTGGCTCAATCCACTGGAAAAACCTAATTGATACATGTTATTTGTCACATACTCCAAGTATGGCCTTTATTTCACCACTTTATGAATCTATTCTGAGAAAGAATTTTAAAAAATGTAAAATATTTTTTCTATTTTAACTTACTTTTTTTCTGAATCAAGGTTAGGAACTAGGTCAGCAACAGTTACAAAGCTTGTTTACGAAAAACAGTCTGGTCAAACTGAACTGAATTCCTTGACAATGTTAAATCCTATAATTAAAGTTACATTACAATAGCATGTAATGGAATATAACGTTTTTTTTAAACTAACAAACAATTAAATTAAAACATATAAATTTAATCACATAAATCATATATATATATATATATATATATATATATATATATATATATATATATAAAGGTGTGCCTTGAATGAATTAAATTTCAGGTGTTCCACTGTATCATTGAGAAGAGTTATGGCCCTTGCCATGTAATTTTACATGTCCTATTGCTTTTAACTTGTATATAACTCAAAATCCATTCATCATATATGATGCAGTTTGGTGTGTATATCATTTCAAGGCTGTGTTCTTTTTTGGTTTTCGAATTGTAAACTTTTTCATAGAGTTATTGCACTTGTAAATAAACTTCCCATCTTCACTTGGGATGTTACTTGTACCTAAAAAGCTAAAAATAAAACATTCACTATATTGTTATGCAATGTAAATGAACACTGCGTCAAAGACTTGGATCTGCCTTGTATGAATTTGTATGAACAGTGTCTCATAGACTTGAATATGCCTTGTATAGAATTCGTATAAACATTGTCTCATAGACTTGGATCTGCCTTGTATGGATGCAAAGTGGCAAATTTCAGTCGATCTATTGATAAACCATTAGGTGAGACCAGATAGCCATTGGTTAGATTTATGAAGACACACTGTGTCAAAGAGGGATCTGTATAGTAGGATGCGACCGTTGTACTAATTAAACCGTGTTTACTCAGCAGCTAGGCTGACTTGCTAGCGACATTTTAAAAGTTTCATTTTCTCGTGAAAAGTGTCAGAATTTAGAAAATGCAGAGATTCTTTTACTTACAACCAAACATGTCATATTGGCCATGACGTAAGCGACTTTTATAGAAAAGCGGGAGACGTCACGGTTAAATAAAGGGTGTGCTTTCACACAAAAATTCGTAGGACATAATATCGCACTAGCTCAATTAGAAGTTTGTCTTGAAATTGCTCAGAGAGAGAGAGGACCTGGGGTAAAATTATTTAGTAAAGGCTCCAGATGTTATTTTAGATAAGTACATTCGTTAAATCGTGGTCCAGAAAAATCGCCAAACTAAGGGAGGGACACACCAAAAACACAAAGGGAGAAAATAGCTATTTTGGGAAGGTCGTGAAGTTATGCAGTGAACGCATGATACAGTGGACAAGTCGGGAATCAAGCGGAAACATCCATGAGTGCAGAGTACCTAGAAATTGGATGAGACAGTGACTTCTTGAAACAACATTGAATTGAACAGTGAACGAGGATCGAGAAATAGCAGGTTATGAAAATCGAACAAGGCATTGACTTCGATTGTACCACTCGATCCTATGATGATTTAAAACTATCAGTAATAGAACAGCTAATTTATTTAAATCTATTTCAGATCTTATTGTAATTTGGTGAAAGTTGTATTTCTAAACCGCGTGTATTCATAATGAAAGGAAGTTTCATACTTATGTATGTAATTGATTAAATTGTTTGTTTATCTTTACAGGGGCTCAGAGTTGTTTATTCAATATACCTGCTCAGTTTACCCAACCATTCTCATACTCGAACCGGGCAATTATATCGAGGGCGGTCATCTCTTAGATAACGAGTATCAAAAGGGAGTGGGTTATAGTTATTATTATTATATGTTATGCAATACCCCTTGACAAAGTGTGACTTAACACTTACCCTTTGACAATTGGAGCTTGTACAATACTATACGAATAACGCTCATAACACGTGAATAACCATGACAAGTGAGCGGCTTCGTCCTGCGATTCGAACATTTTCATTCGAGTAAAGTAATCTAAGCATATATTGAACAGAGGGATAATTTCATTATTATTATTAGAAGAAAAAGGTTCCAAATGAATCAAGTCATTGTCAGCTATTTTTGTATACATGAATATTGAGGATGCAAATTTCTTGCCAGTTCTTTTCATATTGCGATAAAAATTTTATAAGAACTGAGACCCGTACCTTTGCTGTGAAGCCATTCTAAATTTGTGAAGAAAACGGGATATTGCCTAGATATTCTCTTGTGAGAAGAGCTATTTAGGCAAGAATTTGTAAGCAATAAATTACATCTTGTTAGGAGAACCCACTAAACTCATTCGGGGAGAAAATTTGTCCCGCTGGGTTGAACTGGTTATTGTTAAGAGCAGCCGACTGACCTGAGTCAGGTCATTATTGCAGACGTTAAATACATTACAAAAGCTAGTTTCAAATTGGATAATTCATATTTTTTGAGTAATTAAGGGACTTAGTTCTAATAAAGTTATAATGGCGACAGACAGTAAGAGAGTTTAAATCCATTGGTAAAGACGAATTTGGGTACTATGGAGCGAAACTGCAGGCTGAGGAAAAAGCGAGAGAAAAGGTAACATATGTTAACCATGGAGAGACTGAGGATCGAAGCCGAGTTCAGGAAGGGTGAAGAGCTGAACGAACGTTCAGGGCCCACAACTAGACGATTGGAAGACAGACGACCCATACAGATTACCATGCCTATGTTCAACGACGAGGACGAAATTGTTGACAACTTTTTGACAGTTCGAAAAGTTGGCACTGGTTCATCAGCTACCTAGGGACCAGTGGGCTATCAATATTTTGGCATTTTTACAGGGAACTGCGAAAGACGTATACCACAATATGACCCCAGAAGAGATAGACAACTACGACGCTCTGAAGAAAGCGTTACTACGATACTATGAGCTGTCAGCGGAAACGTTTCGAAAACTTTTTAGAGACTCGTCAAAAAGGGCTACCGAAACACGCGCGCAATTTCATAGTCGAGTACGCGTAATTTTTTATAAATGGTTAAAAATGTCTGGCACCTCGCTAACGTATGAGGGCATACGCGAAGAAATTTTAAAAGAGCACGTCCTAAGTACTTACAGGAAAGACTTAATTGTGTTGATGGCGGAGCGTGAATTCTCAACCTTGGATGAGATAAGTGTAATGGCGGAGCGCTATGAAAGCGCGCATGCGCGTCCAACTACTTGGAGTGGTAGGGACCGACCTGGAAACGGTGAGCATAGAAGGACCACTGAGGTGGCACCCCGAAAACGAAATGGTCAAAATGGTGGGAGGCCAAGGGCCGGAAATCCAGCAACGTACATTTCCTTGGGTTGGCAAAGACTCGTGGTGTAGACAAGGATACCTCGGGGAGAAGAGGTGAGCCTGTGTGTTATGGCTGCTACAAACCAGGCCATGTTGTCAAAGACTGTAGAAAGTATCGTCCGACAACGATTAATTCGGTAACTCCGAATACTGTTAAGAAACGAGAAACAGAGGAGTTGACTAATATAGCGGCAGCTTATGTAGTAAACTCACGATTGCCTGTTGATAGAGCGTACTATGGAGATGGCCTCGGCAATACCATTGCAGGGTTATTTACAAGAATGGCTCCCAAAATAGCACCAATCGCAAAACAATTATCAATGAAAGCTATTGATGTTATTCGTGATAAGGGTATTAGCGCTGTTGATGATGTTACCGGGAGGGCATTTCCCGCGGCTAAAGAAAAACTAGTAGCGTTAGTTCGGCGGCGAAGGAAACCACCAATGACTTCGTCATCAGTGATGAAATCATTAGGGCTACTACCATCTACGGATATTATGCCTGCAAGTATTAGTAAAATAATGTTGAATTAAATATCCAACAGGAACCAACCGAGGATATTTTACTTAATTACGATCAAAACCAAATAGCACGCGTGTATCATCGTTTGCTATCATTTATGGGACGCGATAATATTGTAGATACCGGTCTGTAAATATCACAATGGGATTTTAAAACCAATATCGCATCTACTACTTTTCATTGGAACATCTTTACTTAACCAGACAATCCGTCGTTGATATATACTTTCGAGCTCGTGTAACCGATCCTCCTGCTCATCCTGGTTACAGAGCAGTTGCTGTAATTCTCAGTGACAAATCAATGCTACTCGAAGGTGTTGGTGGACGAATGAGTTGATGCACCAGTCGAAAATATTTAATATGTAGCAATTACGTCAATCTATTATTAATTAAACGTCATACAGTGTTGTTAGTGTTACGTTGACTCCTGGTCAACTCAAGAAATTGCAATCGGAATAAGCTAAAAAAATGTGGAAGCACAATCAGATGTCTGGCGGTCAGAATTAACTGTCATTGACAGCTCGTCAGATAAAACACTTTAATGATGCCATCAAAGATAAAAAGGATGTTCAGATCACTCTCTCTGCAGCTGCGATTAAGAACATGATAAAATCAGGTGGTATATTCCCACTTTTCGCTGCGTTACCAGCGTTGACTGCGGCAGCGGCCCCAGCGGTAGCAAACGCCGCCGCGCTAGGAGCCGTTGGTACAGCGGCAGGGATGGCACTAAAGAAAGCTACCGAACAGGGATACAAAAAAAAGAAACGATCAGGAAAGGGTCTAAGACTACCAGGAACTCCGTATTCATGGTACAGCGGAAACGGCCTGAGACTAGGAACAGTTTACTAACAACAATAGTTCCCATGTCAAATTTTGATTTACTCTATGCTGCTAAAAAAAAAAAAAAACTAGCGATAGAAAACTTTAGAGGTGTCTTTATGAGAGATCAATTACCACAACAACCAAACAGCGTTGAAACCGGTATTATTAATCTCGATAACAGCGCCGGACCTGGAACCCACTGGGTTGCATACGCGATTGATCCGCGTGCAATTGTTTATTTCGATTCATATGGGTTAGTGCCGCCTAAAGAATTTACGCGTTATATACAGAAAATGAAAGACCCGCCAATATGCGGCATAGAAGTATTGAATGTCCTCAACGCTATTTCATCATCGGGAAAACCACCACATAAAACCGTACACGAATATACGAGTAATCGCTTTTTAGAGATATCTTATATAAAATAACATGATTGATATTTGGGGGAGATCTCTATCTAGGTATGAAGATCATGTTGAGAAATTTACAGCTTTTCGTAAAAATCTTATTGAGAAATTCTTTGGAACCTCATTAGATAAACTTGACATAAAACTCATAGATGTAAAAAAAATCCATCGAAGAGATCAAAAAGATCAACGATGTAATCAAAGATAATTTACCGAGGATGATAGAAACCCTTGAAAATTACAAAGATTCCTCATGAGATAACCAACAACATAGTATACACGATTCAACACGGATCATTTACGTGGACACCACAAAATAACATATTAAATATCACAGCAACCGTCAAGGGTATTTATCGATTAACACTAGTGACACCGACTCAATTTAATATTTCATCAACGAGTTCGTCTGGGGTCAACAATATGATATCAGCGATCATCGACAAAGGAACGACTGAATGATTCACAATAGCATCCACTGATAATAATATGGCTAGGGTTTCAGTAATATGGTATGTGGAATTCGTAGCGGATTTAAGTAAACAACTAAATTGAAATCTATTGTAATAAATAAAATGTCATCACAGCAATATCGCTATGATCAGGTCAGAGAATTTCAAACTAAACTCAAAACACTCGCTGAGGTGTATCGAGTAAAAATAAAAAAAATATCGATGAAGAATCATCGCAATTGATGTACTCGGTATCAGGTGTAATCACCGGAGCTGGTATTATACTCTCCTCGGTGTCAATGGTTGCTCCGATAGCTGTTCCAATTTGTATATCAGCGGCGACAACAATCGTGGAAATTATTTTGATTATAACAATAAAAAAATATCTTGTATCCAGCGTAAACTGCAAGACTACGTAGTTAGGTTCCATGTTGTGTCAACCGCGTACTCACAATTATCCTTGATGATATCGTCGTCACCCGATGACACATTAATATCCGATAGTGAGTTTTCAGCGATGGTACGTGTTTATGATTCCGCGATGTCAAAATTAGAAAAGCAACACGAATATAATAACAATGGCGACATCGCAAGAACTACTTCAACGAATAGCAGAAAATACCACACCGGTGAAAACCAGCGTGATCTCAATAACATCAACCAATCCTGAATTCAGTGTGAATTTCCCTTCTGCGATTCCCGTGAAGGAGATAGCACTAGCAAAATTACGAGTGTATCACAGTTGGCCAAATATTAGATCAGCACCTTTCGGTGGTCAACAACCGAATAATTCCCAGGTGTTTGCGAGTAAGAATAAACAAGACGGGACTCCAGATTGGAACGTTGTTTCATTACCATCTGGGTCCTACCAAATTGAACAAATCAATAACGAATTACAACGCAGAATAAAATCCATTACTGGAAAAAAATCAAAAATCTCTATAACGGTTCACGAGCCGACGTTATCATATGCCATTGAGATAATAATAATAATAATAATAATAAACATAATGACTTTGGATAGCGCCTAATCTTTAAAAGCTCAAAGCGCTTTAACCATCAATAATGATATGACTACACTACAGAACAACAAATGACAAAAACAATAAAATTGGAAAACATAAAAACATGCTGAAAATATATAAGATACAAAACATGATTAGGTCGCTAAGTTTGTCCCTGAAGTCGAAATAGGTGTCTTGAGAGCACTCTTAAAAGGGACCACTGTGTCTAATTTCAATGGACAACTCGTTCCACGTCGCCGGGCCTTGGTGTGCAAACGAACGTTGTCCATATGACTGTTTTCACCTTGGGAACAATGAGTATACGATTATCAGAAGAAGATCTAGCTGGTGTATACACATGGGTGAGGCTGGATAGGTATGTTGGACTGGAGTCTGTCATTGAAATATAGCACAGAGAACAAATTTTGTGTTTGATTCTGTATCGAATAGATAGCCAGTGTAAGGTACAGAGCAGTGGTGAGGTGTGCTCTGATCGAGGTACTCTAAAGATGATCCGTGCAGCTGTGTTTTGAACTTTTTGAAGTTTCTGGAGTAAATATTGTGACGAACAAGACAGAATTGAGTTACAATAGTCCAGTCTTGAAAGTACTAATGAAAACGCAAATGTTTTCGTGGCATCAACAGAAAGATATTTACGAATGGAACTGATGCGTCTCAATTCAGGATATGCAGCCCTGCAGATGTTCATGACATGTTGGTGCAATGTGAGAGTACTGTCTAGAGTAACACCTTGATTCCGTACTGATTGTGAGAATTTAATGTTGGTGTTGCTGATATTTATTGTCTGAGGTAAAAGATGTGAATGAGAAAGTCTGTGTTGTGATCAGAATAGCCTCAGTTTTATCATCATTCATCTGCAGCTTGTTACATGCCATCCATGATTTCACATCCGAAATGCACTTCTCTACTCCATGGATGGTAGCATCAACTTCAGTTGGGTGGCTAGACTTGTATATTTGGGTGTCATACGCGTACAATTGGTGCGACACTGGGTGATGATCTATGCCACTTGAGAGCGACTGAGTGTACAGAATGAAGAGAACAAGTCCAAGAACAGATCCCTGTGGAACACCATAACATACGTCAACTGGACTGGAGTGTATTCCATTTGCAGATATAATTTGTAAGTAGGACTTGAACCAATGTAAGGCTATATTCTGAATGCCAAATACATGCTGGAGAAGTAATATATCATTTTCTAGTGTCAGATGCTGCAGATAAATCCAGGAGAGCGAGGACTGTAATCTTTCCACTATCCAAAGCAGAGAGAATGTCACTAAATACTTTCAGAAGAGTAGTTTCCGTACTGTGGCAAGGTATATATGCAGACTGTACATTGCTATAAAGACTGTTTGAATTCAAATGAGATACAAGTTGAGTTAGAACATCCTTTTCTAATTTTTTTTATATGAAAGGGAGATTAGAAACTGGGCAGTAGTTCATTAAATCGTTATGGTCCAGTTTTGGTTTCTTCAGCAGTGGCTTTACGATGGTAGTTTTGAAAAATGATGGAAATTCCCCTGATGAGAGAGAGAGGTTAATAACATCAGTTAGTGACGGCAATATTGGTTCTAAGCACTCAAGCATCAGTGATGTCGGAATTGGATCAAGTTCACAAGACTTTGGTGCACTTTTCATCACGATTGCCCGTACTAAATCTATAGAAACAGGTTCAAATGCTCCTAACGGTTGTCGCTGAAATTCTGCATCATACCTGTATGGTGAGGAATCAGTTGAAATTGTGCTGTCAAGCGAATCTCTAATGTTTTGAACTTTGTCATTGAAGAAATTTGCAAATTGATCTGTTAGGTCTAGTGGAGGGAAAGGTCGTTGGAAGTGGTGTACATTTGTTCCTTGACATTAGTTTGTTAGTTATCTCGAAGGGCTCTTTGCAGCTGGAACTCTCCGTGATCTTAGAACTGTAGTGGGATGATTTGGCTAAATGGACTATGTTTGTGACGTTCTTCTTAGCGGCTTCGTAGATTTGTTTATGAATAGTGAGTCTGGTGGAAAGCCAAAGCCTCTCTGCTTTTCGGCGATGTCTTTTAGCAGTGCGAAGCTGGTCCCTAACACTGCTATACCAAGGAGAACACTTTTTTTTATTATTGATGCTCTGAATTTGGTAGCTGGGGCATGTTTTTCAAGCAAAGAACGCAGGCAGTTATCAAGTTGTTCCGCTGTTGGATGTAAGAAAGTTGTTAGGTTTTCTTGGATGTCATGGCTGAATTTGGTTCTATTTATCATACGGAGGTTTCTCTTAATAGCAAATAGAGGTAGAGGGTTAGAGGTGATCCGATGCAAGCTCGTTGGATACAAGAGTTGATTGCAGAATATTATCATCAGGTCTATAAAGAAACCAGTCTAAAATGTGGCCAAGTTTATGGGTAGGTTGGTTAACTGACTGTTTAAGATTGAAAACATGAATGTAATCTAGGAGTTTTCACGTGTTTGGTTTACCAGGACAGTCAAAGTGAAAGTTGAAATCTCCAAGAATAATTAGGTTACCACCTATCGAATTTCCATACTATAGAAGATTTGGAAACTGCTCCAAAAAGAGAAATTCAGTCAGCTTGTTTTTTTTACTAGGAGGAGGACGGTAATGACAGAAAAAATGGACTGACCTTTGTTCCAGTGTGAGCGTTGTTTGGACTAGTTCAAACGATGTGTGGCAGAAGTTGAAGGTTGTGTTGTACTTGAGGCATTTGATCATGGAATTCTTTGTAATTACAGCAATTCCACTTCCGCGAGAGTTGCGGGGGAACGACTTGATGGAGTAATCGCTTGGTCTTAAATCCGCACACTTACATTCATCACCTACGGAATTTAACCAAGTTTCTGTCAGGAAGAAGATGTCAATATTCTGGTCATTGATAAAATCAACAATTTGTGTGCGCTTTTCCGGTGATCCTACTGATTGAGCGTTGAATAATGCAATACGTAGTGATATCCCTGGGACAGTTGACACAACGGTTGACGATTTAAGAGGAATTTGAACCAGGTTATTGAAATTAATGGCAGAATTTTTTAGTTGTTTATCCGTTACGGGCGAAAGGGAGATAACTGGAATCCTTCTTCCTGTTCTATGCCGGCCGGCTTTGAAAGAACGTTTCATTTTTCGCTTCCGTTTACATTTAAGAAACGATGAATGAATTCCCAGTTCGTTCAGTCTTGAGCACAATGTAGTGTCTAGAACCAAGGTGTGGTCATTTAATCGAATTAATGAGGATTCGTCGCAGTGTAAGCGGTCACGTGACGGCGGTTTATTCAAAAACAAATTACGTCTCAACAGCGGGACAACATCGGAAGAGCCCACTTGCAAGCAGTCAAGCGATGGCGGCCATCTTTCCGGATATCCAAACTCACCTGGATATTCCGTAGATATCTATCAGAGTTCTATAAGGACAATATTGGGTTGGCCTGAAATCCCACCTCAGACATCCTTACAAATACCACCAGAACCACAAAAATCCGACTATAATTCTGATGAGAAATCATATCATGATGCAATGATATCATACCATACAAATTTTTGGAGTTTTAGATTTCTTTAGTGGGCGGATAGAAGAACCAAGCGGTGGATGGTTTCAACCAATTCAAAGTAAAATTAATGAACACTTTATAAAAATAAATAATGAATTTGAAATACATAGAAATATATTGCGAGAAAAACTTTCCAAAGAATACCCGCAAGATGAGATCATCAAATACATAGAAATATGTAATCAAGTTATCGCTGACATGGAAGTATTTAATTTATGGATGATTCAAACGGTCTTAAATGCTGTAAATCCTAAATCAAGAACAGAATTTGCATTATGACCCAGACGGTGGTGGTAGGCATATTGCTCCGTCAATATATCCTCGGTGATTGCAGTGAATTTAGTATGTGATGTTATCGAAGGAAGTTATCAAATAAATCTCGAAAGATCAAATCAAGTCCAGCAGAGATACATTTTATACTCATTTGCACCAACAGCTCCACCCGGATTTTTAATCACTGAGGATCCAACTAATCCAATGTATATGCGATGTCATAATGATTCATTAACGAGAATTAATTTCAAACTCACTGACCAGTCCAATAAGCTAATTGATTTACGAGGTGAGGTTTTACAAATTAGTCTGTTTGTGAAATCCTAAAGGATTTTCGTCTTAAGACTTTCATCGTAAAAAAGATTTTTACCCCATAGCAGCAGGGGGGTGCGACAACGACTTTGCGTCCCCAAAGAAATTTTTTTTTTACGATTTTGGAGGAAGCCTTGGTTTGCCAAACAGACGCTTTTAAAAGTTGTCGGATTCGCTCCCTCTGCTGCTCATACATACATACATACATACATACATACATACATACATACATACATACATACATACATACAAACATACATACAGGCAAACAGACATACATACACACAAATGCATACATACGCATATTCATACATACAAACATACAGACAGACAGACAGACATACAAACATACAAAAAGACATACATACATTCTTACAAACATACATACATACATACAAACAGACATACATACAAACAGATATACATACAAACAGATATACATACACATACATGGATACGTACATAAAAACATATACATATACATATATACATACATACGGACATACATACATATCTATCCACAAACAGACATACATACAAACATACATACATACAGACAGACAAACATAGACAAACATACATTCATACACATACATGTATATATACATACAGACATACATACACATATACATACATGCATACATACTTACATACAAACAGACATGCATACAGACATATATACAAGCAGACATACATACAAGAAGACGAATAGATATACATACACATACATGCATTCAGACATACATACATACAAACGTAAATACAAACAGACATACATACAAACAAACATACATTCAAACAGACATACATACACACATGCATACATACGCACATTCATACATACACATACATACATACATACAGAGAGACAGACATACATGCATACATACATACATACGGACAAACATACAGACACATACATACATACATACACATACATGCATATATACAGACATACATACACATACATACATACAGACAGAAAGACAGACATACCTACATACATACCTACCTACCAACATACATACATACATACATACATACATTTTGATTAATCTGATGTAATCTCAGTTGAAGAGGAAAAAAAGTCAGTCAGTCAATATACATACATAAAAACAGACAGCCATTCATATAGACATACATACATACAAGCGGACATACATAAAATCAGAAAAACAGTCATACATACACATACATGCATGCATACATCCATACATACAGACAAACATACATACGCATACTTACATGCATACATACATACATACATACATACATACATACAATCAGACAAATAGACGTACATTCACATATATGAATGCATCCATCCATACATACATACATACATACATCAGTTAATGATCTGATTAACAATAGCAGTACAACTCTATATATGTAGTTCTTTGTTTCGTAGACATGGAAATATACTTATGCAGACTGCGCATGTCCTTTTCATCATCATCATCATCATCAGTCATTCATTCATTTGACATAACATGGTCGTTTAGGCACTGTGCTGCTGCACATCTGACCAGTTGCTCCACTTGTCTCGATCATTCCAGTTTTTTCTTTGACTACCTCTCCGTCTGCCACCCTGGACACTGTTCTGCAGTACTGTTGCGGATATACAGTTGGATCTAGTGACATGGCCATACCATGTCTAGTTTCTCTTTTTGATAGTGGTGAGGAAGTCTTCATAATGACCTACTTTGTGCCTGATGGTGTTACACACTTTTTCATTTGTGATATGGTCCATATAAGAGATGACAAGGATGTTTTTGTAGCATCGCATTGCAAGTGCATGGATTATTCCTTGTAATTCTGCTGTCAGGGTACAGGCGTCGCATGAATAAAAAAAGCTATTGAGATGACTAGTGTTTTTAATATTCTGATTTTAGTTTTTCAGTCAGATATTAGTGTCTCTCCAGATGGGTCTTAGCTTTGACATAGCTGCCTTTGTTTGTGCTGCTCGTGACAAAATGTCAGCTGTTGATCCCTTTTCGGTGATTATGGAAGCAAGATATTGAACTGGCCCACAGTTTCCAGTTCATGTCCTCTGACTTTGATCTTGGTTGGGATTTGTTTGCCACTATTTGTCACCAGCTTTTTCTTCTCGGCGCTTATCTCCATGTAAAATCTGGAAGAAGATTAATCCGGGTTCATTATTAAGGTGACAAGCTCGTCTTCACTGCCTGCCAGCCCATCAAAGTCGTCTGCAAAGCGTAGGTTGGTGATGTTGCGCCCTCCAATGCTGACTGTCCCACAGAAGTTGTCCATGGTTTTCCTCATGATGCGCTCTAAGTAGATGATGAAAAGAGTGTGTGCTAGGTGACAGCCTTGACGAATTCCAACTGTTGTCTTGAACCAGAACACTACATAGCCTTGAGCATTTACTGCACCGATAGCCGTAGCATAAAGCTGCTTGATGGTATCGGTCAACTTTCTTGAAATCTATGAAAGCATGATAGATGTCTTGTTGATATTGCGAGTACCTTTCACACAGAACCCTAAGATTGAATATTTTTTCTGTTGTGCTTCTTACACTCCGGAACCCTGCCTGTTCTTCATTGATTATTTCTTCTGCTTGAGGGTTCAGTCTGTTCAAGATGATCTACATCATCTCCTTCCTAACATGGCTGATCAAACTGACAGTTCTGTACTTTTGGCACAGCGGGCGATTGCCTTTTTGGGGGAGTGTTATAATCAGGTTCATTTGTGTTAGCCATTCGCCTCTCTGCCATATATTGTTGCAGATTTTTGTTAGTAGTTCTATGAATGACTCCCTACCATTATTGATAAGTCAGCTGGGATGTTTTCTACATCAGCTACCTTAGCATTCTTCAGTGGTCTTATTGCTGACTTCAAATCTTTGAGAATGGGGAAAACATCATCATTTGTGGAGTTTGGAACTTCAAGAATCCCTGGGTATCCTATAGACGTATGTCTGCAAAGTTCGTTACAATAATCAGCCCATCGTTCTGCAATGTCACATGCTTCTGTGAGGCATTTTCCATTTTCGTCTTGAATGGCACAAGACGCTTGGTTGCTACTCTTATCAGGTCTTTCACAATATTGAATGCCTATATGCTGTTATTTGTTTCAGACTGATCTCTAGTTATGTGCACTTCGTTTGCTTTCTTCAGCGCATGTAAGACTATTCAAATTAACAGTAGTTAATTGTCCATTGGTAATACACGAGGGGTATATTTGTCTTAAAATATCTATGAAAACGTAGTTTATGTTTTAATTTAAAATAGAAATAATAGCAAAACGACAATTAAATACGATTCATTACAGCAAACACCCACACGGCAGACAGTATTTGCTTTTTTTCACAGTGCACCTGATACTATCGACCTGGTTCATTACGATGGGATGGTAATACGTGATGTTCTTGCTACCTATCCCAAATGCATGCCCATTAAGTCCTATAACAACATTTACAACTCCTAGAACCTGCAAATGTTAGTTTGACAGTCAGTTATGAAGCATTATCTGACAGTTAATTACCACCGATTATCGGTATTGTTGTTCCAGTTACATATGGACTGTATTTTCCTTTTTCCTTAAATCTTTTTAATTAACTCTATTCTCAGCACCCTCGTTTTTTCACATTCCACCTTAGTATGTTTTTTGGAATAGTTTTGGCATTTGTGGACATTTTGGCGATACTCTGATCATATGCAGTCTCACTGCGACCTATCCTGTCAATCACACATCATGCATGTATTTAAAGCAGAGGCTCTGTATATTTCATTATCCTAGTTTAGACCAGTGCCCCCAAGCCCTACCCCAATTAATGCTTATGCGTTCTTGTTCCGCTATATTTTTTTATTAGTTGTATTCTCCTTTAAGCATTTGCATGTGGACCTTTCGTCAACTTTCCAAAGCTCCTTACTGTCCCTATATTTGTTCAGCAGCTCTTTGATTGTCCTTAGTTTTCTAGGTACAATTGTTTTGTTAGGCTGTTAGTTTAGTATATGTTGTTTCTTTGTGTCAAAAAAAAACCGAATAAGTATATATATACAACCCATGCCACGGGATTTCCGGCTCCGCCTTAATTTGTTTAAATTTATTGAGTATGTAAGCATTTTTTACGAGGACGGTACACGGAAGTGCCAAGCCCCCCCCCCCCCCTCTTTATATAACGTATCTTTGTTTACATCGTGTGTTTTGAACCCCCATAAATATTTGATAATCTGGTTATCTAGTCTTTTAGATGTTCATTTTTATGTCAGTTGATTTAACTATGTAGTTTAGGTGTACATACATGTAGTTCTTTGCTACTTGGGCCTGTTCCATGAGGCACAGTAGCATTAGCGCTCAGGTTTTCACATTTTCGTTTATTTTTTTCCCTTTATTTTGTTTAGATTTTCTCTCTCCTCCTCCTTCCCAAATTAGACCCCTAGGGCCTTCACTTTGTCTTGAATTAGGTGGATTGGTAAGCCATGGTGTTTACCCCTCCAGTTTCCTAATAATAGAATCTCCGTCTTTTCTTGATTGATTTTTGACCCTGAGACTTTTCAAATTCCTTTATAAGTATTTTGTAGGAATTAAAGTCATGTACTGTGTGCAATCGTCTGCACGTTTTGTCATTTTCACCTCTTCTCTAATGTTTGGAACTTGTATGCCTTTCATTTCTTAGTCAAGTTTTATTTTGTTAGCTAGAATTTCAATTGCTATTACGTATAATAGCAAGCACAGCGGCCATCCCTGTCGCACTAATCTCTTGATGTCAGTTTTTTCTGCTTTAGCTCAATTCACCTGTACACTTGAGGTTATATCTCTATACAGGATTTTAGTCCAATTTTTAATTTTCCAAAAAGCGAATTTCTTAAGTGTTTTTTGTTCCAATCTGTCAAAAGCTTTTTCCTGGTCAAATAGTGAGCCAACCTAAAATAGAGGCGTCTATTTGCTAAACTAAGGCTTCTTACAAAAACGAAAAAAATAATGTCACAAAACGCAAACCGAATTCTCTTAACCGAGAGTTTCTCTAAATGGGTTAGTTAATTCTATTACTGTTTCTTGTCGTCGATATTTATTTTTATTATTATGCACGCGATGTTTACTACCCGGACAATTACACGTGGTCACACCCTCACTACTGCTGTGAATTAAATCATTATCATATATCATTAAATAGATCGTATGCAACTAGATTAGCACGAGAGAAACTAGAAACAATAAATTTCTACCAGTCCGTGATTCTGTCAGGTGATAATTACAAGAACGCCAGGAATCTTGGGGTGAATTTATAGAATGTGCTGAACAAGTATTCAAATCTGTCACAAAAGCTACTGAAACAGTTACAACTGCCATTAAAGAGGATCTTATTCCGATATCAAAACTGCTGAGCAAACTGCAAAAATAGCAAAAAGAATTAAACAAACAAAAAAGATTTTACTAGATCTTCCAACTGATATAGCTGCCGCACAATTACAAACGCAAGCAGCCGCTGCTGACCCTACCGGTGAAGAAATACCTGAAGAAAAAAAAAGAGCCGAAAGAAGTTACACTATCTGAAAAGTTTATTAATGAGATTATTAATGCAATTTTGTTAATAAAAAAATGATAATCCGAATGATCTAGCTGCCTTTGCATGTTTTAGTCATACATAAAGATACGTAAAACCCGAACATAGTAGATCTTTTGGCAGAGATACCTGATATAAATGGATATATCGCATAAAATATGACGAAGATTGAAATAATATTCACGAATATGAAAGTACTCGGCAACAATCCAGCTCACAATATCAACTCCCTCATCAAATAGAAAAGAAAATATCACAACCTTCTAAAAAGGAAAATTGTATAATGCGTATAATTGTCACCATGATTAGATATATAAGATAACAAAAAAGAAGATCATACATCAACAACACCGTGGACCTGTAATGGTCAGAGTAACAAATTCACAATTACCAGTCTATAAAGCAACTGACAGTGATGCTCTTGCTAATGTTATTCAAGGGTTATTTGCAAGAATGGCTCCAATCGCAAAACAATTATCAATGAAATCTACTGTTATTTGTGAAAAAGCTACTGGTGCTTTTGGTAATGTTGCCATTAAGGCGTTTTCTGCAGCCAAAGAGAGACTAGCACGATTAATACGACGAAAACCATCGTCAATAAAATTACTATCTACTGAAATTATGGCTGCGAATGTCAGTAAAATAACAAACCAAGCCGCAGATCAAAAACTAGCAGCTTTGATGAATCAAGAAGCAGAAGTGAGTATAAATACTAGCTTTACCGGAGGTAGGCCTAGTGGGCAACATTGATTTAGGTCGAGAAATATATAATAAAATATTCAAACGTGTATCCAACCGAGCATTTGATATAGACGCACTGGTTCTCAAGGATGAATCTATACGCGATTAGCAATTTTATTCTTATAATGCAAGACAGGCAAATCAAGTCTTTTGAGAAGTCTCACAACATGTTCACTGTCATCAGGATTATTAGAACCATACTTGTGAAACATCATTGTCGGACCAGATGATCCTGTATAATCATCAGAATATCTTTTTAACCAATTATCGTTATAGCAACATCAACATGTTTTTGAACTGATTCGATATTTCTCCCATAAATCATATGTAGCATTATCAAACAGTGCCATAATCCCGTTGTTAACAAAACAGACTTTGACAGACTCCCCCCCCCCATATTCTGAATATATATTTTATAATTTCACCTTCTAATTTTATAAATGCTGCAGCGTATACAAAATATCTACCGTACTTGTATCCTAAACTTGTAGTTCAATTCTGAGTAGTTTTTTTGCCTGTCTTGCGTCATAAGAATAAAATTGCTAATCGCGTATAGATGCATCCTTGCATTTCCTCGCATTCTTTTAATTCTTGTCTGACGGAATCACTGAAATTTCTTAATTGCTTCTAGTCGCTATCGCGCTAAGCGTGTGGTATACAATTCTCCAACCATTACTGAGATAACAATGATCTAATTTACAGCAGCAGAGTGGGCGCAACCTCAAATAAGTGTCAAAAAGGTAAGTATAATCGACTAATTTACTTTAAAAAATGTAGTGCTATTTATCTTCTTCAAACGCTCAGATTAACAAATGGACGCTTCTATTATGAGGTCTGCTGACCCTATCTGCTGGATAATTCATTCTAAAATGAGGTAGCCCCCACTCACTGATACCTGAGTTTAGGTTAACCCACTCTGCTGGATAATTCATTCTAAAATGAGGTAGCCCCCACTCACTGATACTTAAGTTTAGGTTCACCCACTCTGCTGCTTATGGTATTATCAAGGTTGAGACATAGCTGTAACTTTTCTGATAATGACATATACACGATCACAACATGCTAATGATGAAGAAAGGCAAGGTTCTGAAATTACTCTTAATAAATTAATTTCTTTAACCACCAGGTTAATATTGAATAATATTCGTTTCATTTTCAATATTTAACAATTTGCATTGGTCACTGATTTGAGTTTAATGAACCGTGGAATTTAATTCATAGAACAATAAATAAAAAAAACAGAAAGAATAGTAGGTAATGCATGTACTGCACTAAATTAGATGCCATCCAAATGAGTAAAATATTGGAGGAGGGGGCACTGAAAGGTTAGTGGATTGGTAGATGAAATTTTGGAAAGGATGGTAGTAGCGATAGATAGGTGTCTTCTCATACTCATTTGGCCTCTGAGACTTTTGCCATTTTTATGGACGTAGGAAACACATTTTGGAGGTCAATTCTGAATACATCCATTTACAACTACTTCTAAGAATGTTTTGCTTAAACTGATTCCTAGTTGTGCTAGAAACATTCTTCATTTTGCTCGCGCATGTGCAGGACAGAATATCTTTCTTTGCTTCTTGGGTCAATTACTTTCAACTGTCAATTCTTACTCCCAATCCTCAATATTTCTGCTTTTTGTAACTGTCTGTGTGCAGATCAGACAATTCTACCAAAAAGTCTAAAATCCAGACAAAATCCATTTTCATCAACTGGCAAATTGTTGGTTTAAAAAAAATCTGGTCTCGAAAGAGGGATTGGCATTTTGCAAGTATAAAGTCCAGATAATTTGGTTATGATTGTCAAGCTACATCTGTCATATTTATTGTGATACCAATGACGTTTGGGTATCTTAAATGACCATGATGCTGCAGAGCTTGAAAGTTGGAT
This sequence comes from Unio pictorum, assembly GCA_030141615.1. NCBI lineage: Eukaryota > Metazoa > Mollusca > Bivalvia > Unionida > Unionidae > Unio > Unio pictorum. Next base: position 10,427,044 of record JARLTB010000023.1, on the reverse strand, counting down.
ACAGCCTCATCATGCCAATACTCCTCATGTGGGTATTAATCTTTGGGGGATGGGGGGGGGGGTATAATCTTTTCTATCATCTGACATTGCAACTTAAACAGGGATAAAGATGATGAAAGAATCTTGGTATCTAAAGCATAACAAAAAAAATCTTAATAGTAGTCTTTTGTTCTATCTCAAACAACCTAAAACTTAATGGTAGACTTTTGTTGCATTTCAAAGAACCTAATACTTAATGGAAGTCTTTTTATTGCATCTAAAAAAAAAACTAAAACTTAATGGTAGTCTTTTATTGCATCTCAATGAATGAGCAAAATCACAGATATGCTGCATGCATTCAAACAAATTGTGTAAACAAATTTATATAAAACAAAAGTATTTCAATCCTTCTCTATATAAGAAGAGGGAAATAGGTATAACTACTACATTTCTGTAGTACAACTCTCCAACTGTCAAGGTATTTCAAAACATTAATTATTTTAGTTACCATGGAAACAAAGAGTTACATAATTAGTAATGGATTAACAGTGGTAGACGATAGGGTTCTTTTAACAGAGTCCTTACATAGCTAGAGGAACCTAATTAACTCGACACAAGGAGAGGGTTAGACATATGTCATGTTGACATTTTTTTATCTGCTAAATCTTGTAACCATTTTAATTCCTCTTGTGTTGTTCCAATAAACTTTATGAAAACAACTTGTTTTAAAAACCCAGCATTCATTTTTTTAAAAATATATCTGTCCAATTGATATATTAATGTTCCTCTCTGAGACATTATGTATGAATTTAGCACAACAAAGAATACCACTAAACTGTGTACTCGTGTGCAATGCTAGAACATGATTTAGTACAGAATAATAGTGTCCTATTAGATCTGTAGCTGGGGAGGTTGTCCTTGACCCTTTCTGGACGGTCCAACCAACTTTGGTTTAATATTTATGCACATCAACATGATTAATTTAAAAGTTACCTTTGTCCAAACTCATTAATTGAATTTTTAAAAAAAAACATCTCGCATTAAAAAGGGTTTACCATGATACAATTCCATTAGTTACAGTTATGTGCTACTGATCTGGGCAAAAAAATTCTGGATCAAACTGCTTTAATAACTGTTTTCAAGTACAGCTGATTTCTCCAACACAACCTGATTATTTAAGAATAACATCACGATTCATATGGCCTCGAGTAACAATAGTAGCACATTACTGAAACACCAAGCTGGCCTTTATTGCACAAATGCATCAAAATTGCAGGTCTTATTTTGAAAACTGTGAAATGACATGGCAAATTTTATATTCTAAATTTCTGATGGGGTTCCAGTAAGAGAAATTCGCCAGCTTTCATCACCCAAGATGAGTTTTGAAAGTTACTCATTCCTGTCCTTGTATTCCAACGCCATATACTTCTCCGCTACACTACATAGACTTTTACTGCATAGCCAAAGGCACCTGCTGCAAGTTGGAATACTCAGATAGGTTAAACCCATGAAAATGTTTTAACATATGACCCCTCAAATAAATATAATAAAGAGACAAGGTGCACAATACAAGAAATTGCTTTTGCATAATAGCTTTTGATTTCTAAGTGGCATACTCATTTACACTGACTATTTTCCATAACTGGTTGTCATTTTAATGTCAATATTTGCTTTTCAACCAGCTGTCAAACATCTTTATGAGCTAGATATGGGAAAAATTAAGAGATGATGATGATCAAAATATTTCTTAGTTCAGTCTGATTAGTGTCATGTTTATCCCATATGCATTCCGTCGGAGATTTGTTTTAATCAGATCGCTTATTATGCTTATCAATAGTGTTTTCAAGAATGTGCAGCATTAATAATACATATGCTGACAGATATTTATATAAACATGTAAATTTCACCAAAAATAGTGATAAATTGTATTTGAAAAACTTCAACCATCTCGGTTTTCACAAGAATTCATACTTAATCATTGTTTAAATCAAACCGCCATTCTAGAGAGCTACTTAATGGTAACACCATAAGGCTGATGCTGATTGAACAAAAGAGACAGAATGGTTATAGGGAATGACCCAAGTAAATTTTCAATTAATCAGTTATTGACATGTGTTTGGTAGATTGAATTGCATGAATCCATTTCAACTTGTTAAAACAAATTCAAATGGAAACTGGCAACATTTTTAATGCTGTTTCTTGTCTGGCTTGTAAAGATGTTATGACAACTTTCTTTGCATCAGAATGATGCCTATTTTACTAAGACGTTTCACTATAAATATGAGCCACTAAGAAATCAAGAGTTAGGTGTAATATATTTTTATACTCATTTTAGTATCGTGCTTTCTATGGGTACCTGTGTAAAAGAAACAATGCTTCCTTAGTGACATGTTTTAGACTGACTAGGAAAATTTGGCACAACTAATGCATACTAAATGTTAATATAATTTGATTTTATTTTTTCAGCATGTAGTCATTCCAGGGACAAGTAGAAAAGGAAGTTTTACGTAACCAGCCAATTTTTACCCAATGAGGATTCCTGAGCCCTGCTTGTGCTACCATGAAAAGATACAAAGTAAAAATTATATCTGCTACTAAATTGAACACAAATGGAAATAACTGTTGGGAAGACAAATGCATTTATAAAACAGCATGCGTAGACAAATCAGTGAAATAAGAGCTTGCATAGAATATGTGACACGAGATACACGTGCATAAAAGTCATCTTTAAGAAAACTGATCATGATGTAAGTCATTTATTTTGGTCAGCTACTAGGTCCATTAAAAACAGCCAGGGCTGGTGCAGGAAGCACCAATGGATTTATAGGTACTTGTTACTGTTTTTAAATTCTACAATAAAGATCGCAACATTCTCAGAATTGATAAATAAATTGCTTGCATAGAAAATGGATTTCCAGGAAAGATCTGCCTGTGAAGTGTGGGTTTTCTACCAGAGTGTCCAAGGAGGCTGCCGTACATTGTGAAGAGGAATACCTGTGATATTTACAGGAATGTTTACTACTGCTGCACTTAGACCATTCTCCTCCAGGGACTGCCGGATCATGTGGCTGAAAGAAGAAAAAAAGACAAAGTAAAGACTCAAAACATTTCAACCATACAATACTTTTTTAAATTGTTCTCAACCATTTGTTTTGGCATCAAAATTACAGTTAATGCACGAGTTACCTCCCTTTCAAAGCATGACCATTTACATTATACAGGGATAAACTTGCAAGTTGTCAGATTAACATGTATTACAAATAAACTGAAAAGGCTTGTAAAATAAATTATCTTTACAAAAATGAAGATGCTTGTAAAATAAATTATTTTTACAAAACTTCAAATGGTTGAGAACAAATTCATTTATACAATTATGGTATGTTCAACTTTACAACAATCTGCATGTATGTCAGGTTAATAAGAAATTGTTATAATTCTATTTCCTCTCACTCATCATGATATGAATTTGTTGATATTTTTTAAAACATTAACTATAAAGAAACAACTATGAATTAATTTTCCTCTGCACAATTAAGTGAAAAGAGATGCGTGGTATTTTTTGCTCTTCTGTATTTTTAGATGGATGATTATTGGTATTTAATTTTCACATTGCATGATAATCATCTTTAGTGAATTGAAACAGAATTTTCTAATTATCAGAGTATTTATCATTTTGGGGAAAACTTCCAAATTTGAGAACAAAATGTTTAAGAGCCAAAATGCACTGCTGATATTAGGAACTTTACAGGAATCTTAAGTTTTATTAGAGTTCATTTATTTGCAGATGCAATTTCTGGTCTCTTAGCACCTAATAGACAGTCATTTGAGATTAAATTGCATACCCATCCTTTCCTAACAAAAATAGTGCTGGAATGTTGACTGATCTTTCTGTTCCATCTGTAATCATATCAATATAGTTTTCATCATTTTTCAAATCATTGTCCATAATTATTGCTGCTATGGCACCAGCTTGCTGAACATTGTAAGTCTTGGTCACAAAGGAACAGCCGCTGTAAATAGATGAAATTCATATTCACAAAATCAATGAATACTCATAATGGGTTAGTAATTCAGTGTCTAGTTTCTATAGTTCTAATTGGTATCTACTATCTTGTAATTTGTTTATTTTGTCATAATGGGTTAGCAGTTCTTTATCTACCATCTCATAATGGATTAGCAGTTCAGTGTCTTTTCTATTTGGTATCTACTATCTCGTACTGGGTTGGCAGTTCAGTGTCTTTTCTATAGTTCTAATCGGTATCTATTATCAGTTCTGTATCTACTTTCTCGCAATGGATTAGCAGTTCAGTGTCTTTTCTATAGTTCGAATCAGTATCTACTATCAGTTCTGTATCTACTATCTCGCAATGGATTAGCAGTTCAGTGTCTTTTCTATAGTTCTAATCAGTATATACTATCTTGTAATGGATTAGCAGTTCAGTGTCTTTTCAAGTTTTAATCGGAATCTACTATCTTGTAATGGATTAGCAGTTCAGTGTCTTTTCTGTTGGTTCTAAATACAATCTGAAGTGAAGGATTGGTATGTATCTGTTGGTTCTAAATACAATCTGAAGTGAAGGATTGGTATGTATCTGTTGGTTCTAAATACAATCTGAAGTGAAGGATTGGTATGTATCTGTTGGTTCTAAATACAATCTGAAGTGAAGGATTGGTATGTATCTGTTGGTTCTAAATACAATCTGAAGTGAAGGATTGGTATGTATCTGGTTTGACAGATTTATGTTTATTATACTCACAGCTGAAGAAAATTATGTATGTTAATCTGAATTTTCGAATAAACAAGATTTATATTGTAAAGACATAAAAAGATAGCCCAGATAAGGGTCAAAAGTACATTGTTCTAGAAGTATCTTAGTTATACAGTGTGACCCCACTATAATGCGGTAGTCGGGAGTCAAAGAACCCGACCGCGTTATAGACCGAACAGTGTTATAAGCAACCAGGTCAGTTAGCTGAAGAAAATGATGCATGTACCCCAACAAATTGCTGGAGGTGTGTGTGTGTGTGTGTAGGTAATAAATGCGGGCGGTAAAATTTGTGCTTCATCGGCACAGCTACCATCCTAAATTGATGCATATTAAATGAGAAATACACCTTTAGTGAAGACATAAATAGTTTACTTTATTTAGAGAACAACATGTTGGTACATATACGTGAATAATGTTTATATATACATGTCTAATGTATAGCATGAATAGAGTATCAACACCATGTACTCGCCTACAAGCCTCATCATATACGTTGAAACGTTGAATCCACAATACAAGTGATTCCATCAAAAATATTCACACACACACTACTTTAAAATATTCAATAATTTTTTTACAGGTCATATTGGTCGGAATTCAGCGGAAAAACAAAGCACACTCGCGTAACAAATGACGAAACACGTTTACTTTTCAGTACATCCCAAGTTGGTAAAAGTTAGTTTGCATTTTAAGCAGATGTTAGTAGCATTCGTAAGCATAAAATGTTTTCCAACAAAAAGGAAACTTTCACGGCACAGTTAACGTGTTCCAGTCATGGTGGAAAATACAAAAATCCATCAGATTCTATCACTTTTATTGAAGTTTTTACTAACTGCCTTTTAATAAAGGCTCTTTGTTTTTTATTGAAAGATTCTAGTCGGCTTTCTTTGATGACGGGTTCATGCATTACTTAAGTCACAACTAAAGAATAGCTTGGAAGAAACAAACAAATGCCCATTTCTTATTGTGGCGACAACATCAAATAATTGTATTGCCTGATTGAGACGAATTTTTTTTTTTACCATTTGCTGAGTACGTTTTCATAACAATCGAGGTAATCTGTTTCCTTTGAAATTTCAGCAAACTATTTTATCTGGGTGCATTTTTAATAATGAAATGGTTGTCTTTGGTCGATTGTAGTTACAGTTCCTCCTGAATAGACTACAAGTGATGCTGCCTTGCACTCATGCATCAAAAAATTTAACAAAGGGTCAACGTATGATAGAGACGCATGTGATCTGGTCTGATGACATGGATTATTACAAAAAAATGTGGGTGTTCTAAAGGATTTTATTCTGAATGGAAAGAAGGAATTTTACCTACCATCCACATACAAATATCAGTCTAAGTAAATATATTAATTACTTTAATTACTAGCAAGCGGCCGAAAATACGACAAAGATAGATTACGAGACAATGCTTCGTCCGGTTGATCTCCGCTACCAGAAATGTCAACAACAAAAAAAAAAAGCAAGTATCTCAAATCATACAGTACTCATGTCAGCATAAGCAAATTATGATGTAACAATACACTGTTGAGATAGTTTGTCAGTATAGACAAAGAAATTATTTATGAAACAATAGATAAATTTCAGTGCATTTTATATCAAGTTTGTTGTTACCTTTCATGGGGCCTCTGAATTTCTCCACTCCAAACCAACGGTTGTATATACAAGTTTAAACAGCCAACAATGTCGATCATAAAACAAGTTGCCAAATGGTATATTTTGCCACCAATAAGGAAAATAAAATTGCAGTTTGTGACATTGTCGGAGCCCTACGCGATCCTAGAATAAACGTTCTGCTTGGTTGTGTATATGTATGCAGTGGGGGAAAAACCACGTCGGTTATTGTTTGTGCAACGATTGCATACAGAATTAATTGAAGACAATCACAAAAAAGATGACTTACTGGCTTTACTCATGGATCAGTAACCAGTAACGTTTCCGATAATGTTTATTTTGGCAAAAAAATTCACGAAACTGGTGAAATTATTAAATTTTAGAAGCTACGCCACGATCATATTATATTCAAATTCATACTAGAACTCTTCCCCAAAATGATAATAAACATTTTACATACTATTTCTCGTACTTAAAAAAAGAAACATACACATGAAATCAAAATTGCAGGGACCACGCACCGATCGTATTAAATTCAACTTCATACGCGATCTCTTCCTATAATAATAAACTTTTGAACCCAAAAATATTTTTTCATGTGCGAATATGTATACGAAATTTCAAGAGCTGCGCCATGACCGCATTATATCCGAATTTGCGTTATAGCGGAGCACGTTATAGCAGGGGTTACACTGTAATTAGAAAGTCCATCACCAAAATAATAAAACGTGACAATGCTTAGCTATACAAAAAAATTGACACTGCTTATGAAGATGAAACTCATGCAGTGTCCTTGACATTGCTTAAGATGATGATCCTTATACAATGTCCTTGACATTGCTTAAGATGATGATCCTTGTTTGTTTGTTTGATTAGGATTTTTAACGTAGCTTTAACAATTTTTTAGTCATATCGCTATGATGTGATGCAGTTTATAGTGATGTCTAGCACTGAGACATCATGCCGCAGACATGTAGCATGATGTCTCACCCAGTCACATTATCCTGACACCAGGCTGACCAGTCCTAACACTAACCTCTTAATGCTGAGCGTCAAGCGAGGCAGCTGTTAGTACCATTTTTGTAAGTCTTTGGCATGACTCGGCCGGGGATCAAACCGACAACCTCCCGCTTCCGGGGCGGACGCTCTAACCACTGGACCACCGGAGCAGTTTGATGATCCTTGTACAATGTCCTTGACATTGCTTAAGATGATCCTCACTCTGATTATACTTAACTCGAATTAATTCGGTTGTTCCACTTAGTATACTTTACTAACAGCAGTGATTAAATCACCTGGCATCAACTTAGCTCTTCTCCATCAATTATATAATCTGTCAAATAGTGGTTCCTAAGCTATGACTGCCTTATCTTTTGAAGGACTCCATGATAATCAGCTGTAAAAACAGTCCCCAATAACAGTTTTACATGGGCTCAGGACTGTTAATTGTTTATATAGATTTAATGCTTCAGAAATGTAAAGTGGTGTTAATAAAATGTTAGATTTTTCACCTAAAATTATTGGAAAACTAGTTTTTCAAAATGACCTTGCTCGAGGGCTTATTGCTAAAAAAAAATCTTGTTTTGCACATAATCTTCCACTTTGCATATTAAAAGAACTTTTTTTAAGATAAATTTCCAGGTCATTTTCCAGAAAGGGGGGGGGGCAGGCAGGATGAATCTGTTTTTCAAGGTTCACATATGACAGTTACTGAATGGAATTAAAGAACATTTTTGCTTAGAAACAATTAATTTTTAAAATCGAAAGATTTCATTAAAAGACTCTCCCAATAGATTTGAATCTGATATATTTATCATAAACTAAACCACAAAATGTATAACAAGAAACAAGTTTGTCCACAATATGTTCATACAAAATTGTCATGTGAAACAATTACATCAATTAAGCAGCTGATATTTAAACAACTAAATGTATGTCATGAATTTACTTAATTATTTCTCATGGAAAGGGATAATGATAGTGATGAAAGCTTCACATGAATAAATTACGAGTGCAACTGAGTCTGTGGTAACTATTTATCCACAGAGACAAGTCAGGATATTTGGCAGTATAAAATGTCAAAATTGAAAAAACTAAGGAACAGATAAATTTTCTGTGAAATTGGAATGAAATTCACTTTGGCTTGAAGTCATTTGCTCTGAAGGAAAGATGTAGTTGCAAAGAATACACATGACAGTCATCAACTGCTGGCTTGGTGCATTAAAAACAAAGTAAAGCATTGCTCTGATTAGACTTCTCAGAGTGAAATACTTATCTATATGTAAATTATAAACATAATAAACTTCAATATCAATAATCAATATTTCTTTAGTTATTTTCCCCAAAAATATTTTTTTAAACTCAACAAATGGACCGACAAAGAATATTACATAACTGATTATATCTGCCTAAGACCGCTCCGGTGGCCAAGTGGTTAGAGCGTCCGCTGCGGAAGTGGGAGGTCGTGAGTTTGATCTCCAGCTGAGTCATACCAAAGACTAACAAAAATGGTACTAACAGCTGCATCACTTGAAGCTCAGCATTAGGAGGTTAGTGTTAGGACTGGTCAGCCTGGTGTCAGAATAATGTGACTGGGTGGGACATCATGCTACGTGTCTGTGACATGATGCCCAAGTGCTAGACATTACTATAAACTGCCTCACTGCAGACATCATAGCGATATGACTGAAAAATTGTTAAAGCTAATTTAAAAATAATAATCAAACAAACAATCTGCCTAAGTGACAATGGCAGCTAAGAACATATGAGCATATCAGATCCTCCTCCAAACTAAAGTTGAAAAATACCAATTGAGTTCATGACATTCAGTATTTATTGAGAAACATACCTACCCTCTTTCAACTAAAACAACTGTATTTTCCAATCTGGCAGAATTAGACAATGGGGAGCATCCATGAAATGGTTCACCAAACAACAAATTGATACCAAAGTACTGATGATGCTGTAAAGATATAAATTAAAAATTTATATTACTTTGATCCAGATAAAAAATTATTCAGTTAGAATGACAAATGTATCAGTAATGAATAAACTTTATAAGTATGAAATAACAAGAGGCTGAAGTGGGCCTAATATCACTCACCTTAGCTGACATTTCTAACTGTGTGATGCAAATTTCACTTCAAACATATATTAAAACTAGAGAGAAAAGAAAACTTTGGAATGCATAGTGGTTACACTATCAATTCATGTTGGTGCAACATATGTTCTTTCCTGCATATTATTTATACAAATCCCTTACTCAGCATAAAATGTACCAACCAAATGGCAATGTATGGGAATCCATCCAAGAAGCATGAATTCTTGGGTCTGTTCTAATCCTCCTGGTGTCTAACCCCTAGTCATAGCTTTGAAAGCACCGAGTCCTGCACCACATGGCATACCTGACAACTTTCCTGACAGTGTTGGGACGTTTTTGAGACTAAAAACAGTGTATTGTGGTCCAATAGGGAAAGGGTGGATATCAGTGCATGTTACCAAATAAGTGATGTTGTACTATTGAAAATACGTTTTCTACTTGTATGAACCTATAGCAAATGGCTGAAAATTAAAATCTGAATTAAAGAAAATAAAATATCAGATTTCTTTGAAGCATTTAATAGATTTATCTAATATCAACCCATCTACACAGTCATAATCATGACATATATTTAAATTATGTCTTTAAAATCTATTGAATTGTTACTTGTAGGTCCTGACATTGCCACTTCTAGTTGTTCATTGAAGGGTCTTTTCTCGGTCACAGTGACCTTAAACTGGTTACTGTTTTCGCCTTGAAATAAATCAGGATCTTAGTTTAGCCTTCAAGGGAGCGCTCACCAGTTATTATATACTTTTGATAGAGTGACGTATGTATGGTGAAGTTGTTTGCAGTTGAATGATGCACAGTGGAGAGAGTCTTTGCTACTTAAATATAATGTGGCCGACATTTCTTTGGTAATTGTCTTTTTGGAAAATGTAAAGGATCTAACCACACTGCTAACTAAAATGACTTCTCCCTTGTGCTTCAAACATCAACCTGATGTTTAAATTATACCATCCTAAGCAGCTATTAAAATAGGGAAAATAAATTTGGACATACTAGACAATACCAGCTTCAAATTACCACATATATAAAATTTAAAAAATATAGCAGCTCTTTTTAATAAAATTTACCTATGAAGTTCAGGAAGTGAAAATGACCAAGTGGAGCTAGCACTTTTTTTTAAAAATGTGCACATCTGTAGTAAGACCAATCTTCATACTCTAAACCAATATTACACCCATTAATTATGCACCAAAATAAAGGGAATTAAAGGCTCTTTGAACTATACCAAGATATACAAGGCTTTTTGAAATAGCCAATACTAATCAGCGAGGAAACCTGAAGAAATTATTTTTCTTTAATACTGTAACCCTATGCAAACTACGAAACTTAAAACAAATATAAAAATGTATGCAATCTTTTTTTTTATTTTCATATCATTATGTATGATGTTCTGAATAAAATAGTACATTAATATTGATGTTTATCATATAATTAACCTAATTATGCTCATTTTGCTCTTGTTTACATCATCTGCATGTTTGTGTGAGTAGTGACCTTAATTATGTGGAAATTAAAAGTCTTAGAATATAGGAATCAAGTCAACTTAAGTTTAAAATTGGTGCATTAAGTAAACAAAATATATATTTATTAATGTTTCTTTTCATTTATTTGCAATGAAATTAAAAAAATAAATGATGACAAAGGAAATTTGCTTTTTCCATATTAAACAATAGGCAAATATTTTACCCTCTGACCTTTATGAATCTGATCTGTTCCATCCCTTTTCAAAGTGTAAAAATTTATTGTTGACATCTCGGGAATAATTATGGCCAGTTTCATGTTCCTGTCTTTCATTTTAAGGTTGGTTGTTATGTTGACAAAATGTAATGTGCATTTTTAAAATAGCTCACTTGTTATCATAGGTGGGGGGCTGGACTTGTCAGAGACTGATACAAATAAATACTGTTCTGTGTTGGGGGAGGAATATAGGATAATTATTCAAGGACTGCTTTGAATTTTTTATTTTAATGTTTCAGCCAGACCATCAAAATTAAATCGTACAATAATAATACCTATGTTCTCTTTAAGAGGGCACTCACCAATTATTATGTACTATTTTTTGCTGTACAGTTTTAATTAAGCCATTAATATATTTATTCATTTGCTTACTATAACAAGATCTGTCTGGGTAAATTTCATTTAAATTTAAGTTCAAAATGAAGTAATATGTTGCAATATTGAAACCCCCAAGAGAAGAAATAGGTTAGTTGGAAAAAGGCAGTAATTTAATTTTGTTTTGTAATCGCAAATGGGCAAAACTGTAATAAAACATGATATTTTAGTATATTTTTATTAAAGCAAGAAGCATCTGACAATGTCCCAACATGAGAGGTCCAGAATGGCCTAAAGCGCTCTCTGTTACGGACCACTTCCATTTCACGTATGGCTGTGTGGGTTTGAGTCTCGGATTCTGCCAATGTGGGTATGTGAGAAAGCTTCCCAGTAGCTTCTTGTGTGTCGGTGGTTCTATCTTGGGTTATCCAGGGTACTTCCTTCACCAACAATACAGGCCGCCATGTATAGCCTATCTTGTGCTGAAAAATGATGTCAAACCCTACAACAGCAACAACAAAGCCCCAACATGAACTCCATTCCTGAATAAGTTTTTTACTGCTTCAATTTTTCACGAATTTTGTATCAACATACAGTCCTACCCGTTTATATCGACATTGCTTATCTCGACAAGCTGCCTATGTCGACAAAAAAGCACAGTCCCGGTCCCATGGTCTACTATTACTATCAAATTGTAATGCTTATATCGACGTCGAGATAAAACAAAAACATATATGTCAACAGAAGCCCATGGTCCCAGCTTGAACAAATCCTTTGTTTTCAAAAAGTTTATGTCGACAAGCTGCCAATTAAGACCAATACTTTGTTCAACAATTAGTTGATCTTGCCACCAGGATTTTGATGTTGTGGTCGGATAAAAAAAACATTGCAGCACATTTTCTTACCACTCTGCAGCTAGTTAAGTCTTTGATCTTGCCGCCTAGCTTGTGGGTCATGTTCTTCAGATGTACAGTAGTCCCCCTCTTGTACGGCCCCCCTGACCAGCGGCCACCCGCTCCTAACGGCCAGAATTCGTTGGCACCGACGAGTTTCTGTTCAAAAGTACCCCTCACGAAAGGCCACCCGCCTAACGCGACCAGCGGCCAGCATTTTTGTGCAATAATATAAAATTTACCCCTCCCGAGCGGCCACATTTTATTTTTAAATGTATCCAGAACCAATAATTAATTCAAATCTTGACGTAAGGTAAGCAATTTTGATTATCTCTATCGTAGATAACACGTCTCCAAGTGTCAAGTCGCCGTTAAAAGTGTCAACCAAAAATTTATAGTATATCGTTATCTGTGAAAGTCGATGTTTACAGGAAATGGGCTCAATAATGTTATGATAGAGTTTGGGGTTTAACACCTATGTTGAGTTCTTCTCGTTGATGATTACAACCAGACGTAATTGTTATAATCATAACAAGGTCAGCATAGGCTAAAAATAGATTTTGTACATTGGCACACACAGACAACCTTAAAAAAATCAATAGGGCACCAGACAAAGACCGGAAAAATCACGTGACCACACAAAATGGCTTCCTACGAAGGATGTATTTCGGCAGACTCGACACAAGTTTTGTCTGCATAATTAAATCACATACAGTCAGCAATAACCGAATAAATCATTACCAAACATTAAAATGTCATCACGTTAACGGATACATTATTTTCGAAGAAAGTCGGTTATTCTACTCGACGACATCGGGGGGGGGGGGGGGGATGCCGAACAATTGTATGTACAAAACGTCAAAAGACTCGTAAAAATAAGTTTATGTTGAAATAATTTGAATAAACAAAGTAATAACCGATAAGAAGGTTATTCAGCAGCAGTGGGAAAATGGAGCAAATGGAAAGATAATTATGTATGTACCAAGATGTAAACGACGTTTTTGAATCCATTTGCAATGTGCATGAGAACAATACCCGTTCGCATATCAAACTTACGCCAAGAAAGCAAAAATAGTAACGTATATTCAGTTGAAATAAATTTGTTATTATAACAAAAAAAACTTTTATTGATTAATGTTTCATTTAGACGAAGATATTTAATGTTTTGAAGTACATGTATGTAGCTTTCTTACTACGTACATTACATATACATGTACTTCTCATAATAAATTTAGCCCCCCTCTGGAACGGCCACCCGCCTTATAAGGCCACTTTCCCGGTGCAGCAGGGGTGGCCGTATAAGAGGGGGACTACTGTACATCTGTTGGACTTTCAGCCACTGAATTTTCTGATTGTAAATATCAGCACAGCTAAAAGGATCATTTAATGAACACAATTTCCCAATCAACAGGTGGTCGAAGCAGGACTAGCAAGCCATCCTGGAAATTGATGCGTACAGAGGACTCCTGTATACGTGATTTTCTGAATCCCATATATAAAAATTGTGTGAAAATATGGATTATGTGTTTTTGAGACCTTTGAAAGTGATCGGTGATTAAAACAAGCTTTTGATTTTGCTGTGAAAGTTTCGTTTTTAACTTTATTTACATTTACAATGGCTACCGACAGCAGGGTAAAACGCAAATTAAATTTACAGTCTTTGGAAACAAAATATCTGGCTGTTTGTTTGTTTGTTTGATTAGGATTTTTAACGTAGCTTTAACAATTTTTCAGTCATATCACTACGATGTCTGCTGTGAGGCAGTTTATAGTGATGTCTAGCACTGAGGCATCATGCCGCAGACATGTAGCATGATGTCCCACCCAGTCACATTATCCTGACACCAGGCCGACCAGTCCTAACACTAACCTCTTAATGCTGAGCGTCAAGCGAGGCAGCTGTTAGTACCATTTTTGTAAGTCTTTGGTATGACTCGGCCGGGGATCGAACCCACGATATCTGGCTGTTAAGGAAGTTAAGGGATGAACATCTCGCAAAGAGGTCTGTGAAATTTTTTCACTTAAAAATAACACACGTCCAGGAAGGATGAAAGCTGCAGAGTCTATAAAGAAAGACTAAGTTGAAGGTAACTGCGCTCCCCAAAGGAAAAAGTAAGACTGCTACATTTGAAGATGTGGAGGAAGCATCAAAATGGTTCAATGAAGCATTATCGAAAAAACTTAGTGTGGAGAACTTTGCTGCAACAAGTGGTTGGTTCAGTCGCTTTAATGTTCGTCATTACATCGGATACAAAAGTATTTGTGGAGAATACATGTACTGTTGACAGTTTTTCACTTCCTGTGAATAGCCCCATCCCCTTGGTAGCCTCAATAAGATGGGTACAGACTGACCAAAATCAAGGCCAATTTAAGTACATGTACATGAAGCATGTAACTGACAACTTCCCAACCACGTGCTAATGCCGACATTGAATATCGTAATGTTGCTCGTATCAGGATGTGATCAATGCAATATTTTAATTTGAATTTTACTACACAAAGGTAACCAAAATGTAATTTGTCAATATATAAGTGTATTTCACACTGATTCTGTCTTCATGAACTCAAAATTTCCTTTTTTTTTCTTTCTATAAGTGTAAATTCTATTCACTGACGGTGGGTCTCCCTTTGCTGACGAATTTTAAATTATTTTTTTTCTCAGCCCCCCCCCCCCCACTTATCTCGACATCCGCCTATGTCGACAATATTTCCTCGGGCCCGAGGATGTCGAGATAAACAGGTAGGATTGTATAACAAAAGTTCATCATAATTATTTGACTTATATCATCAACCAGACAAATTACATCAACCTCCTTTAAATATATGTAAACAGTAAAATAATTAACAAGTCTGTGCCAAAGTAATTTGCAAGTCTGTGTACAAAAAATTTGTAAACATAATAATTACAAAACCTGTGCCAATCTAATTTGCAAGTCTGTGTAAAAAATCTGTAAACATAATAATTACAAAGCCTATGCCAAACTAATTAGCTAGTCTGTGTAAAATTTTGTAACATAATAATTACAAAGCCTGTGCCAAACTAATTAGCTAGTCTGTGTAAAATGTTGTAAACATAATAATTACAAAGCCTGTGCCAAGTTAATTAGCTAGTCTGTGTAAAATGTTGTAAACATAATAATTACAAAGCCTGTGCCAAAATCCTTTGCTGGTCTAATTCGGAATGTGTATCCAATATCCTCTGGTTCAACTATCTCCATATACAGTGCAGTGTCCAAGTAAACTCTTAAATTTGGAACTGTTCCAATTTCGCATTCTGAAAAATTGGAAATAAGTGAAAGAATTATATTTATTAAAAGTGCAAAGCATTTTTATGTAATCTTCTATACAATGACCAAAAGTTACCATTTTTATGTACTCTTAAAATAAAAAAATAAATAATGAAAGTTGACCCAGGATAGTAATTGGTAGTACAATAAAAAAAAGTACTTATTTGGTACCTGGGAATGGATTTCAAGGATTTGGTAAGAGGTTAACATTACTAAACTTTGTAGTTCCAGGCCTTAGGTCTGCGATCATAGGATTTTCATCAACAAGCTTTTGAACACAGAGGCCTCAGTTAAATTGTGCAAAGGTTCTTCTTTGAGAAGTGTGGTCCTGGTCACAGAAATCCACACACCTATGCCAATACCCACCTTTTAATATACTACTATGCATGTTATTGATTCAACAAATCAATATACTGACGATTTTCTAATGACAAGCCATTAAAACTTGTGCCATTTAAATTAGACAAAATGCTAATATGAGGCATATGAAAAGATGCAAGTTTAATATCCAGTAGCAATGAATTAAAGTGCTAAGACAAGGTTAAAACAAGTTTTGCACTGTTCCTTGTCAGCTTGTTTTTAGGTCTTAAACGATCCCTATCCCAATCTCTCTCCCCCTGCCCCATACAAGATCTAACATTGAAGATAAGCCTAAATTTATATATTTATAAGTCTCTGCTTAATAGAACTGTTTATTAGGAACTTTTCTACCAATTTTTAAAAAAAGTATTGATGGTTTTCAAATCAAATGTAGCTTTTCTATCAATTTTGAAAAAAGTATTGATGGTTTTCAAATCGAATGTAGCTTCACTAGGAATAGGTTATGTTTATAAGAACTGGTTGTACTGAACATACAAGATTAGTATGTTACACATCATGTTGATTTACTATTCCTGTTGACAAAAGATGCTTAAACTACTTTAGCATTGACATCATTTTAGTTGGCATATATATATATATATATATATATATATATATATATATATATATATATATATATATATATATATATTTGTGTGTGTGCTTGTGTGTGCTTTATTCAGTTGACCAATTTAGAAAAGAATGTGACTGTTCACATGGTTATTAAAACTCAAAACATTTGCATATTCATTGATGAGTAAATAATTAGATAGTAAATTACATTTTTTGATTCAATGGTTTTTTTTTTCAATAAAAGCCATGTTGACAAACCTTTAAAACCCCCTACAATACATACTTTGGTCCAAAATGGAAAGTCATAACATCAAGGATAAGCATGATGATGCAGCATGCTTAATCATTTCTTGTTCAATAACAACAGGCGACAAGATCACAAACAATATATAAATGGCTCCGAAATGACACTTGTATGAAGCCATACCAGATCTCACACAAAAACAAAATTGGATCCGAAACTTGAATTGTTTTACGAAGCTATACAAAGTCAGGCGGTAGGCTAACTAGATATTGTGTGTCGAGTATGTTATAAGGAAATTTCTTAATCAGATTTGTATTGGCCGAATCTGTAATGCCGACTTTGTTCTGGGTCGATTCTGTTATGGGCCTAGACCAACAAATTGTTCTGCGCCTTTTTTCTATTTTGACAATTTGTTTGTCTATTATGGGCCGAGACCCTGTTAAAATCCACAATTATCAGATTTGTGGCCAATATCATCAATAAAGCAGAATACCTATCAACAAAATGTTGAGGCTTATAAGTAAAGCACATATTAAAAACTGCAGAATTATTCTGTAATGGCTCGGACTCATGTTCTTCAGATTCGACACGAATTAATAACACCTGCCACTCTCTCGAATCATCGTGACTGAAACTATCTTTACCGGAAGTTAATAACAAAATTTATAGGCACGCATAATCACTGGAACAAACATAAAACAAACAAAAACACAAGCGGAAGGTATGGGTGAGAACAAAAATGTCAAGCACAAATGATGCACAATAAACACGTTCTTCCGCATCATATGAATTATATTTTTGTTTAAAGCTCCAAAGATCCAATTGAACGGGGTGAGTTTCTCCTGTTTTTTTTGTTTTTTTTCAACATTTGTATGGAAACAAATGTAACAAGATCACTTTGCAAACTGCAGTAGCTTCACGTAATATGAATATGCAATGATTAATAGATAATAGTGTATGAATATTATGTCACTGTTTCATATTAAACTGGTCTTATGTAAATTGTAACACATCAAAACACAATATATACAATTTTAGATATTCAAATATTTTAGATGTCCCTGGATTTAAAATATCAGCACATGGCATGATTTTTTTTAGATTGTGATACTCAGTTTTTAGTGATGAATATCATTTTAATTAACACAAGGTCATTAGTTTTATCTTGGAATGGCAATTGCTGTAAATATAATATATAATGCAGTGGTGACATTCTCCCTCCCCCCCCCCCCCCCCAACACAGCCATGATGACAACTACCTATATGGTATCACGGTACCAATTGTTTTTCCATAGATCTCAATGCTAATGTTTTGTGAAATAAATATACTTTCTATCCTACTTCAGCATGCATGTCACATACTGTCATAGAGAACAATGTTAGATTGTCAATTTGACAATAACAGAAACAGGTACTCCATTGCATTTAAGAGAGATAACTCTGCTGGAACTAGACAGGGGTATGAGTTATCTAGTCACAACATACTTATTTTCAGTCATGTCTATCACATTTTCAAAAAATCATAAAAAATACAAAATATGATCTATATAGGAATTAGCATAAATTCACATGTTGCTAAGAGGCTAAACTTTTTTTTAAGCCTAACAGAAAGTACATCTCTTACATAATCCACCAATCATAGCTAGTGTTGTTGTTTATTTCTGAATGCAATGTTCCCTACACCTTAAGCTCCACCCACCTGGACTTGCGCAATTGGTACCGTTATACCTATAGCAAACCTTAATTTTTCCAATAATCTGTGAAATAGCTTGGGACTATATAAGTAACACATGTACTTAGTCTCGCTTGTCAAAATCAATTTTATGAAGTACTAAGCTATGTTCTATATGATTGTGTATAGAAATGTTATTGAGCTGTTTGAACTCTTGTTTTCATACCTTTGCTTCACTATCAAACTCATCTTTTGAAATAAAATGAATTATTGTAACTATAAGTTGTGTCTTATTCATATTAGCACTTATCTAACTTCACTTTGGTGATATAGGATAAATCACATTATGTCATATTGTGTAATAGTAAGGTCAATGGTCAATGCACTAGTTAGCATGTACCAGTTCTACTCTTACAGAGAAATTTTGATCTAAAATAAAGGATTTATATTTGTTTCATAAACAAAGAAAGTAACAACAGGGACAGGTGGACATGAACCAATCTAATTATTAAGTATAAACTTTGAACACTTTACACTGTCTGAATATACATGAGGTCATTAACCCCCAGTACTCATACAAAGGTCAAGCTACCCAGCCTCTTTGTCATACAAATAGAAAGCTTCCCTCCTTTGTGTAGTGAATACAATTGATGCAATAAGCCAATCTGACACCAAATAATGTAGATAACAGCTTTCTAAGTGGTTATGTTGGTTTTGGGGGTGAAAATTGGGGACTAAAATACAGAAAAAGGCTAAAATTTAACAATGAGTATAGTGAGTCCAATAGATTTAAAAACAGGAGGAAAGGGTGTATCTAAATGGGAGATGTAGCTTATGATAATGGAATTAAAGGAGACAAAAGAAGCAATTAGAAAAATGAGAAGTGAGAGCTTGATGACATTATCTTAGACAAAATAGGGCAGCAGTGCACTATAGGTGCAAGGACAGTACAAAGTCACCTGTGCTATAACATCCTTTACAGGGACCAAAAGTTCAGGTGAAATGGTGTTCATTTCTAGCTAATATAAAAGGATGAATAATGTAGATAAAATAGATGCATATAAGTTATATTTCTTCAACATAAGAAATTAACAATAATGGTCTTCAGTTAGGTACAAAAAGACCTAAACCAAATAAAACATACTTGATCAGTTTCTAAACTTGTAAACTTTATTGGGAGAAATTAATAAAGGACTTCTAGTTAAATTTGCATCAAGACAGAGAGCTAATATAATACTTCACAAATCTTCTCTTTATTTTCATTAAAAAAAATCACATAAATGCTGACCACATGTATGCATTTCTATGGATACAATGTGTTTCTCTACTTTCCCTTAGGTATCACAGTACCAATTGTTTTTCCATAGACCTAAATGCTAATGTTTTGTGAAATAAATATACTTTCTATCCTACTTCAGCATGCATGTCACACACTATCATAGAGAACAATGTTAGATTGTCAATTTGACAATAACAGAAACAGGTACTCCATTGCATTTAAGAGAGATAACTCTGCTGGAACTAGACAGGGGTATGAGTTATCTAGTCACAACATACTTATTTTCAGTCATGTCTATCATATTTTCAAAAAATCATAAAAAATACAAAATATGGTCTATATAGGAATTAGCATAAATTCACATGTTGCCAAGAGGCTAAACTTTTTTTTGAAGCCTAACAGAAAGTACAACTCTTACATAATCCACCAATCATAGCTAGTGTTGTTGTTTATTTCTGAATGCAATGTTCCACACCTTAAGCTCCTCCCACCTGGACTTGCGCAGTTGGTACCGTTATACCATATGGAATCGCATCACTATTATTTCCAGTTCAGTACGAATGTAATTTTAGTCTTTTTTTAGAACATTTTTCATGTCTCATTTTGGTGGTGATAGAAGAGTAATATTGATGCATTTTTGGTAGGGATTTAAAGGTAATTGTTTATTCTTGAGAATATGAGTTGAAAGAGTGGTTGTCTGTGTGTATTTTGGCGACAGTGCACATGGAAGGTGCTGAACAATTATTGAAGCCAGTTTCTAAGGCTACCGAAGGAGTTACAGAGGGTACCAAAGATCTTCTTCCCACAATAGAACAAACCGCTAGAGGAACTGGAAAAATAGCGGAAAGAACCAAGAAAACAAAAATGATTTTACGAGATCAGCAGCAGGGAGAGCAAATGTTCGCCAAACCAAAACCTCTAACTTTCCGAGAGTCTCTCTAATTGGGTAATTATTTTTTTTACTATTTTGTTTTTAATTTTCTAAAAGTATCAGCGCAAGGTTATCCTACATGTGATCAACGCGAGCTTGATTTTTAAAAAAAATCTACAGGAAAAAATTCATACATAGAGACAAAAATACCTTAGGTTACCCCCATGACCCATTTTGACATGGGTCATGGGGGTAATCTAAGGTATTATTGTCACTCTGTATGTTGTTTTTTTTTTCCTTTAGATTATCGTTGTTTTTTTGTTTTTTTTTAAATCAAGCTCGCGTCGAGCACTTGTGGGTTACTCCGATGACCTCTTATCCAGATCCCGCCCTTCCTGCTGCTGTAAATTAAATCCATGTTATATCAGTAATGGTTGGTGAAGCATTAACTACTCGGTTGGCCCGTGAGTGACTAGAAGCAATTAAGAAATTTCTACCAGTCCGTGATTAACGGCAATCGATAAAATTTATCCAAATAACTATCCAGCTCTTGTTGCTACGACTTAAAAAACAAGAAAAAGAATGTTGAGACCAACATATGGAAAATATATTTTCAGTCCACAACATTGGGCTGATGTATTTTATAAAATTAAAATTAACACAAGTCGAACGACACAAAAAGTGCATCATATATAGAATAGATTAATGTGATAGAAAAGGTGTATGATTAATATGAAGAACAAAAACAGCAATAAAATAGGAGAAGAAAAAATACACAGCGAAAGAAAGAACAAAAACAGCAGAAACCACATGAGAGAATTCTTTCATCCGTTCTAAAATTAATTAATAAATTTGAACCAGGAACTTATGAAAAAATTAAAGATATGGATGATGATCAATTAGCTAAATATACTGCAGATGATTCAAATTATTTTTCTGATATGTTAAAAATTTATAATGGACTTAACGAAGATGATTATCGTAAGATGATCTTTAACATTCATCGTAGTATTAGTAAGGATGATCCCAAGTTTTTAAAGTTCTCTGCAAAAGTAGATCAATTAAAAACAAAAGAAAAAGAATATTATGATCCTCCTGGTCCTACTGGCAGTGGTATTCCAAGCACTGGGGGAAGTGGTCTTATTGCCTGTCCTAATACTATTCTCTCCGTCATAGCACGTTTAAAAAATTCTCATAGGAGGAAAACGAGCTGGAAATAATTCACCAGAAATAATTAATAAAGCCGCTGATATTTGTCGACAATTATTTTCAAGGTGGTATCATGGATATCGGCGTATACCGGGAACTTATCGATGAAATTGTTGATAACTATTTCAGCGATTAGATATAACAGTAATAAATAAGATCATACATCAACGACACCGTGGACCTGTAATGGTCAGAGTAACAAATTCGCAATTACCAGTCTATAAAGCAACTTACGGTGATGGTCATAGTAAAGCTATTCAAGGGTTATGTGCAAGAATGGCTCCCAAAATAGCTCTAATCGCTGATAGCTATTTATAGTACCGTATTGGTGAAAAAGATCCTGGTGTTATTGGTAATGTTGCCAGTAAGGCCTTTACTGCAGACAAGGATAGACTAGCACAATTAATATGACGAAAACCGCAGCCAGTTAAATTGGCAAGTACTGAAATTATGCCCGCGAATGTCAGTAAAATAATAAACCAAGCAGCAAATCAGAAAGTATCAGCCTTGACTATAGACGCACTGCATCCAGAAGCAGAAAAAATATAAATACAAGTCTGATAGCAGGAAATGGTCTTCGTTTTCCTTTGACAAAGTCAAGACGACAGTGATTTAGATTAATGCAGTTATAATACAAATGTTCAGTCGTATATCCATCCGACACAGCATTTGACATGGATGCAACTGTTCTTAAAGATGAATCGATACGTGATTATCAATTTTATTCTTATAACGCACTACAGTTAAATCAACGAGGCAGAATTGAACTACAAGTTTAGGATACAAGTAGATATATCTTACCCACTGAACCAGTTATGAAAAAAGAAAGGTAAAATTATAAAAGTGATGATACAGCCTATGATGGCGTTACAGTTGATTTTGTTAACAAAGGGATTATGTCACTGTTTGATAGCGCTACATTTAGGATTGATGGAAGAAATATCGAATCGATTCAAAACGATGTTGATGTTGCTACAACAAAACTAGACCTAGCTAGATAGACCGATGATTATACAAGATCAGCTTTTCTATCAACGATGCTTGCTAAAGACACTTCTGATATTCCTGATAGTAAACACGTAACTATCAGTAATGTAAGAAATGCCGTAGGAGCTGCAGAGACATCTGCAGTAATATCGATGAATGATAATTTCAACTTAGGATTCTTTATACGCTGATAAATATTAAAGGGTTTCGTATACATTTGTCATGTGCAATACAACTATCTCACATTTCGGTTTGTAGAAATGTTTGAAAGGTTATTTTCTGAGCCAAGCATAACGTTGTACTCGTACGAAAAGGCTATGATAATGATGATATATGGCAAACTGGAGGCGATGCTGGTAAAGTAGTATTATCAAAACTCTGATCGTGGATGCCATTAATGACTGCATCAATCACCGAAGAAGATAGATTATTATCATTTATGGATACCGGTGGTAAATTAATATTGGCATAGTTGAAAACAACCATATATAGTATTCAGAGTAATATTAACGGTGTATTTACTTGGCATTTTGCATCCCAACAAAGTGTTTTTGCGCCACGATATATATTTGTTGCGCTACAAGATCAAAAAGGATTAAAATCTCAAGAGCGGAGTCATATGGTATTTGACAAACTCTGCGTTTCTGCGATTTCAGTAAGAATAAACGTCCTACAAGACCAGCTGAGGATATTCTACTTAAATTTTGAAGTCTCACTAAGAATAATCGGCCTGTCACGGTATTGGGGAGGCCAGATGTTAGCATGGGTGTGTTAGACCCTGAGGCTAGAATTTCTAGCCAGCAAAATGTCTGGGGTGTCCAGCCGCGTTTATTGACATAGCCATAAACTCAACACGCGCGTTTATTTTTGCCAAAGTCAGTTACGTAACTTTGTTCACAGGTAAGTGGCGATTTCTTGTTGGAACAAGGCATTGTCCAATTTTATCGTACACATCTTTGACAGACGGTTGGGAGGTGCGATGTCTGATCATAATAAACCAACCTCCAATCGAAATAGAGTTAGACGTGCCAGATATTAGAATCTTAAGTTTAGATATATCATCTTGAGAATCAAAATTTAGTAGTGTTTCAAATTTGTCGGGACAAGGCAAATAAGAAAATCTACTCCATGACCATTCGCAATGGTGAATTATTCAAGAAATAATCAGAAAGCTTCGAAACAGGTCAGTTATTATTTGCTCGATTGTTGTGAAATATTACTGCAAAATAAGTGCACTTTAATTATTGCAGTATATTTATGTATTTGAGTATATATAAAACCACCATTGTAGTTTGATTTATTCGTAGTGTTTGATATGTATGCTTATTTTGAGATTTGAGCAATGTGATGTGTAGAATTAATATTGTAATTCGTTATTGGGTTAATTCGTAATAACCTCCTGCATGTATTCATTTGATATAGATTTGCAAATATTGAAGTGAATTATATGTACATGCGTATTTTGAGATATGAGCAACGTGATGTGTAGAATTAATATTGGAGTTCGTTATTGGGTTAATTCTAAGTAACCTTATTCATATATTCATTTGACATTATAGATTTGCAAATGTTGAATTGAATTATAAACTTTGTATAATGTTACGGTGTGTAACATTAGTATAGGAATTTGCCTATTTGTGTATACTTGTAGGGAGTGTCATGTGTATGGATATATTAGAGCATGAATGTGCATATCTGTGTACACTTGTAGATGTGCAATGTACAGAAATGCGTCTGATTATATAATATTGTTTTGTATATAATAAGATTGAGAATTTATATATATATATATATATATATATATATATATATATATATATATATATATATATATTTACAGTGCACACTTAGCAGGGAGAATGTGTATTTCGATGGGCACGAATGCGTCACAAGAAAACGGTAATGGCCTATCTGATGATACTAATGTTAGTGTGTGATACGTAGCAAAAGGTATATGCTTTGCTAGTGTCCGTGTATGTTTCTTTAGAAGCTTTTAGGGACCAGAGGGAATTACTCCGTGATGTGGTCAGAGTCTCTGGGAGACAAAGGGAAGACGTTTTAGGGATCAGCGGGAAGTACCCAGTGCAGTGGTCCGAGTCTCTAGAAGACAAAGAGAAGATAGAAGGAGAAGGAAGTCTGAGGGACCAGAGGAAATTGCCCCAGCAGTTGGTCCGAGTCTCTAGGAGACAGAAGAGAGAAGGAAGAACAGAAGGAGAAGTGAAGGGAGAACGGAAAGGAAAAGAAAAGAACATACAGATGATTAGGACTCAGGACAGAAGGGAAAATTTCACACACTAATTCAAAGGATGATCTAGGCCGTCACTTGGTGGAGTGATATGATATTAGCTAAATTGTATTTGAGAGATTACTGTTGAATTATATTAAATTGTTGTTATTTAAATTTCAATTTGTATGTTCATTAATTTCACTGTCGGCACCCCTGACTGGGGGCTCGAAGCTTTGCATCTCCCTATCACTACTTCAATTTCTGACAAAAACGAGCCAGGGTGGGTATTCTATATTAATTTAAATAAATTGGAAGCACCCCACCCCAAAAAGTGAATCACCTAAACCTTTACACATCCAATAAGAATCATCTCAAGATATTTTACTTGATTTTGGACAAAACCAAATAGCATGTGCATATCAGCGTTTGATGACATTTATGGGACGTGATCAGAATATAGATACGGGTCTGCAAATATCACATCTAGATTGTCAAAATTTATATCCGATTTAACCAGACAGACTCTCGTTGATATACACTTTCGGGTTAGCGTCAACCCTGCTGGTTTTAATTACAGGGCAATTGCCGTATATTTAGCGATAAATCGATGCTACTTGAAAGTGCTGGTGAACGAATGAGTCATTGATGCACCATTAGAAAATATGTAAAACAGTTAGATCACTCGCAATATTGTAAATTCATATCAAGTAAATGTTACTCTGACTTCGGGTCAGATTAAAAAACTACAAACCGTGTTAGTGAAAATATCCGGAACTATAATAACGCTAAAACGCAGTCAGACTACAAGTGGTTTGAGTAAGCTGTCAGTGAAAGAATGCCAGCAAAAAATATATCAATGATGATAAAAATGACAAAACAAGACTGGAATCCGACTTACTCTATCGGCGGGTGCTATTTCAGATATAACTAAATTAGGCGGTATTTTTCCACATCTTTCAGCTATATTAGCAGAACTATCAGCTGCTGATCCTGCTGTCAGAAAAGCTGATGACCTTCGAGCCGTTGGGACGGCGGCGGGAATGGTACTAAGGAAAACACCGAGAAAAGGATTTAAAAACAGATAAAAGGGTCTGAGAGTTCCAGGGACCCCCGACTGTTTCGAAAGAGATCTGAAACTACCAGGGACCCACGACTGGTACGGAAGAGGCCAGAGTCGACCAGGAACGATTTAATAAAGCCGATGTCAAATTTTGATTTAATCGACGCTGCTAAAAAGTTAAAAATAAACTTTAGAGGTATTTTTATGCGAGGTCAGTTACCTTCCATGTCAAACAGCACTGAAACCGGTATCATTAATCTGGATAATTCCACTTGACCTTGAACTCACTGGACCGCATACGCGATTAATACTCGTGGAATTATTTATTTCGATTCGTATGGTTTAGCCCGCGCTAAAAAAGGTTATTGAGTATGTCAATCCTCACAAAGTTAGGATCTGGTATTCAACATTAGCAACACAGACAATAACTGACCCACCAATAAGCGACCGAGAAGCATTTGCTGTACTTGAGTCTGTTTCAAATCAACCATTACAACAACAACGATATATTCTGTATACATTCACCCCACAAATATCCCTTCGACGTTTGATTGTACAAGAACCAGTTAATCCAAAGTATCTCCGATGTCATAATTCATTAATGACAGAATACATTTTAAACTTACTGACTAAATCGGTAGGCTAATTGATTTATCAGGCGAGAATCTACAACTGAATCTCAACATAAAAGTGTAATGCCACCCTCAGTTGCATAACTAAACTTCCACTTTCGGAAAAATCACTGACCTGACAATTTTATATTGTTTTCTGTTTCTGATAAGGTTTTCGTGAATTGTACTATAAACACCCTATCAAAATGTGTAATTCACGTTACTAGTAAATACTCCATCAGAATGTGTAATTGCGACGATCTTCGTAATGTGCATTTCGTGAGAAATAATAATATTATTAGGTAAGATTTTCGTGCTGATAAAAACTAATATTAATTATATTTTTCTGTTTCTGATTAGAAATTTTTGAATTTTACTATCATTTACCCTATCAGATCTTGCAATTCGGACAATTTTCTTGATTTTCCACTACCATTTACCCTATCAGAGTTAGTATATCGGACGATTTTCGTGATTTTTACTACCATTTATCCGTTAAAAATTTGCGATTCGTATGGAATAATGTACGCTTTTTGCGCTGAGAAAAAAATGTGAACTCACGTAACATCAAAGTGTGTACAGACCTCTGCCTTTAGTCAAACTAAACTCCTACTTTCAATATATACGCTGGTTACTACGTTCACTTTCTATACTCTTTTAGCTTTTAGTAGTCTTACACGTGTATGTATAGTCTTTCTTGCTTCGTACTCACCTGAAAGTTCTCATCTAACTTTTACAATGGCATTAAAAAGAGACACCATTTGCTTTAATTCATTATCATCCGCTGATGAAGAAAAGACACATTATTGAACCTGTTTAATAGATTTGTAATTTGATGGTAATTTATCTCTATCCGCGTATTTGAGTTTTTGCAAGTATTTGAAATCAGAAAAAAATGTTTCAGGATTTAGTTTATCAGATAATTGTGTTCCTTCAATTTTCATTTTGTAATAGCAGAAATAATGTCATTAATTTTTTCAAATGTCATTACATAATAAATAAATATTTTAATTAACAAAAAATGTATATACGTGATCCCTGTGTGAATATCAGAGGTCAAGGTATGAGGAGCAAGCGAATCGCTTAGTTAATTTGTAAAAATATATTTGAACGCTGAGTAAACAGCCTTAATGAAGCTTGTTTAAGGAATTATACATACATAATTGTACAGTTATATACAATATTTGCCTAAGGACGGAAAACCGTTCAGTTTAAACTAACTTAAATTTAAATTTGAAGTGTACGTACAGTTAAATACAATCTTAATCTAAGGAAGGACCAACATGTAGTTTTACCTAACTTGAATCGAAATTTGAAGCGTATTTACAGCATTACACACACACACACACACACGTATATATATATATATATATATATATATATATATATATATATATATATATATATATATATATATATATATGCAAAAAAACTGACAAGCAACAGTGCAAAAACTAGTATCACTCTAGCCTGAGCGCTTTCGACTCTCAATGAGTCTTTATCAAAGGCAAATACATGTCAGTTTTTTGCATTTATCTTATTCAATTCCTGACACACGTGATCCATTGCTGGATCCAGTGCATTTGAAAGGACTGTTATATGCCATATAATTTGTATTCTTTATATATATACTAAAATGTCGTAGGGTAACTTATGGAGACTGGAGATTGTACCGTCTTGTATATACTGTGTATACCTACACACACACACACACACACACACACACACACACACACACAAGACGCCACACACAGCAAAGGCAGAAGGGGGCCCTTTTCTACATTTTTGCACACACTTGCCCCATGGTGACATCGTGGGAGTGTGTGTTTTGTTGTTGAATTTCGATCATTACGTTGGAGCCCCAATAACTAAAACGGACTATATGCTATAACTAATACTTGGAAATCCAAAGAAAAGTTTGTGATTCGTATATTAATTTAATTAATTATTATAGCTGACAAAATCTAAATGAAGCAAGAAACCTGACAGATTCAGAAAAAAGAATATGGCTCTGTATATAAAAAAACAGAACATTTTTTCACTAACAAATAAAAAAAAAATTTAAAATAGATGTAACCTTATATAATAGAATTATTGTCCATGCTAGATAACTCAACAACATTACGCGATTATTCCATGTGTAAGATTATGTACTCCTAATAGAGCTAGCTCCCTTAAAATAATACCGAACGATAAACTTTAGATTTAGAATATAGATAGATATCTTTCTTCAGCAATATTGAAAAGTTATTCTTTGTGTAAATCATTTAGAGAGAGCACATTTTGTTATATTTTCTGCTACACGTTGAACCGAAGGCATGCAAATATCAATATAATTGCTGGCTGCTGACATTGATTACAATATTAAATCTTCGCCAGTCTCTGTATTTATAGATATAGCCAGCCTCTTCGCAAATATTTTGTTATATTTTTCAACTTCCTTATTTTTGCAGTTTTCACCGTGTTACAGCTTGTAAATTATCCAGAGATTTATCAAGTTTATGACCATTAATGTGATCGATCACAAGACCATCCTTGATTACTCCGAAATAAGTCTCGAAGATAAAACTGTGACAAAGATATCTTTTCCCCCAACATTATGTTTGAGATAAACAGAATTATCGACAGTGCCGAATGGCTTTTTCAGTAGGCAGTGCCTGATTGCACCATCACGAGATAATTCATAAATTTTGATGGCGGGATGCTTTACCATTTGCCAGTCTCTGTATTCACAGATCTAACCAACCTCTTCGCATCATCAACCACATACACTGATTCTTTATTTGAGCAGTTATATATATATATATATATATATATATATATATATATATATATATATATATATATATATATATATATATATATATATATATATATGTGTGTGTGTGTGTGTGTGTGTGTGTGTGTGTGTGTGTGTGAGTAAACAGCCTTAATGAAGCTTATTTAAGGAATTATACATACATAATTTTACAGTTATATACAATATTTGCCTATTTAATTTAAATATTTGCTTACAATATAATATGGAGGAGTTATTAAAAATCAAGTCTTGAAACACTCCGTTTTGTTGAATCAAGATTTGACCTTGACAGAATAGCTCCTGAATTTTGGAGGAGAGTTCTGAAACCGTGATTATTTATGGAATTTATTAGCTAAATGATAATCCCTGATATTAATGATCTTGCTCCAAAGACATGTTGAAAAACAAACTGCGTCGCTGGGCGAGTAATCGAACATTTTACAAATGCGATACCTGGAAATGGATTAACTGATCTAAGACGTAAAACAAAAATAAACGAGTGTGCTAAATCAGTAAAAATTACATACAATTATTTTATAATAACTACTGAAGTTTCCAATAACAGTAGCAACAATGACAGGATTGCTTTTATACGATTCGAAATATAACTCGACAGGAGCTCCAATAAATATCATTGATCATAATGCTCACGCGTGGACTAAAAAAAACGCATTAACAATATTTCCACGAGATTGAACCGTAAGATTTTACTACCCAGAGTATTCTGGGTAAAATATGTTTGATTTTATTCACGAAATAAGTAAAAACTATCCTGTATTAGTATGGCTATTTCAAAGTGAGGAAAAATATGATCAATTTGTACGACCTAACGGTGAAATATACCGTTTAGAACCTCTTCACGAAATTATGCAAAATCTTGCTCCGAAATTTTCAACTGACAATAATGACGAGTTGCTGAGCAACTGTTTCAACGTTCCGTCAGTTGCAGCCCACGTTACCAGTGAGGACAACTCTTTGAGACAACACGCTCTGAATTTCTCTGAGATGTACAGCAAATCTGCTACGAATATGCACACGGTGGATTGTGGAATACCAAGTATAACCACAACGAAGTTATATCCGTGGTTATGGTCACGTGTTATCCAGGAATAATTTCAGGGAGAGAATGTTCTGGATATTTTGCTCGGTTTGGACATCTCACGCACGAAATTACCAGAGTGGCAATCAATGGACTACTACTTGATTTTGATCTAACTGGATTCTATTGGATTAATTCATTCCAAATCGCTAATGGTCGTCATCCGATCTGATATGTCTTGTTTGGTAGGCATTTCTCTGAAAAATCTGAGCACCAATAGTTTTATTATATATGCTTGACTGTAAAATACTGGTATCGTTGACGGTCAGTGAGTCAATTATATCATAGCACGCGCAGACTGAAGTTTGGGTTACCAGACGATGATGATAAGTCATCAAAAGATCTCGGTAGAAGTATAATCGGTAAATTTACTCAAAGTAGTGCATATGATCAGATGCGAAATTATGCACGGACAATTTTAGATGATGCTGATTACGATTTTATAATCGCCGATGAAGCAAAGAGAGCTATTTTTGTAAGTCGAGAAAATGCTTACTTGTCTAACGGAACACGATTAGGTATAATTGTTGGCTATATCGACGACGTCTCTCCGCAATATATACTTCTAAAAGCATACATGCTCGCTTATGTTTCCATAAACTTGCTCTCTACGATAAACAGATTCCTTGACACCGCAGTCAGAGTTGCCACGAATTCATTTTATATCGAACAACAATATATAGAATTAGTTACTCCTTTTACAAACGCTGATGCATCGTTGAGAATAAAAGAAGAAAAATTATATAATTATACTAAATCCGCAGATGTTGAAATCAAAGATACTTATCAGACATCAAAATTATTGTCTGGACAAGGTAGGTGCGGTAAACAATTCGAGTGATCAAAATATTTTAGACAGAATTCGGATTTAGTTGTCTTTATTCCTACACACAGACTCGTAAGAAAAATTAAAGTGATTGGTGTAAAGTCATGTACTTATTACAGCTTTTTTCGGTACAAGGGAAATATATGTACTCCTGGTCGAATGGGTGAGAAATATATACCTGAAATAATAATTTGGGATGAAATATACAGAGCGTCGCTAGATATATTACAAATGTTTCTTGATTGGTTATTGTTAAAGAATACAGATGTGATAATGTGTGGCAATCACGGTCAACCACTACAATTTGTTGGATTGTCTCCGCATGATTGATTGAAGGAATTTGTCGATTATTACGAGGAGATGATTTTTGATCATCGAGCGTTTGATTCATAAGAGAGTTCAAGAAATTAATAAGACTACAACTGAATAAAATTCAGTGCGAAATAATGCATGAAATAATTGCAGAAAATTCCAAAAAAGATTTTTGGGATAAATGGAGACCAAACCATTTAATAGCGGTAAGTAGAAACAGTTCATGATACACTTCTGCATCAGTTATCTGAAAAACAATGGATACGTTTTCAGTATTGCCTGTACTGCTATGTTATAGACCAGCTGATATACGACGACAGGATATTGAAGTTGAAAAATCAAGGACACATAATCTCGTATAAAATGATATTGTCGCAGATGATATCAACGCTGTCGAGGATGCACTACACGCTGACAAATCTCCATGGGCATTAAGATATGCAATGACAATCCACTCATCTCAGGGGTTAACAATTTCCGATACAGTTGTTTAGATCATTGATGATCGTATCGAGTTGTCAAAATTAGTATATTTCGCAGTATCACGAATTAGAAAAATAACTGTGGAGGGTTATTATACATTTTAATGACACCAACACCAAAATTGTTAATGATGATATAGCAAGGAAACACCTTGCTGGTTATGAACAAAGTGACAAATAAATAATCGCAACTTTGATATTAATGCTGAATTTATAATGATGCTGAAACAAGAATAATCATTGTGCGAGCTGTAATACAGTAATGTTATGGTAGTATTCGGATAAGCATCCAGACAATTTACCGTAGATAGCAAAGGTAGAAGTCGCGGTCATACACGGGAAAGTACGACGATGACCTGTCTTGAATGTAATAGACGCAGAGGTGCTAGTTAAGTGATCGCGGTGGTAATTGTTTATCCTCGGGTATTACTTGTAATTATTCACGTGTAAATCCACGTTGAGGAGCAGTTGAATCTAATCTGTATATTGCATGTCTACCCGTGGGTGTAACTGCATTATAAATTGTATGTGATGTGATACTATATATAGGATCAGTCGCTCTTTTTGTTACCCCATTCAAGTTCACCTGGCTCGTATAAGAGCCTTAGAGTAATATTACCTAATACTGATCATTTCGACAAATCATGTCGTTGTAAAGGTATATATATTTTTGTGATCGCGTTAACATGTTTCATGTTAATTGTTTGGGTTATTTCATTATTGAGCGCAGCTATCACACTGGTAATCTTGCAACCCATTCTCGAGATCTTATACTTTTTTTAAATTATTTCCTTTGCATACTGATATCCAAATAACCGTTCAGTTTGAGTTCGATTAAATTGTTAAAGGATTGCCTGATCACGGTGTATTAAAGTATATCTTCGTCGTATTTTGACATTATGTCGCTTTATCAGCGATGATACGACACCCTGAAATTCTTTGCGAAGATCAACCTGTAATAGTTATGGCTATCGTAGACCACCACGTTGATAAATTCGTTCAAATCCAGAAGCTACTTAAGCTAATATCTTTATTGATAAAGCTCTGCATGTTTGTACCAACTTTATATATACAGTTAGCGCGTATTTGTAGGTTTTTTGAAGTCTTCGTACTTTGATAGTATCATTTGGTAAAAGTAAAATATCAGCCATATGAACTTCTGTAGGAACACTGACATCAAAATGCACATATTCGATTCTATTATGAGGTTTTTGATAAATCTGCCATATTAACTGTCGTAATAACCAATCGTTAGCAGTAGAACGTTTGACACATGCAGCTTCGGCGAGTTTACCAATCGCTGCTATGCCTCTCCAGTATCCTCTTGGACTATAAATAAATGGATTCCATTATATTAATGACCAGCCCCAAATACTGGTTAACCTTTCATCGCAGATTTTACTAACCAGTTAGCCAATCATTCTTTGAAATATTTATTTTTTTTATGGAATTTAACGCTTGAATTAATTGTAAATATGCAATATGTCGATGTTGCATGTTATTACTTTTATAGGACACAACATTAACGTGACATGCTTAATCAATATCGTTAATCGGATATTCACCGGGTTTTAGTTTATCCTGATTATCAACTCGGATATCAAGTCTGCTCATAGGACCATAATAATTATATCCTAGAATTTTTTTCTCCTGAGTATTTAACCCATGGAGTCGCGGATAATTTTGTTAATTTTGCTTCAATATTACCTTTTCCTTTTTTTAAATTTGATTCGTCAGCGGAGATAAATTTACTTTTTTAACCACACCTACCCGTAGATGCTGGTCTATTTTTTTCAATCTGATGGTCATGTATTCACCTGTAGAAGTACACTCCTTGCATTTAATATAAAGTAACTCCATATTATCTATTATATATAATTGATTTTTCGGCGACAAATGCGCGAGAAGCGGGCAAAACATAATGCAGCGAGACAAAATTATTTCCGAATGATTATCATAGGTCCATCTGGAAGCAATAAAACACAGCTCTTACTTAATTTGATAATACGGTGGCTAAACTGTATTTAGTTGCTCCGTCTGTAGACGATCAACGATTATATGATGTACTTAAAGATTTTGATGAAAACGCAATACTGAATTTATTACTGATATTAATGTAGATGAAATTGATGGATCTATATTTATTTTAGTTGCATGCGATGATGTGATGATGAACAAATAATCAAATCCTGCTAGAATATTTTACCGAGTTAGGCATAAAAACACTGATGTGATTTATGTTTCTCAGCGGTATACACAATAATCAAAAGTGATCAGACACAACTGCAATATTCTTACCGACCGAAAACATGTAATTAAGTCACTCGTGATATTTTCGTGTCGTATAGTCAAGTTTCAGTCACCTTGACTCCTGGTCAAATAAAACAAAATTCAATCAAATCTTGCTAGTAAATGCGAAAGCAAAATAACATTTAAAAGAGATTAAATTGCTAATGGTGGTCCGAACAAATTATCATTAACTAACACACATCACAAACATTTAACAAATCTTTAGAGTCATAAACAGGAGTTCAACTGCATATTTCTTAGAGTTTCATTAAAGGTTCAATTAAAACAGGTTTTCTATTTCCACTTCTTGCAGCTTAATAACTGCTGCAGCTACAACCATTGCAAAAAGCAGCTGCACTTAGGAGTCTTAAGCAATACTGCCGGAAGGTTTGGTAGTATGCTTGTTGATAAAATAACGGGAAGAGGATTTTAAAATAGAGGAAAAGGACCTAGGTTACCAGAAACTCGTCCATATGGAAAAGGACAAATCTTGTTGACAATAGTTCTGATCAGGTACTCATTGGGCCACTTACGCAATTGATCCACATTGAATCTTTTTATTTCTCGTATGGACTAGCACCACCAAACGAATTTTTAAAATATGTCGACGGATTTCAAACTCCAGTCTGGTTTTCAACATTACGAAATCAGGCCATAACAGATCTGCCAATATGTGGCCGTGAATCAAATGCAGTACTTGACGCTATGAATATTCATATATATATATATATATATATATATATATATATATATATATATATATATATATACAATCGTTTTTAAACAGATTTTAGAAATATTGAAAGAATCGTCTTCTAAACAGAAACAAACAACTGACGGAATATCGCACGAAAATGTAAATAAAATCATTAGTGATGAAATATTTGAATTACTAAATCTTGCAAATGTTGACAAAAACTTAGTTTTTGTGATTCAAGATAAGCAAGGAAGATTAAAAAGGACTAATCTTTCATTACAAGATCTTATTGTCGGAATTAATGGAGTAACCTAAAACAATATATTCGTGTTTGATAGTAATGCAAAAATTAAACCCGGTGTTCTTATGTCAACAATATCGGATAATACTCGCAATCTAATACAATGATCCGGTGATACAGATATTGGTTCTCTCAATATGACCAATTATAAAATTACTGGTCTTGGAGAACCAGAATCAAAACGTAGACACAAGATCGAAAACGTCGATGACTGAATGACAACAAATAATGAAGTAATCAATCTTAGATCTTACTATTCTGCTCGCATAAAGACGTTCTTGAGTTTTTGTAGAAACGTAAACAGAAACATTAATGAATTTTTCAGAAGTCCAGCAGTCACTGATATCAAACTCATTGACATGCAAAAGATTACCGACAACTAGGTATATACGGTAGTGTTTAGAGTAGTGGTATGGTTGCCACTCAATACATGCACCAAACATTACGCTGATGTTACCGGTATATACAGGTTTTCATTACTAGGTGTTGCAGTATTTACAATATCTAATACAATACCACGGCGTTATCCACTAACAAAATCTTCTGGATTTCTGTTAGTGATGTTGGAGCAAAACGACGAATTAACGTTTGAAGTGAAACCTGAAGAAAACCGCCTTGGCATCACTTATCATTGGATGTCTTTTATTATCGCTAAACTAAAATATATTTAGTTTAATGAGCTGCCCAATCAAGGTGCAATAATATATATATATATATATAGAGAGAGAGAGAGAGAGAGAGAGAGAAAGAGAATTATTTCAACCTTGGCGTTGTTTGTCAAGGCAAAAATATATACATTTCTGTACAACAAATATACCCAAAATTAGCTATGCAATGTGTATTACTTATTCGCTAATGTTTTTCTTAATTATTATCCCTGACAAAGTCTAGATTAAGCAAAAAGCCTCACGAATCCAAAAATATATATTGCTTCTTTTAAAAAAAAAAAAATTCCTTCATCAATAAATAAACAAATGCGAGGCTCTACATAAACAGATGTTATCTCCCTTGAGCCTGTCAAGGAATAGTCAAGGGATATAATCCAAGGATTGTCATTTCCATTAATGTTTTGTTTTACAATAGAGTTATACTGCACACAATCAGAACTAAGATATTTTTATTTGTATTGTTTTAAAACGTCATTTTTTGTATTATTTGCAACACGATTTGGATTCGCCGAATCAAGGATAGAAGCCTGAAAATGATAAATGCACGATCGTATCATGATATTTCGCCGCGCCATATATGTATTTTGTGACTGGGGAAAGTGTAAACTTATTTATAGCAACATTAATTTTGTACACTTTCCCCAGTAACGATCGAATAAAGACTGACGAAATAATTATCCTATCTCGATTATTTACTTAACACAAAAACGCTCTTATCATTAGAACCGACATTTCCAAAACTTGTCGAGTCTCATATTCCGCCAATGTGGGTATGTGAGAATGCTTGACAGTAGCTTCTCGGGGAGCGGTGGTTTATTCAGGAGATTTTCCCGCGTTCTTCCTCCACCATTAATGCTGGCCGCCACGTATAGCCTATCAGTGCTGGAAAATGGCATTAAACCCTACTACAACAACGTCCAACGCATGAAATTACAAGAGTTGCAATAAATTGACCTTTACCGGAGTTTGGCCTAATTGGATTTGCTTTTATTGACTCATTCAAATTTACTAAATGTCTTCGTCCGATTTGTTTTGTCTGGTTTGGTAGACACTTTTCAGAAAGGAAATGTGTATCTAAGATATGTTACGAAATATGATCGACGCAAAAATACTTAATATTTCTGACAGCAAGTAATGCAATTATATCATATCGTCCGCAGAACGAGGGTTGATTACCAAAACAAAAGTCTTCCGATGTTGAAAATCCTGATTCAATCGATTTTTCAAACAAAACCGAAAAAGATCTAGGCAGAAGAATAATTTGAAAAATCATATCGTACTATAGGTATATGTTTTTTTATGATTGCAATTATAGGTTTCAAGAATTTGCACGAGTAACCTCATTATTTAATGCAGCTGTAACACTTGGTGGTCATGCAACCCATTTAAGAGGTCTCATATCTTTTTAATGATATCCAAATAACCGCTCAGCAAGAGTTCGATTAAATCATCCAACGAGTTCATATCACGATGAACTGCGTTATGTCCTTGTCTGATTTTGACGTCTTTTTGTTCCATCAGAGATGATACGACACCAATAAATACTTTGCCAGGATCAGCTTGTAATAATTGCAGCCATCGCAAGGGTTCTCGTTGATACATTCATTCAAAAGCTAATATATAACTTCAGCAGCCGTTTTAGTTAATTACTGCGTCTTTATATCTACTTGCAACGTTAACGACCGTTAACGTGTATTTGTATATGTATTGACGTCTACCAATTTCAATAGTATGTTGTGGTAAAAACAAAAACAAAATATCTGCTTGATGAACTTCATCAGGAACTCTGACATCAAAATGCGAGTAATGAATTTATTTAGGTGGTGGCAAGAAATGTTGCTACATTGGTTGTCTCAAGAACCAAATTGCTGCAACAGAACGTTTTACATTTGTAGCATTGGCGAGTTTACTAATCGCTGCTACCTCTCCAATATCCTCTCGGGCTATTATAAATATATTCCATTAATTTATAATCGGTTGTATAATAACCGGTCCCTAATGCTAGTTTAACTTATAATTGCGGATCTTATTAACCGATTAACTAAAGATTCTTTGAAAGATTTTTTTATGGAATTTAACGACAGTATGATTTTTTTTTAAAATATGCTACATCATGAACATGACATGCTTGATCAATAGCATTTACTGGATACTCTCCAGGTTTTAGTTGATCTCGTTCGTCAAGTCGAGTTCCACGACCACAATAATTATATCAAGGAAGATGTTTTTCTCCTGTGTATTTAAGCCATGGAGTTATTGGAAATTTGACATTAATGTAGCAATATCAACGCCATCTTTACGCTGCATTTTTGGTAAAATCACAAGATACATTCTGATACACATTGCTCGTTTTCCATCATATGCTAATTTTCAATTTTTTTTCTTGATACTGTGGCTGAATCAGTGGTTACAGTTTTAACTCTACAACGTAAACAATATAAAATCATATATTTATTATATGATGTAATTTGATTTCTTATCGACACGAAAACAAGAACCAGACAAACATCATCCAACACTACCACATTCTATCAGAGTGAGAATAATAGGTCCGTCTGGACGTAGAAAGACCTAATAATTACTTAATGTGATAATGAAATGACTCAACTGGGAAAAATTATATTTAGTGGTCAGAGATGAAACGATGTTCTTAAAGAATTTAATGAGAACCCAAAATTATTAAATAAATAAGGTGACGATATTAATTTTATCACGGATACTGATGAAGTGCCAAGTGTTAATCATCTTGGTGGATTTACTAATAATTTAGTTATTTATGGATGATGTAATTCTGGATAAACGATCAAATTAGGCAAGACTATTTTTTAGAGGCAGGCATAAAAATACTGATATAATTTATGTTACTCAGTGATATACATAAATTCCTAAAGTAATCAGAGATACCTGCAATATTTTAGCTGTATTTAATGGAGTCGATACACATACTGTACGAAATATTCGTCAAAATTGGTGATCAAGGGATAAGGGTATAATTAATTTCAATAATTTCTTCTTACGTGCGCAAGCTACCCCACAACGATCTATAGCGATAATTGTAAATGATACTAGGTCGCGATATCGTATAGGGCTTTACAGAAATTGGGTTAAATTATGTTTTAATTACAGCAGCAGAGAGGGCGCGACCTCAATGAAAAGTCCAGTGTATAAACAAAACACATTAACAAAATCTGAAAAAATACTAACGACCAAAGATAAGTAATAAAAAGAGCCAACCCAATTAGAGAAACTCTCAGTTGGAGGCTTCGGTTTCACCTTTTTTCCATTCATTTTCGTAGGAAGCTTTTATATTCAAGTAAATGAGTTCCAGGGGGTTTCACGGTTGCAACGGAGTTACTGATCGTAGCGTCTAAAATTACCTCCCTTAGCTCCAATGCGCATGCCCACAAAAAATCTCCAGTTCTGGATAGTTTACTGTTCTACATAAAGTTAACAAAGGAAAACCAATGTGGCCCTCCAATCACACAGTATTAGCTCAATAGCTAATCAGATGTGACGGCCAAATTAAATAAGTGTTCCACTATGAACACATAAACGCCTGCAGGGCGGTGGCTTATTCCCACCCTCAGGATAAATTAAATAACCGTCCATTGACGGATAAAACAGTGACAAGAGCCTTCGGGACGAATCACTTAAAACCCATCTTATTGATTGATTGAACCAATGAATCAATTATATATGTCAAACTTATTTTGTTCATACTAAGAGAATAATTATAGACAATAAAATCAGATATTAGATTCAGTGTCCATACTTACATTATATCATATAATTAAATATTTCCTTTCCATACTTTAAGAATGTCAATTAATTAAATTAAATACACTGTCCATATTTATATTATACCTGATAATACAGATTCACTATCCATAATTTGAGACACATTTGTAGGAACATTTCACCTTACTCTTCAATTTTAAACATTTCTTGCACCTTCTTGGCTACATAACTTTAAAGAAATATAATTTCAACAATTTGCATTTTTGATATGTTGATATATCTTTCTTTCTCAGTTACTTTCGCAAGGCTAATAGTTTGTTTATAACACGAGTTAAGAAAGTTATTACACATGTTCGATAAGAAAATTATAATACGAATTCAATTAAGCAGCTGATATGTAATTTTAAATATTTTAAATCAGAAACGTTTTTTTTTTAAATTTTAAAAATGGAACAGTATATTAATGTATTCAGATGAATTTGACAAAGCAATAATTACATTAGCTATCGATAAAGGAGTGTAATTAATGCTGATGGAATATTGTTTCATATTTGGGTGGAAAAATTTTACAATTTTCAGATTAATGATGTTTTATCTTGTTTCATTTTCGTTTTGAATTTTGAACGTCAAGTATCAGACGGTACATGCATAAAATTTCAAATCTGCTAGGGTCTTTAACAAGATTTCAGATTGACACCTGCAAATTTATTTAGAACAGCCTTATTAAAAATAGCTTAATTATGTTTAACTTTCCTTGCATTAAAGATGTAAGTTTTAAAAATACAATTATTTCATAGATTTCGTCCTACTACTTTGGTTCCATATAAATCCACGTGACCGGATGTAAAATTTCAAACAGTATTATTTTTAAAAAAAAAGACTGCTTGTAAGAAAAAGCCCTACAAGTCAATAATAAATAAATACTCACAAATATTCATCTTTGTTTTTTTTCTATCGGTCACTCGTTCTTTCTTAGTATCAAATTATACTCATTTTTCACCTGAAGTACGTTTATGTAATATACGTATGCAAACACATTCATTCGAGGATATACATACCCAATGCACCAGATGAAATGTGATAGACACATACAGAAAGACAGGCAGATAGGTGAGAACCACAAATATCCTTTACATGCATAGTGGGTCTAACATAGATATTTCTCCACATTATATACTCTAAAATTTCCATCCGTTCTAGGAAATAAAATTAGAATAATCATCAAGGAGACTCGTACGTGCGCCTGTCTGTTCAAGCACGGACGACATTTGTGGATTTTGAAAGAAACTAAAGTTTTTTCATTTAAAATATAATTAACATTAATAGAAATGCAACAGTCTAAATCAATAATAAAAGAACTTTAAAAAGTTAGAATTTTTTTGTTGTCGTTCAACATAAATTTACTGCTATGATTAAAACTGTAAAAAAAATAAACATCTTTTCAATATTCTTTAAGCGAGATAAATTGCAAGAACTTTTTAAGCAGCGATACACTTTTGCACAATCAAATAACACAAACTAGTACATATTGTAATAATGGAAAGATAATGAAGATCTGAAACGGGCAGAAAACATTTATTTAAAAGCTGGCTGCAGCGCAAGTTAGTGAGAAAAAAAAAGATGTAACCACAATTTATCAAATATTGATAGAATTTCATTTTAAGATAGTGATATATCGATCGTGTTTGCAAAATGTCAGCGGTATGTCAAATTTTCTTGATCTACGTCTGCCATCTCTAATTATTGAACTATCCGGAAGTGAGCTGCACCGATACGCCCTCTGGTGAGCTAGTAACCGTGAAACCCCCTATAGGTCCGCTAACCCGCCCTGATGTTGCAGGTAATTCACTGCGGATTCTTATTGGCTGCAGACCGTTGCATAATGTCAACTTCCTATGGTCGACAAGCTTTCGACAGTCTATTATCTCTACCAACCACAAGTCACCCAATCATGACAAACGACAGCAAGTGCGTCCAAACGGTAAATGGAGTCTGGAAAATTTCTACTTGATTCAATATTTCGGAGTCATCCCAATACTAAGTCAATCCATGCAATTTTAATTTAGAAATCCTGACTGTCACGGTTATCCAATTCCGGAGCCGGCCTATAACAAAGTCGGCCTACTACAGATTCGGTTTATACAAATTTAATTAGTACTTTATTTAACTAACACGGTTAGCCAAGTAAACAATACTGTATGTATTGTTATTGAACAAAGGAATCAATATTTACTAGTACGCCAAAATGT
Organism: Unio pictorum; assembly: GCA_030141615.1. Lineage (NCBI taxonomy): Eukaryota > Metazoa > Mollusca > Bivalvia > Unionida > Unionidae > Unio > Unio pictorum. The sequence goes on along the minus strand of JARLTB010000023.1, from coordinate 10,384,779 downwards.
AATCCTCCTTGATCTCATAAAAGATGAAGTCATTTTAAAAGTAAAAGCTCTCGAATCTATCAGAACGGTTATCAGGATAGGTGGATTTAGTTTCTTATGTTTTTTTTTTCTTCAAAACATATTCAGTTCTCATTGTGATGTCGCAGCGCGCAATATTCAATTATGCTTGTGTTCATCTGTATTGACCTCATCGAAAAAGCATCAGACGTAACTTTGATTTTGCTGTATGTATTCTCAGGGTGTTTACATAATAATCATACAAGAAATGTAAGAGACTCGAAAAAAACTTATTATCGAGTAATAACTAGTTTCAGCGATATCAACTGGTTACGGAAAATTTTACTTAATATTTTAAAACATTATTGCATTTCTTAAAGGCAGGTGCTAGTTTTGATAAGTAAAAGATTTAAAAAAAGCAGAAAAAATATAAACGTCAAATAATATTCTTTTCCTTTCAACTTTGGTAGATTCAGACCCTAATGTCTTCAAACGTAGGCGTGCATTATTGTTAACTTCGAAAATGTTAAAAACATGACGCCTTTGTTAAACAAGGATTCTCTCGGTTATTCAGTCATTTTATAATTAAGTTTAGGAGAATTCAGCTGACGTATTCTCACGATTTCAGCATATCGACCCGTACCCTTTATTATTTACGTTATCTTACTGCACTAAGGAATTCTTAAGTAAAGTATATGTCAACGTGGTCATGTCGGTGCATTTGTTCATTTAAATTACTACGTCCTATGGGTTTAAACCATGTGACATGAAAAGTTAAACCAGAAACAAGCATTAAATTATCTAAAATATAAAATCCAATAACGTGAAAGAATATCGAATGACTTAAAATTATTGAATGTCTACATTTTCTAAATGTAATATCGATTTCAAAGTAATCCGGAAACGATCCAAAAGTGTTATGAATGAGGGTTCCAATGTTGTTATGTGCTAACACTACGGAGAATAACTGTTCTCATATTCAAACGTTTGTACTTCAAGGTAAATCTAATGAATATATATATATATATATATATATATATATATATATATATATATATATATATATATATATATATATATATATATATATATATATATATATATATATATATATATACTTATACTTCTGCGGTGTTTTCGGTGGTCGTTCTCTAGAAAACAATCAAATTAAATATCAAAGTAAGGATGGAATAACAAAAATCAGAGCAGAGATATATAACAGAGTGGCACGAGTCGCCGCTATAAACCTATTGCATAGACAAAATGAAATAATGTACATGAAATGTCAATGATTCGCTTTCACTCAGAAATTGAGTTACCAAGATTATGAGTAACGTATTACAATAACACAATCCCGCATTTTGTATAACATCCAAACATCTGAGAAGAAAATGTAGGCTTTGATAAAAAAAATATAACTTGAGTGAATATAAATGATCCGCTTGGGCGATGAAACACTTGAATGGGTGAACTTGGGCTGAAGACATACCCAGCTCTTGTGGATTTCCAGAATAATTATTAAGTACTAAGTATACGATATGGACTTTGAAAAAGAACGGTTCACCAGATATGCCACTGAAGAAATCAAAATACTTGTAAATGCTAGCCGAGTGCTGCATCATATTAAACCTAAAATCATAATAGCGTATCGCATAAGGATCACGTACCGTATCCGACATAACATGGTGTTGACCTCTTACTTTTACATCGGTGATGTCATCAAATATTGTATTTCATTTCACCGATGTCGCCGATCAACATCGAATTAATTCTCACGCATGTGAAAATGACCTGGTTTCTCGGTTTGATGGCGAAAGTAAATGCCTCAGAATGTGATGAAACGGCCATGTTGTCTAGTTTTAATGGAACCCAACGATAGTTAGGATCAATATCTTTCAAGATTCAGCTTTTTTCAAATCGTTTGCATGACATTTTGCACATACGAACGCTATTGGGGGGGGGGGGTTAAGTTTGTTCTCTGAACTAATAAGCCAGATAAACTAAGATGGACATAAGTCCTTATTGAACTGTACAATCAGAAATCATAGGCGTGCACCACTACCCAACCCCCGAAACATTCATACAAGGTCATGATCATTTGAAAATATTGTTTAATATCTTGGTTCAACTCTTTCTGTATGTCGTAGATCACAACCCATAAAAACAGCATACTTGAACTGTAAACTTTATCAACATCTGGTCTTTCATATTCATAAACCTCTACCATCAAGTCTGCGCCTCATGCAAGGTCGAGGTTATTTGGAAACAATAATATATCTGCATCAAGCAGACGAGCAGACGAAACATATAATTAGTTGATATGTCTTGTTTCATGTATATAATAAAACGTACGTTAAAGTCATTCCCCAATGATAGAGCCAATTGACAAATTTAGTGTCGGAATAGAGCCACAAGCAAAATAAAATTTGGAGTATAAAGTTCTTACATTAATGAAATATTGAATTAAAAATATAAAACTGATTTTAAAACTATTTGCCCGCATTTCATGCCCCCAAATTTCTCGAGATTTACATGAATTATTCGTATGGACGCCACTAGCATTTTGAAACAAACGAGAAATGTATTAAATATCTATCTTTCCGCTTCAGAGTTTACAGTTATTATTCTCGTCATAACAAATTAAAATATATTCAGATTGATTATTTAAGTGTGTCGTTCAGTCAGAAGAATGTTTGTATGCATATCGGATAGTTTGAAAGAACAAATGTTCCCAAAAAAGTAATATTCCTTTTTGTATCTACAGGAATATGTATTCAAAAATTCTTAATGACATGTAGAAAGCTCATCGTTGCCTCAAAATCATATATAAAGGACGGTACCATAACTTATATTTTCATTTTATTTAGATGTTTTACATTAGATTTGAAAAAAATAAGTTACCATGAAAAAATATATCAAGCATGTCATAACACTTTAAACTGGATTCTTGTTGCCAAACAAATATTCTGTCTTACCCACAGCCTCCGCTACTTGTATAGCGATGCATAAAAGTCACTTGGCCGACGTCGCATATTACGGTGGAATCCAGAGTTCTGTTTTTGTTCATGCTTAGTGTACCATTTGTCATACACCCCTTTTTGTTAATTATTTGGGTAATAAGACACAGCAAATGTCTTTCTGCGACATACCAAATGTGTCCCTCTGACCTTGGGATCAAGGTTACGTTCAGAAATAATTTGGAATCGGTTTTAGCGTTTAGGTTTTAATTCGCTTATGACGTTATTGATCCTTTTCATACTTTTGATGAATACCTGAATCATCATATATAATTCATATTTTGGATGCATAACTGCATAATACATAATTCATACTTTATATGAACAAATGCATCATACTTAATTCATACTTTGGATGCATAACTGCATAATACATAATTCATGCTCTGGATGAACAAATGCATCATACATAATTCATACTTTGGATGCATAACTGCATAATACATAATTCATACTTTATATGAACAAATGCATCATACTTAATTCATACTTTGGATGCATAACTGCATAATACATAATTCATACTTTGGATGAACAAATGCATCATACATAATTCATACTTTGGATGCATAACTGCATAATACATAATTCATGCTTTGGATGAACAAACAAGAAGTGCGAAGCCGGTCCCTAATGTTACCATACTACTTTTGAATTGACACTGTGCTTGGTGGATGGGACCAGTTTTTGCAAGCAATTAACGCATACAGTTATCGAGTTGTTCTGTTGTAGGAGGTAAGCAAGTTGTTAGGTTTGCTTGGATGTCATGCATTAGCTTGGTTCTATTTATCATACGGATGATTCTCTTAGTAGCAAATAAATGTGGAGGGTTAGGGACTGATAAGTCAATATCGCATATAATGTAGAGATGATCTGATGCAAGTTGGTGTGATTCCAGTCAGGATTGAAGAATAATGTCATCGGGTTTATGAAAAATCCAGTCTAATATGTGACCATGTTTATGGATGGTTTGGTTACCTGGCTGTTTGAGCTTGAAAACATGAATGGAATCTAGGAGTTTTGATGTTTATGGGTTTCCATGACAGTCAAAGTGAATGTTGAAATCTCCAAGAATAATCAGGTTGCCACCTCTCAAATGTCCATAATCCAGGAAATTCGGAAACTGCACCAAAAAAAGAAAGATTCTGTCAGCTTGTTTTTTTTTCTTCTCTCAACTAGATGGAGGACGGTACCGGCAGAAAAAGCGGACTGACCTTTGTTCCAGTGTGAGTGTGGTTTGGACTAGTTAAAACGATGAGTGGCACTAATGGAAGGTTGATATTTGGTTAAGACGTTTGATCATTGAGTTCTTTGTGATGACAGCAATTCCGCCTCCGCGAGAGTGGTTGTGGGACGACTTGATGCAGTAAGCGGTGGGTTTAACATCCGCGCACTTGGGCTCATCGCCTGATGTTTTTAGCCATGTTTCTGTCAGGAAGAATACGTCGATATTCTGGTCGTTGGTAAAATTAACTATTTCTCTGCGTTTTTTCAGGTGGTCCAATTGATTGGGCGTTGAATAATGCAATACGCAATGGTATATCTGGGACAGTTTACACAACGGTTGTCGATGTAATAGGAAGTTTAATCAGGGTATCTAAATGAACAGCCGAAATTTAACAACCGGAAAGGGCAAAAGGGAGATAACTGGAATTATTGTTCCTGTTTTATGCCAGCCAGCTTTGAAACAACGTTTCTTTTTCACTTCCTCTAACATTTAGGTAACGCTGAATGTAGTCCTAGTTCATTTAGTCTAGAGCACAATCTAGTGTGGAGAGCAAAAGAGCTGTTATTTAAAGCCATTAATGAGGGTCCATCATATCATAAACTGGTTGATTGGTGATCGCGTGATAGCGGTTTATTCAACAACAAAGGACGTTTTAGTAGCGGAGCAAGACTGCTGATAAAAAGTCCAAAACAAGAGATAAAGAAACACATGCTAAATGAACATCCAATGCGTGATGAATACAATAACGAAGACGAAGACAGACAACAATCACATTTATTATGTAAAAACGGCACAAGAAACAGAGCAGCTTCTTCAAGCCGGTTAAGCGATAGCGGCCATCTTGTTTTGCACGCTGACAACATTGTGAAGTAGTTGTTTATTGTAAATAAAATTAAGGATGGCGTATAATCCCTTTGACACAGATCAGACTTACTGAGTTGTTTCTAAAAGGTTTTACTTTCTTAGATAGATCATACAGATACGTTGTTTGGAAAGTTTGTCCCTTTAATCTAAGAAACAAACAAGACCAGACAAATTTCTGGCATAAATAGAACCAAGCGTCCATACACGTCATCTACGGATAGGTGAATCCCATTTAACTTTCACACAAGAGTAAATTGTATTAATCATCTATAGAGCTGAAATATAGTAGCTTCGTCTGCAATAGTTTATCTGAAGTTAATAACACCTATGGTCTGTTAATATATAAATGTACAATTGGGGAAACCTCTAAACAGATAATATCTAATGTACAATTAGGGCAAACTCTAAAGTAGTAATATCTTATGTGCAATTGGTGCAAATTCTAAATAGATAATATCTAAGGTACAATTAGGGAAAACTCAAAACTGGTAAAATCTAAACGTACAATTGGGGCAAATTCTAAACATGAACTTGAAGCCCTAGCTAACTATTCTGCTTGCAATACACGGCCTGCACCCAAATATAATGTCTGCACTCAGGATTCAAAATTTTCGTAACATTCACTTCTCCTGAAATAACACTTTAGGTGAATGTATTTCCTGTTTACCCCACCCCATTAGTCGACTGGAATATACTTCCAACATACAAATTTCTTAGACGAATTTCATGTTGACACCACACCTTTACTCCGGGCTACATCCATGATACAAAACATAAGGTTTGATTAATACAATGCTCTTCTATCTATGCAATTTCCTCCACCTGAATCTACATCCAGGATACAAACACTTTAATAATTGCTTTAGATTAATTTGCACGTTGAGTACGCCCCATTACCAAATATCAGCAATTGCGCGGTTAAAATAATCTACAGTATAATGAGTATCATGAAAATGTAGTTATATAATAATAATAATAATAATAATAATAATAATAATAATAATAATAATAATAATAATAATAATTACTGATAAACAGTTTTAACATTGTACTTTCTCTATGTTCCTTTATTATAAGGCTACAAAACACTTCTTAAGTTCCTATTTTTAATTAATAGTATGAAGTTTTATTTACAGATGTTGGAGTGTCTTACTGGATTCATTTATATTCCTCTTCTGTTTTTTTAGGATGATTCAAGTACTTGACTTGAAAATTTTTGGATTTAATTTTCCTATTGTATTGGAACTTGACCCAGAAAAGATAACTTTTGGTCAACAATTAATAGAAAACATACAGCTGTGCACACACATAAAAAAAAACAAAGAGCTATGCTGCTTTATTACAATGTGAGTAATACTGAAAAACAAAAATTTGTATTGTATGGAAGTAAAAACACTGAATTTTATATTGACATAAAAACTCGTTCTTCTAAAATAATGGGCAATTGTTCTCGTTATGAGACCGTAATGTATATGTTATTTACAGAAAAGAAATAATGTTAAGTAACATGTTGTATTTTATCACAAAGCAAAGGCAGAGCAGATTAATATTACTGAAAGGTTGGTCTTTGAAGAATGTGCCAACTGAAGGTGCTACCTTGGCTTTTATTATTTCCATTGTTGCCATGGAACAAGTGACTCATGTTAATGAAGAACGTGCCTTAAAAGGAATAAAAATCTACTCCAAATATTTTTGTCAGACTTCATGTTGCTATGTTCTTCTAGTCCTTTATCCAAAGTACACGTCCGATGGCGGGAAGCGATAACGGAAAGTCCACTATTCATTGATAATGCCTAAGATGACATAGTCAACACGCACTGGTCAGTTGTCTGGGTCTGAATTGGCGCCTTTGGTCTGAAGGTAGTTTACTCTGCCCGGTGCGTTTAATTTATGGGTTTGACATAGATTGTATCTTCAAGAAAAAATCGCTTATTAAAATTGATCCTTTTGGATGTGGGTCAAGTTTAAATTATGTTAAAACCATTGGTACCGTCATGGTAGAAATATCAAAGGCTAATACAGGTGTGATTCAGTTTAAAAGTCATAAAGTAATGTTGCTTTTTTAAAGTGTTCCTTCAAAAGAATGTAACAAAGAATATAAAAGTCTTCCCAAAAATACCTTTAACAATGCGTGATTTGAATGACACTTTCATTTATCCATTGGTTCAATTGAAGCTATAAAAATTGTTAATGTTTTTAACGATCTCTGGCAAATGTTCAATATAATAAAACCAATCGGTATGTATTATATTAGAAGAAAATAAATGATTTAAAGTAAGGAAAAAAGTATTTTAATCAATACATGTGTTATTTCAGAGTTTATCTTTAAAACACACGCTAGTTTCGCGCAATTCAACATCATCTTTTCCGCATTTTTTTTCTCGTCACATTCATAGAAAACACTTTGTGGGGGCCTTGTCTGAAACTTTTATACTAAATTAACATAATTTTCTTATATTAAAAATCAGGCTATTATCGAAATAAACCTATTTTGGTGAAAAAAATAGTTTGTAGGTTATAATGTTATTATTATAACTATTATTATTATTATTATTATTATTATTATTAGTAGTAGTAGTAGTAGTAGTAGTAGTAGTAGTAGTAGTAGTATTTGTAGTAGTAGTAGTAGTAGTAGTAGTAGTAGTGGTAGTGGTAGTAGTAGTAGTAGTAGTAGTAGCAGTAGTAGTAGTAATAGTAGTAATAGTGGTAGCAGAAGTGTTATCAATTCCTTTAGTTTAATTGTAATTATCCAGATTTCATTAGTTTAACATTCTAAGGTAGACAATCAAACTGGAAAATATATGAACAATTATAATTACACACACACACACACACACACACACACACACACACACACACACACACACACACACACATACATACATACATATATATATATATATATATATATGAACAATGTATTATAAACTGGATCAGAACCAACTGGACTGAGAAGACATTTGGTTTGTTTGTTTGCTTTTGTATTTTGTTTGTCATATTAAAGCTACATATATGGCCTAAAGGCAACCTCTTTCGACGACTAATTCTATTGGAGTAGAGAGGTTTTGTGGCGCAGAATAGGTGAGTAATTTCAGAAATCAACCCAAAAGAAACACATTTCACATTTTTTAAATCAAGCACTATCTATATATAATGATTTATGTAATATAAGTAAGACAGTATAATTTATAACATAAATCGTTCTTTATCATGACATCAAAGTGCATACATCTGAAAGTTTATTATCGAAATATTTTTTTGAATTTTTATTCTAATACATTCTGACTCATGTTCATTAATATTGTTCAAACATTCGTTAAATATTTTTTAAAAATTCGGAATCCTTTATTAGGTTTGTGAAATTTATAACCGATATTAATCTTTTGACACTGGTCTCATTTTCTTTCTAAAATCTCCTTGGCCCCTAGAAACCATGAGGGAAACGGTTTGCTATTTTGTTAAAAGAACTAGCAAAAGAGCAAAGAAAACATCAAGGCGCATTGATTAAACTGAATTTCAAAATATGTATTTTAAATCAAGGGTACTTTTAAAAACTTGGAAGTGATTAAACCGTGGTTCAAAATCGTTACTCAGTAACATATAACATACTATAAATTTGATACAGACATAATAACATACTAGAAAATTGTTACTAACATAGTCATATACTAGAAAATTGTTACTAACATAGTAATATACTATGATTCTCATGGATACATGTTAATACAGCTTTGATAAGTTATTCTTTCGTTGCCAAAAGGATTGGCTAAAATCTCGAATTTCATCGTAACTCATTTATCTTTTCAGTATTTACTAGGTGGAGATCACCCATGAAGACACTCTTCATGCACACGACATTTGGATTTCATGAATAATAACATAATAATTCATTATTAAAAAAGTAAACAGATGGAACACAACATATTAACAATAAAATTCAGACATGGTGTACTTATGAATTCACTAGGTATACTTTTTTATTATTTAGCATCTAAATTGCTATCAAAGTATGCCAATAATAATAATAATAATAATAATAATAATAATAATAATAATAATAACCTTTGCAGGTTAATTAACAGACCTTAGATATCCAAATTTTCTAAAAGAATAACCCGGATTAATATTTAACACCTCTGGCTTTCCGGTTTTTAGATTTATCGTCTTATTTCATGAATGACATGTAGGGTATTTTAAATATATTTTGTATTTGTGTGGGGTGGGGTTGGGCTGTTCATTTTTAAACTTTGATAAATTAAGTTATGTTGTGCAATTTCTTTCCTTGCAGATTGGTAACATTAAAATTTGTATACTTTTGGACTCCCTTTCATTCAAGAGTTCTCCTAAAACTCACCTTTTTCGACTGCAAGAACAAACTTACAGATATACATGTAATTATGTTTCCTACCTAAAATATTTTCAGCATTTTTTATGTTTTCTAATTTCATGGTGTTTTTTTCTTCTCCTTTTTTCTTCTTCTTTTTTGTAGTCATATCATTATATATGTTGTAAAGCGCTTAGAGCTCCTCCTCCTTCTTCTCCTCATTATTATTATTATTATTATTATTATTATTATTATTATTATTATTATTATTATTATTATTATACGCTTTTGAGCGTAAAATTGAATTTGATAATGATCACAATACGCACACGTGCAGAACATGTAAACGGCGAAATAGTACGGGATATTTTATTGCCAATACCTGCGCGCGCGCGCGCGCGTGTGTGTATGTGATTTGAACTTTTAACGTAGCCTTAACAATTTTTCAGTCATATCGCTACGAAGTCTGTAGTGTGGCAGTTTAGTGATGTCTAGCACTGGGGCATCATGCCGCAGACATGTAGCATGATGTGCCACCCAGTCACATTATCCTGCCACCAGGCCGAGCAGTCCTAACACTAACCTCTTAATGCTGAGCGCCAAGTGAGGCAAATGTTGGTACCATTTTTGTAAATCTTTGGTCTATACCTAAATGCTACTTTCTATATGTGAATTACTTTTAAATCAATATGGTCATCACTTAATATTTTCTATTCCATTTTTTTTCTTGTCAAGATTAACTCTAGTGGAATAAAGAGTTATATAAGTAGGGTCATTTTTCTATATTCCTTTTTGTTTCAAGAAATAATTTTCGTGTAATGGAAAATCTTATCAGGTGATTGTCTAATTTATATGTGGTTTTCGGAGCAACCGAGAAATGTGAGATGCTTTATCAAATCAAATGAATGATTGTCAAGTATTTGTTGCAAAATGAGTGCGATGTGGGGACTGCTCGACACAAAGTGGAAATTCCTCGAAATCGTAGCACCGCGAAAATTACTGCTTTTAAATTTGAGCTAGGACCATGTTGCATCAGAGGTACACGATGCGTATCAATAACGTCGTTTATATACCATTCAAATACAACCTGTTTCAATTCTTTATATCAGCCTTAATTGTCCATAATGCGTCCATGAAATACCAATGCGAGAAACACGAATAAACGGTGATAGGAACGGTTCTACTTTGAACCCTTAGGGAAAAAGTAACACCTTACCAAACGGTCTAGTAACACATTTCTAACAGTCAATAACAAATAGATATGACCGCTTACAAATAGAAATCGGTAAATAGATAGGGTAGGCATTGAAAACGATGCTGATTTAGACAACTGATAAACATTGGTAGTGATTATCAGGAGAATGCATCGATTTTAATGTAGTTTTATACCTAAACTGTGGGAATTCACACTTGTCATGGAACTGTTCCTTGACATCTTTTAGAAAGGATTTTAATGTAAGAAACACTGCACGTTGAATTTGACACTTAACGCTAGATATTCAGTTTTGACTCGGAAATGAATCCCCGATAATATCTATTAAGGAGACATAAGTGTATGATTCTAGAAACATTGTGTTAACTTATCCAAAGAATATGCATCAGTGTAGTCGTATGGATACGCTTTCGAGTTACTGTTTTAAAATTATTATCACACAGTAAGAAAATCTCATCAAAAAATTACGGACCTCGACTCGAGCACAGTCGGACTCAGTGAGATTAAATATAAAAAAGACAAAGGACGACACAGGAAAAATATATAAATATAAATAACTCACCGGACTTTGCACAAATTCAAAATTAAAATTAAACGTATGTATTAAATAAAATTATAAAATGATATAATGACCCGTTTAGAGATTGAAAAGTAGGACAACAGGGAAATATTTGAAAGAAAAATGGCTTTCTTTATAAGGAAACAATGTATATATACATATACAGCAAACAGACATATATCACCAACACAAACAGCAAACACAGGATACAGAAGACCTCCAGCCAAGGTCAAACAAAAAAGATTAAGGAGACTCCGTAGGAGGGTAAACAGAACCCACCTCGGAAAACCCTTCTTATAGACACATTAGGGAATATAATAATTCTAAATACCCTTTCAAAAAAAACTTTTAAAACTTTCTGACGGTATACATGTTGTTATGAAAACTATTTGACAGTTGAAATATTGTTCTGAATTATGCAGCAAATGCTTCTTTATTATCTTTTCCCAATGTGTTTTAAGAAATGCATGCTTTCTACTATCCGTTTAGAGTGAATGATTGTTGCATCTTCGTTTGTTGTGATAAGTAGTATAGAATGCATTTTTGCACAAGACTTGTCATATGCTGTATATTGCACATTCTTAATTACTCGTTTTATTTATTCATTAATGCAACATTATTATTGATATGCATTATTTTTACATCAATTCAACATTATTATAGATATTGCTTATTTCTACATTAATTTAACATTATTATAGATATGCATTATTTTTTACATTAATTCAACAGTAAATATAGACGCATTATTTCAACTATAATTCAACATTATTATAGATATGCCTTTTTTTCTACATTAATTCAACATTATTGATATGCATTATTTTTACATTAATTCAACAGTAAATATAGATATGCATTATTTCAACTCTAATTCAACATTATTATAGATCTGCCTTATTTCTACATTAATTAAACATTATTATTGATATGCATTATTTTTACATGAATTCAACCTTATTATAGATATGCATTATTTCTAAATTAATTTAACTTTGTCAGAATTGTGTCAGAATTGTGCACCATTTCTCGATACCTCACTGCATCATACTGTCTTCCAATGGTCATGTACAGTAATATAACTCTGACACAAAAATGTTAAAATGATAACAAACAGTAAACAAAATCCTTTTAAAATGTTGTATCCTATGAGTAATAAAATTTCTCAGTAGGTAGTCTGATCTATAAATAAAAATCTTTGAAAATTTTAAGACTACTGATATTTTGAAAAATCTTTATACATGCGGCTGGGAAATATTTCATGTAATTCTCTGGGAAAGATAAAAACAATATTTGCTAGATATTCTGCTGATAATAACTGTCTCGTACATTTCAGGAATTGTTTTTGGAACATAATGTTTTAATGAATTTATGCCCTAAGCAGCATAGCAATTCGCACTGTATTTGTGGAATACGTGTTTTTATATTGATATATGTTCTAAAGAGCATAACAATTATTTAACTTCGATGGGGACATTTGTATTTAAAAGCAAACCAGTCCACACGGCAAGTTTAAAAAACTCGTGGGCTAAAACTGCAAAATAAAGATTATTGAAGATTAAAGTAATTCGGTGCATATTATATACTTTTTTATTTTAAAAATGCTTATTTCTATTATAAAAACGTATTTCGATATATCGCGAGATATATGTTGAATTTTACTTCCATTTGGCTCATTTTTTCCAAACTCTTGCCATCGTTCAGCCACGGTAATCGGACACGACATTAGTTTCTTGCCTTTATTAAAATAGTTCTGACATGCTTAAGTTTTATCATATTTTATTCATACAATGATTTGACGAAATATTTTACAAATTTATAAATTCCATAGGATTCATGCATATGTTTCAATGTCCATTTAGGTTCTGAATTAGTAAAATGAAATCTCTAAAAATTCTCTCTCTCTCTCTCTCTCTCTCTCTCTCTCTCTCTCTCTCTCTCTCTCTCTCTCTCTCTGTGAATTCTAAATTCGTGTAGGATTGACGCAAAATGATACGAATCCACCAGTTTTACATGGTTGGAATTTTTTTAATGATGTTCTGGTCCCTTGTTCCCACGACTAGGAAACAATGTAACAATGTTTAGTGTAAGAAACTGCTTTTCTTTATGTATATTTGGTAGAAATTAAACTAATGTAAATAGTGACAATATGAGTTATTTAAACCAATTGTACTGCAAATAGTAACTAGTCTAGTGTTTGTCCACAATAAACTGTCATCTTACGTCATCAAGTGATGGCATGTTTTATTCCTCTGACATGCTTCCACGCCTACTCCCATTAGTCACAATGAATCTGTCTTGTGTCTAGAACAAGACTAGAAAACTATTTTTTAAATTATTTTGAATAATACAGACTTTATTAGCTCTATGTTACTCATAGTATGTATAAATTATAAATTTAAAGTAAGTTCAATGGCATAGCACCACTATCAGAGGAAAAAAAGTTTAAAACTCTCTCTCTCTCTCTCTCTCTCTCTCTCTCTCTCTCTCTCAAACGTGTGTTTGTACGCGCGTGCGAAGGAGAAATAAAACATACCTCATTTATAACTGGGATACAGATTCTTATAATGTAATTGGAAGACCTAAACATTTATACAAAAGGGCCTTAATTTAGTTTATTTTTTAAATTCTCAATTCCTAATCGCACATAATATATGGAGAATCTTTAAAATAAGAACAAAATAAGAGAAAATAATTATTTAACTAGATATCAAAGACTACATCAAGAAAGGGATATATATCAAGTTAGAAGTACATTATTGCAGGTTGAGATGATTGAATAAGATGTACAGAACAAATTTAAAAAATACGAAAATTTGAATAAACTTACACATATTCCTGGTGTGATTCCTTCATAGCTTTTAGTCTCTTTCGTGTAATTTTGAAATATTTCAATTAAACTAATGTTTTATTCTCCAGTAGTGTTGAGGGGAAAAGGCGTCTAGAGGAGTAATGATGAAAGAAACCTACAAAAACTCAAGTCAACTATGAGAATGCATAAAAAAATAAACGGTCATAATTATAATGAATTTTGCCATATGTATAATAATGTAACCAATATCGTATGTATAGCAAAATCAATATTTTTACGTGTATATTAAAGGCAATCTATTGACATTATAGTAATGGCAAAAAATTACATAATTTAGTAATTCAAATCTTCCCATACGCATAAAACGTAAATGTGTATGTATGATAAAGTAAATATTTTCATATGTATGATAAAGTAAATGTTGTCATTTGTAGATAAAGTAAATGCTGCCCTATCTATGCTAAAGTAAATGCTGTCATATGTACGATTAAGTAAATGTTGTCATTTGTATGACAACGTCAATGTTGTAATATGTATGATAAATTAAATGTCATATTAATGATAAAGTCAATGTTATCATATGTAATGATAAAGTAAATGTCTCCATATGTATGATAAAGTTCACAAACTTAAAGACCAAATAATGTTTTGTATCTAATATGTTTTCAGCATGTTTCTATGTTTTCGAATTTCATTGTTTTTGTCATTTTTTTTTTTTTTTGTAAAAAGTTTTCATATGTATAAAAAGTAAATGTTGTCATATGTATGATAAAGTAAATGTCTGGCATATGTATGATAAAGTAAATGTCTGGCATATGTATGATAAAGTAAATGTCTGGCATATGTATGATAAAGTAAATGTCTGGCATATGTATGATAAAGTAAATGTCTGGCATATGTATGATAAAGTAAATATCTGGCATATGTATGATAAAGTAAATGTCTGGCATATGTATGATAAAGTAAATATCTGGCATATGTATGATAAAGTAAATGTCTGTCATATGTATGATAAAGTAAATGTTGCCCTCTATATGATAACGTAAATGTTGTCATTTGTATGATAAAGTAAATGTTGCCCTCTATATGATAACGTAAATGTTGTCATTTGTATGATAAAGTAAATGTTGTCATTGGCATGGTAAGTAAATGTTGTCATTTGCATGGTAAGTAAATATTGTCATACGTACGATAAAGCAAATGTTGGCATATGTTGGATAATGTAATTTTTTTTAAATTACAAAGCAGTCTGATATACCAATAATACTGGTATATCAAATTATGATCCGCCCATGGCGCAATAATACTCATATATTAACATTTTGCGATCGTCTGCAGTTGATCCTTGATCAATGATGAATTTTCACACATTAACGATTATTAACGTATGAAAATAACGATAGAAAGTATTAATAATGATCTTTTTCAAAATGAATTTAATACTGTGCACATTTGCATCACAATCCTTAATGACTTCTGTCTCCCATCCTCTCTCCTGCATAACGGAGAAACTACGCAGAAAAGTGGAGAGAGAGAGAGAGAGAGAGAGAGAGAGAGAGAGAGAGAGAGAGAGAGAGAGCAAATGAGTGTATGCTGGCTTAAAACCCTGAAATAGAATTTACAACAAGTAACCTACAGTAATATGGTTCATTGGAACGATTCGTGTGCACTTTCCTTGGCATTTATCTTCAGTGTTTATAAATTATACAAAATTGCAAATCATCTCAGCATGATCCAGTAAATTACTTGGTTACGTTTTACGCATTTTGTTTATTGAATGTTGTTTTTGTTGCTGCTAATATCACCTCCACCCACCCCACCTCTCTCTCTCTCTCTCTCTCTCTCTCTCTCTCTCTCTCTCTCTCTCTCTCTCTCTCTCTCTCTCTCTCTCTCTCTCACCGTTGACCATCGTATCGAAATAGGGGTTAAAATCTATGAAATGACGAACTTGAAGGATTTTCGTCTGTGTTATCCAACAATATCTCTGTAGTTATGAATGATTGTAAAAGTTAAGTCAAACTGACCTAAGCATGAGAGAGAGAGAGAGAGAGAGAGAGAGAGAGAGAGAGAGAGAGAGAGAGAGAGAGAGACATTCAAGCCGATAAGAGACAGACACAGAGAAACAGTTTATGGTCGTTTATACTGCTACTAAAGCGGAATAATGACTTAGAGCAACTGTAAATATATTTTTTAAAAATTAATTGCCTCTTGATGGTTCGTCATATCCATTAGTTTATATTCCAAATTAATTGTCATGAAGCCAGTAGGTTAATATCTTAGCGTTCATGTGAATGGCGTAGCTAACCAAGTGTTTGTACCGCTCTACTTTTATTATTAAATTTTCTTTCATATTTAAATCATAAGTGTGTATAATAATGTATATAATTATTCTGAAGAAAAAAAAAACTAAAAACAGTATTTAATCAATTTACCAGTATGCAAAGGTGATTGTAAATAGCCACAATGCATATAACTATTTTTGTATCGGACACACTCGGGGATGTAAGGAGTTCATTCACTAGGTCAATAAACAGCTGCCTGTAGTAAATCTGAACTCCGTTCCAAAGGGTAAATGTATGTATTTGAATGTGATATAAATAAAATATACGCATAGTATGTACGCTGTATCAACGATATTCCACTCGTATAAATTTGTAATTAAAAGAAGCCTAGTTTCCTTTTAACTATATATATATATATATATATATATATATATATATATATATATATATATATATATATATATATATATATATATATATATATATATATATATATATAGTTTGGTTATGATTTTTTTAACGTAGCTTTAACAATTTTTCAGTCATATCGCTACGATGTCTACAGTGAGGCAGTTTATATGTCTAGCACTGGGGCAACATGCCGCAGACATGTAGAATGATGTCCCACCCAGTCACATTATCCTGACAACAGGCCGACCAGTACGATTTTTATAAGACTTTGGTATGACTCGGCCGGGGATCGAACCCACGACCTCCCACTTTCGCGGAGGACGCTCTAACCGCTATGCCACTGAAACGGTTGTGACTAGATACCAACATAAATGTACTTACTATCTTGTAAAACGAGCCTTAGCAACATGAATGTATGTAAGAGCTTGTAAAAAGAGACTTAGTTTTAAAACATACCTGTCCCAAAGTAAACACATTTATTGGCAGTCACAGAAAATTCTGAACACTCTTATGGAAAAGTGACAAAGATCACATATTTCAGTTTCATGCTTCTACTTACATATATAGGCTATTTTTTGTTCGAACAAATAACCTTAAAGTAAATCCGACACTCAAGCATGCATGCACGCACGCATGCACACACACACACACGCATACCTACCTACCTACCTACCTACCTACCTACCTACCTACCTACCTACCTACCTACCTACCTACATACATACATACATACATACATACATACATACATACATACATACATACATACATACATACATACATACATACATACATACATACATACATACATACATAGTCAGGGATAAGCACAATATCCAGGAAAGAAACCGCCTTAACTGTTCTTGTTTCCTTTACAGAGTTGTCATATCAACCTTAAAACAGTAACAATCATACGATATAAGTCATTTTTAAAACCTCGCCCCATTTCGTATCAGTAGCAAGTTTTTGCAAATTGCACATTTATTTAATAATTTCGTAAATACGTTTAAGGCTGCTGATAACAGGTTTGATTTTTTGCGATGACATTACATACTTTCGCAAAATGCTGTAATTATTTTAAACACACGTGTATTACTCTCCGCCGTTATTAACATTTGATCATAGTAGCCTCAAAAGAATATGAAATCATTGAGATGCTTCAGGCACGTGTTTGAAATACAAATAATTGTTCCCATTAATAAGAAATATCGCATACGACATCTGCGTTTAGTTTAGAGATTAATTATAATAATTGTTTCTTTTCAGAACAATATTTTAATCTTAATTAAGAATCAGGTACTTCACATTCAGACACATCATTTTCTTTCTTGATCATCGATCGCGTTATTGCCTTATTGCACGTGCATAAACTTCCATCTTATGGGCATGGAACAAGAGCACATTTGAAATTACCGTAGATGTCCAAGTAGTTTTGTTCCCTTAATCTACAAGAATTTACGTAAATTTCCCTTTTAGAAAAAATATAAACAGTAAAGTATTGCTAGTTTTATCATGGAAAGGTCAAGGGTTATAAAATAAATAAAACATTGCCACGATGTGCCTGAGAGCAAATGTTCATATAACAGATATTTAATTATTTATTGTTGACTGACAAAGGAATAAGGACGGCAGACGACATTTTCGTGGGAGTCCATTAACTCCATCGAAAGCCCCGCCTGTGCAAGAGTCAGAGTGTCCAGCGATGACACACTCGATGGACAGCACCAATTAGTGACTCGTTAACCTTATTGCCCCGAGCCACGTTCGTGATACAAATCTGCAGGTCTTGATCAAAGCATTTTGTAAGAGGGTATATTACAAATCAGGGCGATAACTTATCACTTTTTCTATCAATCCCCTGAATGGAACTTAATTACTACCGCGGGTTGCTCGTACCTAAATGTGTTTGTCCCTAACACTTTGGACAAAACCCGACGGTCGTGTAATAATTTAATAAAACGAGTGGTCAGTGACAATAACTTCGTGGTTCTACAACCGTTTGTCATTCCATCGCCTATAATTTGTAATAAAAGCGAGAGTCTAATTTCATAAGTCACGATGGTCCAACCACTTAAAAAGCAATGACCACTCGAAGAGGTCTTCATAGTGTGTTGTTTGTCAAAGAGTGAAGAACTAGAGCGAAATCCTTAACCATACTGATATTTTGAACACTTAGATCGCAGAATGACAGTGCGTCATTGATAACAATTTAAGACTTTTATCATTGAAACCTTCTCTTTGTTCGAATTCACAAAGAAAAATAGTTTTAGTAAATTACTTTTATGCTTGAAAGAATCGATAGAACTCTGAGGAAATGTAATGAGTATTTCACGAAAGAGATGTTGAAGGAATACATGTATCCAGAATATAAGCAAATATATTGCTGAACCATTTTCTGACAACAACCACAACATGCACGCTACTGGAAAAAAGAGACGCAATTTATAATTTGCTATATAAAAAGAACTGGAACCTAAACCCGTTGTCACCAGAATCTCGGTCAATTATTGCCTATGAAGACAGACGTGGATTCCGCAATGGTAACACTTACAAAAGATTGTGAAATGACTTCTGAAGGATCTGCTTCAGATACGAAAAGAAATGCAGAACCAACAGATATTTCTCAAAAACAGACACTCCATCCCTTCTCGATCGACAGTATTCTGTCTACAAAAGACAATGCAAAATCGCTTGTCTTGCACTCACCTTACCATCATGACAAGGTCTCTTTTCCCGATGTCAGTAAGAAAAATCCATTTTACCAAGATGCTGAAAATGACACGTTTCATCAATACCGGTATCGTAAGTATATTTTTTTATTTACTAACTCAAAAGAGAACATAAATCTTTGTCTAGAAATCGGGAAAGCATGTTTCTAACTTGGTGTTGAAAGCATGCTGCTAAAATTGAATATATCGCAGGAATCAGTCGTATGGGTTCAGATATCTACGAAAAATACGTAAATTTCATGCCATCAAGACAGAATAAATTTCCAAGGTCATTTTGAATCACTGTAGTTTCCTTATTGTACTAAAGTATACCGATTTTTGTTGCGAGGAACATAAACTGTTGCATATTTTTTTTATTTAAAACATGTTTTGCATGAAAAGATACCAACCTTTTATGCTTTTGAATTTACTGTACTTGTGGGATTGCTGATACACAATTTTACTGTACTTGTGGTATTGATGATACACAATTTTACTGTACTTGCGTCATTGATGATACATAATTTTACTGTACTTGTGGCATTGATGATACACAATTTTACTGTACTTGTGGCATTGAGTATACACAATTTTACCGTACGTGTGGCATTTATGATACACAGCTAAATCAGATTTTCTGTTTTCATGTTTTTTTTGTCGATGCATATATAATAATATGTGTATATAATGATAAGCAGAATTAAGTTTGTCCTCTTACAAAATTGGTTGTACAAGAATGCTTCACTTTACCGCTCATACAATATATATATATATATATATATATATATATATATATATATATATATATATATATATATATATATATATATATATATATATATATTGCTTACCTTGTAACTGTTATTTTGGAAAACGTCAGTGGTGAAAAAAGAGATGGAGATGCAAGTCTCGGTAAGCACTACTAGTTGAAATATTGCGCCAAAACAAAAATACAGAACAAGGAAGAAAAGAAAACGAACAACCTAAACAGAGAGTATCTGCTTACATTCAAAATT
The DNA here is from genome assembly GCA_030141615.1 of Unio pictorum. Taxonomy (NCBI): domain Eukaryota; kingdom Metazoa; phylum Mollusca; class Bivalvia; order Unionida; family Unionidae; genus Unio; species Unio pictorum. The sequence goes on along the minus strand of JARLTB010000023.1, from coordinate 10,364,348 downwards.
GTTTTTAAAGATTTCAATCAGAGTGGAGCTGAGAAACTTAAATATTTAATTGTTTCAAAAGATGCCAAAGTGCATAGAGCTCAGAATCTAATGCGAATATTTAATTATTTAAAAAGGACGCAATGAGAATAGATTTGAAAACCTAAACCGATTATTTTTCTGCTTTTAATAAAGATCAGTTTATGAAAATTTCAAAAGCGAAAATGTGATGTGTAGATCAATGACGTGTAGATCAATGCAACGACGAGTGTTTCTAAAAGAATTCCCAAACGACAGTTGGGTCTGCCTTATTTCAAACGTTTCCTGATACATTCTGCATTTGTAAAGATCATTTTGTATTATTACTTTGTTTTCCTAAGTGTTTCACGTTTAAATGACTCCTCAACCGGTCATTACGATTTTTTCTAAAGAGATAATCAGAATATATCAGTAATGGTTTTACTAAACGGATATTAACTGCAGTTTTATTTGGGATGCAATCTGCTATTTCTTTTCACTCGTTTGAAATTTAGCTGATTTTCGTGACTTCATCAAATGTTGTGGATTTTAGAAGTCCAAAATAAACTGCATTCATTTTGTGACACATACAACATATTTCTTTTTTATTCGGTTGCAATTTTTGTGGAAAAGTTTGATGAACAAATCGATTCTAATAGGGAGGTTATATTATCAACGAAATAGCCACTAAGGGTTACTTTACATGGTTTAGTTGAAGCAAGGTTTAATTCAATAAGAATATATTTTAAAACCAAAATTTAAGTATTTGTATATTTATATTCAAGTATTCATAGGCAAATGAACATCATCTTATTATTATCAGTTACAGTTTATGTGACCTGAAACTTCGTAATAGTAATAGTTATCTTTATTACATTTTCATTATTAGCAGTTACAGTTCATATGCGACATGAAAGATCGTAATATAATATTTAGCTTTATTAAATTTTCATTATTAGCAGTTACTGTTCATATGGACATTAAATATCATAATAGTAATATCTAGCTTTATTACATTTTCATTATTAGCAGTAACAGTGTATATGTAACATGAAATATCGTAATAGTAATATTTAGCTTTGTTACATTTTCATTATTAGCATCTACAATTCATATGAGGCATGAACTATCGCGATAGTAATAGTTAGCTTTGTTACATTTATATTATTATCAGTTACAGTTAATATGTGACCTGAAATATAGTAATAACAATATTTAGTTTTATTACATTTTCATTAATATTAGTTACATTTCATATGTAACATCAAATATCGTAATAGCAATATTTAGCTTTAGTACATTTTCATTAATTTCAGTTACAGTGCATAGTGACATAAACTATCGTAATAGTAATATTTAGCTTTATTATATTTTTATCATCAGTTACAGTTCATATGTGACATAAAATATCGTAATAGTAATATTTAGATTTATTACATTTTCAATTTTATTATCAGTTGCAGTTCATTTGTGATATAAAATATGGTAAAAGTAATATTTAGATTTATTACATTTTCATTATCAGTTACAGTTCATATGTGACATAAAATATCGTAATAGTAATATTTAAATTTATTACATTTTCATGTTTACATTGTCCATATGATTCGACATCGCTTCCGCAACGACTCGCTCTAGGAGGAAGCACTGTTTACTTTTAACCTAGCTTTTATGTTCCTGTTTATTTATTTATTTATTTATTTATTTATTTATTTATTTATTTATTTATTTATTTATTTATACTCCCCATTTATTTAGGCCTTTTTTATCTCAATGTTCTACACATTGTTTGGCGCATTTTAATTGACAATTTCTCATTTTATCTTCTTTCTTTTCTTTGTTCTTGTCTTTCACCCACTTCATTGTTGTTCATCCTCTTACTTCATATACCATAGTTTTAGGAGAAGAACAAGTAAATATATTGTCCTATGTATTAATCCTTTACCTTCTATGTTATACCTAGTGTAATCCCCGATTATATAAATAAATATGTTTAACTAAATAATATACATAATCATGTGTGTTTTTTGATACAACTACAGTGCATGCTTTTCCACTTATGCCATAGACTTGCTCGATTTACAGCAACTTAATAGACTTTGCATTTATTATTTCTATACGATGTTCAAAATTTGCAAATATTTTCTTATAAAATGATTCCATCTTGTCTTTCAGATGTTGCATGTGATCCATCCGATTTACAAAGCAGGGATATGTCGCCTACACTTTCAGAAACAGCACCAGAATCACCTTGTGCAGAATGTGAAGACCAATCAACAACCAAACACAACTCACATTCGGATTCGGCCGGAACAATCCAGTGTAAAATTAAACACAAAAAGAAAACTAGGACTGTATTTTCCCGCCAACAAGTATTTTATCTTGAGGCAGCGTTTGATGCCAAACGATATCTGTCAAGTACTGAGAGAACAGAAATTGCTGCATCCTTGAGACTGTCGGAAACCCAGGTGAAAGTATGGTTTCAAAACAGAAGAAACAAATGGAAATCTCAAATGTCGTCCGATGGAAATTCAAACCCGGAAGTAAGATCTTTAGTGCTGCCACCAATGTTAACAGGTCGATTTCCCACGCCTCCTCAACCGAGGCATCTTCCATTTCCCTCTGCGCCTTGGTTCGGAGCTCCGATGTATTTTTGAGAAAAGATGAATGGCATCCTGTGTATGAACAGTATTATTTTATTTCAAATACGAAATGTACGAGCATGGCTATGCGGTGGTTTTGTGTTGCATATCCTTCATAACAGAATGAAAGACAAATCTATATCAGAACACAAAGAGACATCAAATAGTTATGCTTGTCGAACCTATCTAAAATCTAAGTTCAGAAAATATCCTTTCTAAGACAAAGCATTTTGACGAGTAATACAAAATTAAATATGGATGAGCTGGATAGTGATATACTAAAGGAACGGCAATGCAAAAGACAATGAAAAAACTCGAGTTGTGCAAAATATAGTTTCATTAGCGTTTTTGTTCGACTATATTTTCAAAGTTGCAATGTTAAATAAAAAAAATTTGTTGGAAATACGAATCCATGCATTGTATTGTTTAGTTTTTATCTTTACTTAATAATTAATCTACTTGCACCTACATAAGCAGAACAATTTTTTTATTAATTAATTTTATACCCACATCAACACACACCAAACAACTGACTTTACTCATTGACTTATTAGGAAATTATGATTAAAGAGATTTAAGATTAAAAGTTTCAAAAATTATTTCAATTTACCAATAATGAAGATACTTAGATCCCTACCATAAACTAAGTAAATTATATATTTCAAACAATTTTTATGTAATTATTACTTGATATTCATTTTTTGAATAAAAACATATGCTTGATATTATTGCTGCCCGTATTAGAAAGAACTTACTTTGAAAAGATAATATATAAGAATGCACTTGTCACAGGTAACAGAGAGAAAATCCCACTGATAAAAGTTAATTTATTTACAACTGAAGAGAGTAAGACCATAAGAAAATATAAGCAAAACTTTCGGCAAGAACGAGTGTAGAAATACATTGAGAATGTTTGGCATCGAGTACAACAACACGGGTCTAAAGTAAGAGGTGTTTCTCTTTGAACACAACAACACCGGTCTAAGGTTGGGAGTTTTTGGCACCTGCCTATAGATAGAAGAATAAAGAAACATTTAAAGTTCAGAACTATTACATATAAGTTCACTCCGATGATATCATCAAGTATCTAAAATACCTGGTTACGAAAATGTCGAAATAATGTATGTATGTATGTATGTATGTATGTATGTATGTATGTATGTATGTATGTATGTATGTATGTATGTGTGTGTGTGTGTGTGTGTGTGTGTGTGTGTGTGTGTGTGTGTGTGTGTGTGTGTGTGTGTGTGTGTGTGTAGGTAGGTAGGTAGATAGGTAGACATGTATTTGTTGCAAGACGCATGGGGGTCTCACTAACGAGAAAATCAAACATCTCCGGCGTGAGTCTGGCTTGAGGTCCATATATTCTCTATTTCCAAGAAATTTAAGATAACATTATATGTCAACAGAATAAGACATAAACACATAAATACTACAGATTACTTTTCGTTCATCACTTAATTATCACACATCACAAACTTTAAGTCCACAGTTGAATTTGTATTCCTACTTCAAATTTGTAGAATCCATTTATTGTACATCATGACGTCTGTTGCCAGAAACTGGTTATTTACTGGGTTGCAGTAATATTTTCCCAACCCCTATTAAACCATAATCAAGAGTCACCCAAATCTAACAAATGTATAAAGAGAGACATAAATACAGATAGAACATACTGATATTTGTTACATTACGCCAGGAGTTTAATTTTAGCTGTAATAGTTGAGTGTATGTTTTTCATATTTCGTTTTCCACTTAGATTAATTTACAAGCATTAAGATGCCATAATGCTAACTCAAAAACGCCATTTAGAAGTTAAATTCCAGAAATAAAAATGTATAAATCTAACGGCACACCAGAACAATACCAGCCACACCATCCGGGTTAAAAGCTCCAAACAGAGCAAGACAAACAATTGCCAAATAAAAGTCAAGCGACCATTCGTTCGATTATCTTTTTCTATAATCGACAATAAACACTTATAGTTTTCCTTTCTTATTTGTTCAAAATTTTATGGATGAAGTAAATTATATGAAAAGCTATTTCTGGTTAATATGGGCTTTCAATCTAATTGATTTAAGTTTTTCGATTGATCATTTATGATGAATCAATCGTCGGTCTTTAAATTGCAGCCGATTTCCATAATGAATATTGAAGTAAACTCCTGTATTTACAAAATTGCTAAAGGGAGGTAAGTGTTAAGGTCCTAGTTACACCAATTAGAAGTTGTCTTATTTTCTGTTTCAATTTGAATAAAAACATGCAACAGAGCAAAGTTTAGTGACCTTTAGATCCAGGTGGCGGACAAGTCTACTGTTCTTGTGGGTTAAAATAAACGTATCGCTGTAGATCATTTATTTTATTATTTGCGACGACGTGAGGAATTAAATGGTAAACTATTAGATGTTCTTGTCCAAACGTGTATATTTTTATTGGAATTTCATAAAAGGTCAATATTGACTAGGGTAAGATAGGTTATTGACATCTGTCAAACAGACGATTCATTTATAAATTCTAACGGACCATTTAATCTATACGAAAGCATGCACTGTATAGGAGAAAATACCCAGGTCATTGTACGTGGATAAGTGGTGTAAATTAGCATTAACCTACATTCATTTTTTTTAGACTGGTCGTATGGCTGTTTTTTCACGAACCTTTAGACACATTATTAGCTATATCATGCCAAGTAAATGGGTGCTAAGTGCCTTTCCCATATAAACACCAAGAATGGCCGAGAACGATATGAAACCCCATGACGTTTGGAAAGTCGAGTCCGATGAGCTCTGTTACCGCAGCTCAGAAAATTTTTTAAAACAAATATCTTTAATAAATTACATGGCAGTTTTAACAATAATCTATACATTTTCATTTTTGTTGTTGTTGTTGTTGTTGTTGTTGTTCTCTTTGATTAATTGAGCGCTTTCGCTTAGTTTAAACAGTGCACAATTGTCATTAACGTTAACCAATATCACCCTGCCGCAGCTTTTATTTTCTAAGAACGATTGTGTCCATTACAATCTCTCATCGTTTACCCTGTTCGGAACAATCCCAATATTAATAAGATGCAAACAAGGACCCCATCATGTCGTTCTTTTTTGTTTAATAAATATATCTCCCATCTTTTAATATTTGTCTCCTCTTCAGGGCATATGACGAAAAATAAACAGACGATAAATCAACTTGTCACCAGACAGAGCAAGACACGGCGTTTAACTGTTGCCCCATTTGTATTATAGTAATGTTGACAGATGTGAGTAGTAAAGTTTTGTGAACACAAATTTTGAAGAAAAGTCAACAGTTCATTACCAGAACACTTTAAACGGTCATAGTAACACAAATATCTTTTAATATTCTGAATAGTACTCTGGTAATTGTTTATAATTTTGCCGATATCAGTTTCCTTATTTCAGTATTTTTTCAATTTAATTTGAAATCTCTTATAATGTTATTATATATTATATATAATGCAACGTTTCAAACAATATAAGCCTTAATTGTTAAAATAAAACACTGGAGGTGAAGAAATGCATAGCTTTTCAATCTGCCTTGTGCTAGGAATATAAATTAAAAATTAAAAATAGTATACATAATAGATCTTTCTATAAAAGAGAAATGTGATATTGTTCCAAAGGTTAAACGAATTGTACAATTTTTGGTTGGAACGAAAATATCAAGCTCCAAATAATTCCATATTATTGAATTATTATATTGGAAATCTTTTTCAGTGCAAAAATTCTTTATGATGATAAATTGTAGATTCGAAATATATATGAGAAAAAATATTAATAATGCAAAATATATTTGAACCAAGCTGTAATTATTGTAATAAATTAAATATATGTACATTCAAGGGCAGACGAAGTAATACGGTCCTTAAGTCACAAACAATTATTTACAAAATTTGTTCTAAAAAAGTGAGACAAAAAGTCCAGTGTCATTATAACTATGAATAGTTCTATCCAATTTTTAAATTATCGCCTTGACACTGTATGGTACAGTAAATTAAATGATTTGTTGTTTTCAGGAAAAGCAAGAGAAGAAAAAAAGATTTACTGCTATAAGATAACTCTAACGGCAATGTGAGTTTTGTTATTTCTATTATATAGAGTGTTCTGTTTTGTCTATGTGAGTTATGTTATTTCTATTATATATTGTTCTTTTTTGTCCGTGTGGATGCTCCTGTTGGACAAATCCACAAAACAGATTTGTGTTTATATAGATCTTGACCTGTGTTTACTTTACAAGAATGCAGATCGTGGCCTGTTTTGTGTTTAGTTTACAAGAATGCAGATCGTGGCCTGTTTTATGTTTAGTTTACAAGAATGCAGATCGTGGCCTGTTTTGTGTTTAGTATACAAGAATGCAGATCGTGGCCTGTTTTGTGTTTAGTTTACAAGAATGCAGATCGTGTCCTGTTTTGTGTTAAGTTTACAAGAATGCAGACCGTGGCCTGTTTTGTGTTTAGTTTACAAGAATGCAGATCGTGTCCTGTTTTGTGTTTAGTTTACAAGAATGCAGATCGTGGCCTGTTTTGTGTTTAGTATACAAGAATGCAGATCGTGGCCTGTTGTGTGTTTAGTTTACAAGAATGCAGATCGTGGCCTGTTTTGTGTTTAGTTTACAAGAATGCAGATCGAGGCCTGTTTTGTGTTTAGTTTACAAGAATGCAGATCGTGGCCTGTAGTTTCAATAAATGTGTAGTATGCGCATTTTATAGCGCCCCCTTTACTGCTATAAGATAATAAGATAAATGCACGCTACTGGAAAAAAGAGACGCAATTTATAATTTGCTATATAAAAAGAACTGGAACCTAAACCCGTTGTCACCAGAATCTCGGTCAATTATTGCCTATGAAGACAGACGTGGATTCCGCAATGGTAACACTTACAAAAGATTGTGAAATGACTTCTGAAGGATCTGCTTCAGATACGAAAAGAAATGCAGAACCAACAGATATTTCTCAAAAACAGACACTCCATCCCTTCTCGATCGACAGTATTCTGTCTACAAAAGACAATGCAAAATCGCTTGTCTTGCACTCACCTTACCATCATGACAAGGTCTCTTTTCCCGATGTCAGTAAGAAAAATCCATTTTACCAAGATGCTGAAAATGACACGTTTCATCAATACCGGTATCGTAAGTATATTTTTTTATTTACTAACTCAAAAGAGAACATAAATCTTTGTCTAGAAATCGGGAAAGCATGTTTCTAACTTGGTGTTGAAAGCATGCTGCTAAAATTGAATATATCGCAGGAATCAGTCGTATGGGTTCAGATATCTACGAAAAATACGTAAATTTCATGCCATCAAGACAGAATAAATTTCCAAGGTCATTTTGAATCACTGTAGTTTCCTTATTGTACTAAAGTATACCGATTTTTGTTGCGAGGAACATAAACTGTTGCATATTTTTTTTATTTAAAACATGTTTTGCATGAAAAGATACCAACCTTTTATGCTTTTGAATTTACTGTACTTGTGGGATTGCTGATACACAATTTTACTGTACTTGTGGTATTGATGATACACAATTTTACTGTACTTGCGTCATTGATGATACATAATTTTACTGTACTTGTGGCATTGATGATACACAATTTTACTGTACTTGTGGCATTGAGTATACACAATTTTACCGTACGTGTGGCATTTATGATACACAGCTAAATCAGATTTTCTGTTTTCATGTTTTTTTTGTCGATGCATATATAATAATATGTGTATATAATGATAAGCAGAATTAAGTTTGTCCTCTAACAAAATTGGTCGTACAAGAATGCTTCACTTTACCGCTCATACAATATATATATATATATATATATATATATATATATATATATATATATATATATATATATATATATATATATATATTGCTTACCTTGTAACTGTTATTTTGGAAAACGTCAGTGGTGAAAAAAGAGATGGAGATGCAAGTCTCGGTAAGCACTACTAGTTGAAATATTGCGCCAAAACAAAAATACAGAACAAGGAAGAAAAGAAAACGAACAACCTAAACAGAGAGTATCTGCTTACATTCAAAATTGTTTTTAAAGATTTCAATCAGAGTGGAGCTGAGAAACTTAAATATTTAATTGTTTCAAAAGATGCCAAAGTGCATAGAGCTCAGAATCTAATGCGAATATTTAATTATTTAAAAAGGACGCAATGAGAATAGATTTGAAAACCTAAACCGATTATTTTTCTGCTTTTAATAAAGATCAGTTTATGAAAATTTCAAAAGCGAAAATGTGATGTGTAGATCAATGACGTGTAGATCAATGCAACGACGAGTGTTTCTAAAAGAATTCCCAAACGACAGTTGGGTCTGCCTTATTTCAAACGTTTCCTGATACATTCTGCATTTGTAAAGATCATTTTGTATTATTATTTTGTTTTCCTAAGTGTTTCACGTTTAAATGACTCCTCAACCGGTCATTACGATTTTTTTCTAAAGAGATAATCAGGATATATCAGTAATGGTTTTACTAAACGGATATTAACTGCAGTTTTATTTGGGATGCAATCTGCTATTTCTTTTCACTCGTTTGAAATTTAGCTGATTTTCGTGACTTCATCAAATGTTGTGGATTTTAGAAGTCCAAAATAAACTGCATTCATTTTGTGACACATACAACATATTTCTTTTTTATTCGGTTGCAATTTTTGTGGAAAAGTTTGATGAACAAATCGATTCTAATAGGGAGGTTATATTATCAACGAAATAGCCACTAAGGGTTACTTTACATGGTTTAGTTGAAGCAAGGTTTAATTCAATAGGAATATATTTTAAAACCAAAATTTAAGTATTTGTATATTTATATTCAAGTATTCATAGGCAAATGAACATCATCTTATTATTATCAGTTACAGTTTATGTGACCTGAAACTTCGTAATAGTAATAGTTATCTTTATTACATTTTCATTATTAGCAGTTACAGTTCATATGCGACATGAAAGATCGTAATATAATATTTAGCTTTATTACATTTTCATTATTAGCAGTTACTGTTCATATGGACATTAAATATCATAATAGTAATATCTAGCTTTATTACATTTTCATTATTAGCAGTAACAGTGTATATGTAACATGAAATATCGTAATAGTAATATTTAGCTTTGTTACATTTTCATTATTAGCATCTACAATTCATATGAGGCATGAACTATCGCGATAGTAATAGTTAGCTTTGTTACATTTATATTATTATCAGTTACAGTTAATATGTGACCTGAAATATAGTAATAACAATATTTAGTTTTATTACATTTTCATTAATATTAGTTACATTTCATATGTAACATCAAATATCGTAATAGCAATATTTAGCTTTAGTACATTTTCATTAATTTCAGTTACAGTGCATAGTGACATAAACTATCGTAATAGTAATATTTAGCTTTATTATATTTTTATCATCAGTTACAGTTCATATGTGACATAAAATATCGTAATAGTAATATTTAGATTTATTACATTTTCAATTTTATTATCAGTTGCAGTTCATTTGTGATATAAAATATGGTAAAAGTAATATTTAGATTTATTACATTTTCATTATCAGTTACAGTTCATATGTGACATAAAATATCGTAATAGTAATATTTAAATTTATTACATTTTCATGTTTACATTGTCCATATGATTCGACATCGCTTCCGCAACGACTCGCTCTAGGAGAAAGCACTGTTTACTTTTAACCTAGCTTTTATGTTCCTGTTTATTTATTTATTTATTTATTTATTTATTTATTTATTTATTTATTTATACTCCCCATTTATTTAGGCCTTTTTTATCTCAATGTTCTACACAATGTTTGGCGCATTTTAATTGACAATTTCACATTTTATCTTTTTTTTTTTCTTTGTTCTTGTCTTTCACCCACTTCATTGTTGTTCATCCTCTTACTTCATATACCATAGTTTTAGGAGAAGAACAAGTAAATATATTGTCCTATGTATTAATCCTTTACCTTCTATGTTATACCTAGTGTAATCCCCGATTATATAAATAAATATGTTTAACTAAATAATATACATAATCATGTGTGTTTTTTGATACAACTATAGTGCATGCTTTTCCACTTATGCCATAGACTTGCTCGATTTACAGCAACTTAATAGACTTTGCATTTATTATTTCTATACGATGTTCAAAATTTGCAAATATTTTCTTATAAAATGATTCCATCTTGTCTTTCAGATGTTGCATGTGATCCATCCGATTTACAAAGCAGGGATATGTCGCCTACACTTTCAGAAACAGCACCAGAATCACCTTGTGCAGAATGTGAAGACCAATCAACAACCAAACACAACTCACATTCGGATTCGGCCGGAACAATCCAGTGTAAAATTAAACACAAAAAGAAAACTAGGACTGTATTTTCCCGCCAACAAGTATTTTATCTTGAGGCAGCGTTTGATGCCAAACGATATCTGTCAAGTACTGAGAGAACAGAAATTGCTGCATCCTTGAGACTGTCGGAAACCCAGGTGAAAGTATGGTTTCAAAACAGAAGAAACAAATGGAAATCTCAAATGTCGTCCGATGGAAATTCAAACCCGGAAGTAAGATCTTTAGTGCTGCCACCAATGTTAACAGGTCGATTTCCCACGCCTCCTCAACCGAGGCATCTTCCATTTCCCTCTGCGCCTTGGTTCGGAGCTCCGATGTATTTTTGAGAAAAGATGAATGGCATCCTGTGTGTGAACAGTATTATTTTATTTCAAATACGAAATGTACGAGCATGGCTATGCGGTGGTTTTGTGTTGCATATCCTTCATAACAGAATGAAAGACAAATCTATATCAGAACACAAAGAGACATCAAATAGTTATGCTTGTCGAACCTATCTAAAATCTAAGTTCAGAAAATATCCTTTCTAAGACAAAGCATTTTGACGAGTAATACAAAATTAAATATGGATGAGCTGGATAGTGATATACTAAAGGAACGGCAATGCAAAAGACAATGAAAAAACTCGAGTTGTGCAAAATATAGTTTCATTAGCGTTTTTGTTCGACTATATTTTCAAAGTTGCAATGTTAAATAAAAAAAATTTGTTGGAAATACGAATCCATGCATTGTATTGTTTAGTTTTTATCTTTACTTAATAATCAATCTACTTGCACCTACATAAGCAGAACAATTCTTTTATTAATTAATTTTATACCCACATCAACACACACCAAACAACTGACTTTACACATTGACTTATTAGGAAATTATGATTAAAGAGATTTAAGATTAAAAGTTTCAAAAATTATTTCAATTTACCAATAATGAAGATACTTAGATCCCTACCATAAACTAAGTAAATTATATATTTCAAACAATTTTTATGTAATTATTACTTGATATTCATTTTTTTAATAAAAACATATGCTTGATATTATTGCTGCCCGTATTAGAAAGAACTTACTTTGAAAAGATAATATATAAGAATGCACTTGTCACAGGTAACAGAGAGAAAATCCCAGTGATAAAAGTTAATTTATTTACAACTGAAGAGAGTAAGACAATAAGAAAATATAAGCAAAACTTTCGGCAAGAACGAGTGTAGAAATACATTGAGAATGTTTGGCATCGAGTACAACAACACGGGTCTAAAGTAAGAGGTGTTTCTCTTTGAACACAACAACACCGGTCTAAGGTTGGGAGTTTTTGGCACCTGCCTATAGATAGAAGAATAAAGAAACATTTAAAGTTCAGAACTATTACATATAAGTTCACTCCGATGATATCATCAAGTATCTAAAATACCTGGTTACGAAAATGTCGAAATAATGTATGTATGTATGTATGTATGTATGTATGTATGTATGTATGTATGTATGTATGTATGTATGTATGTATGTATGTGTGTGTGTGTGTGTGTGTGTGTGTGTGTGTGTGTGTGGGTAGATAGGTAGACATGTATTTGTTGCAAGACGCATGGGGGTCTCACTAACGAGAAAATCAAACATCTCCGGCGTGAGTCTGGCTTGAGGTCCATATATTCTCTATTTCCAAGAAATTTAAGATAACATTATATGTCAACAGAATAATACATAAACACATAAATACTACAGATTACTTTTCGTTCATCACTTAATTATCACACATCACAAACTTTAAGTCCACAGTTGAATTTGTATTCCTACTTCAAATTTGTAGAATCCATTTATTGTACATCATGACGTCTGTTGCCAGAAACTGGTTATTTACTGGGTTGCAGTAATATTTTCCCAACCCCTATTAAACCATAATCAAGAGTCACCCAAATCTAACAAATGTATAAAGAGAGACATAAATACAGATAGAACATACTGATATTTGTTACATTACGCCAGGAGTTTAAGTTTAGCTGTAATAGTTGAGTATATGTTTTTCATATTTCGTTTTCCACTTAGATTAATTTACAAGCATTAAGATGCCATAATGCTAACTCAAAAACGCCATTTAGAAGTTAAATTCCAGAAATAAAAATGTATAAATCTAACGGCACACCAGAACAATACCAGCCACACCATCCGGGTTAAAAGCTCCAAACAGAGCAAGACAAACAATTGCCAAATAAAAGTCAAGCGACCATTCGTTCGATTATCTTTTTCTATAATCGACAATAAACACTTATAGTTTTCCTTTCTTATTTGTTCAAAATTTTATGGATGAAGTAAATTATATGAAAAGCTATTTCTGGTTAATATGGGCTTTCAATCTAATTGATTTAAGTTTTTCGATTGATCATTTATGATGAATCAATCGTCGGTCTTTAAATTGCAGCCGATTTCCATAATGAATATTGAAGTAAACTCCTGTATTTACAAAATTGCTAAAGGGAGGTAAGTGTTAAGGTCCTAGTTACACCAATTAGAAGTTGTCTTATTTTCTTTTTCAATTTGAAGAAAAACATGCAACAGAGCAAAGTTTAGTGACCTTTAGATCCAGGTGGCGGACAAGTCTACTGTTCTTGTGGGTTAAAATAAACGTATCGCTGTAGATCATTTATTTTATTATTTGCGACGATGTGAGGAATTAAATGGTAAACTATTAGATGTTCTTGTCCAAACGTGTATATTTTTATTTGGAATTTCATAAAAGGTCAATATTGACTAGGGTAAGATAGGTTATTGACATCTGTCAAACAGACGATTCATTTATAAATTCTAACGGACCATTTAATCTATACGAAAGCATGCACTGTATAGGAGAAAATACCCAGGTCATTGTACGTGGATAAGTGGTGTAAATTAGCATTAACCTACATTCATTTTTTTTAAACTGGTCGTATGGCTGTTTTTTCACGAACCTTTAGACACATTATTAGCTATATCATGCCAAGTAAATGGGTGCTAAGTGCCTTTCCCATATAAACACCAAGAATGGCCGAGAACGATATGAAACCCCATGACGTTTGGAAAGTCGAGTCCGATGAGCTCTGTTACCGCAGCTCAGAAATTTTTTTAAAACAAATATCTTTAATAAATTACATGGCAGTTTTAACAATAATCTATACATTTTCATTTTCATTTTTGTTGTTGTTGTTGTTGTTGTTGTTGTTCTCTTTGATTAATTGAGCGCTTTCGCTTAGTTTCAACAGTGCACAATTGTCTTTAACGTTAACCAATATCACCCTGCCGCAGCTTTTATTTTCTAAGAACGATTGTGTCCATTACAATCTCTCATCGTTTACCCTGTTCGGAACAATCCCAATATTAATAAGATGCAAACAAGGACCCCATCATGTCGTTCTTTTTTGTTTAATAAATATATCTCCCATCTTTTAATATTTGTCTCCTCTTCAGGGCATATGACGAAAAATAAACAGACGATAAATCAACTTGTCACCAGACAGAGCAAGACACGGCGTTTAACTGTTGCCCCATTTGTATTATAGTAATGTTGACAGATGTGAGTAGTAAAGTTTTGTGAACACAAATTTTGAAGAAAAGTCAACAGTTCATTACCAGAACACTTTAAACGGTCATAGTAACACAAATATCTTTTAATATTCTGAATAGTACTCTGGTAATTGTTTATAATTTTGCCGATATCAGTTTCCTTATTTCAGTATTTTTGCAATTTAATTTGAAATCTCTTATAATGTTATTATATATTATATGTAATGCAACGTTTCAAACAATATAAGCCTTAATTGTTAAAATAAAACACTGGAGGTGAAGAAATGCATAGCTTTTCAATCTGCCTTGTGCTAGGAATATAAATTAAAAATTAAAAATAGTATACATAATAGATCTTTCTATAAAAGAGAAATGTGATATTGTTCCAAAGGTTAAACGAATTGTACAATTTTTGGTTGGAACGAAAATATCAAACTCCAAATAATTCCATATTATTGAATTATTATATTGGAAATCTTTTTCAGTGCAAAAATTCTTTATGATGATAATTTGTAGATTCGAAATATATATGAGAAAAAATATTAATAATGCAAAATATATTTGAACCAAGCTGTAATTATTGTAATAAATTAAATATATGTACATTCAAGGGCAGACGAAGTAATACGGTCCTTAAGTCACAAACAATTATTTACAAAATTTGTTCTAAAAAAAGTGAGACAAAAAGTCCAGTGTCATTATAACTATGAATAGTTCTATCCAATTTTTAAATTATCGCCTTGACACTGTATGGTACAGTAAATTAAATGATTTGTTGTTTTCAGGAAAAGCAAGAGAAGAAAAAAAGATTTACTGCTATAAGATAACTCTAACGGCAATGTGAGTTTTGTTATTTCTATTCTATAGAGTGTTCTGTTTTGTCTATGTGAGTTATGTTATTTCTATTATATATTGTTCTTTTTTGTCCGTGTGGATGCTCCTGTTGGACAAATCCACAAAACAGATTTGTGTTTATATAGATCTTGACCTGTGTTTACTTTACAAGAATGCAGATCGTGGCCTGTTTTGTGTTTAGTTTACAAGAATGCAGATCGTGGCCTGTTTTGTGTTTAGTTTACAAGAATGCAGATCGTGGCCTGTTTTGTGTTTAGTATACAAGAATGCAGATCGTGGCCTGTTTTGTGTTTAGTTTACAAGAATGCAGATCGTGTCCTGTTTTGTGTTTAGTTTACAAGAATGCAGACCGTGGCCTGTTTTGTGTTTAGTTTACAAGAATGCAGATCGTGTCCTGTTTTGTGTTTAGTTTACGAGAATGCAGATCGTGGCCTGTTTTGTGTTTAGTATACAAGAATGCAGATCGTGGCCTGTTGTGTGTTTAGTTTACAAGAATGCAGATCGTGGCCTGTTTTGTGTTTAGTTTACAAGAATGCAGATCGTGGCCTGTAGTTTCAATAAATGTGTAGTATGCGCATTTTATAGCGCCCCCTTTAAAGGAATTCTATGATTTGTGTGATTACTTGGGTGATTGTTGGAATTCAATGCAATGAAAATATCCTTAGCCCGAAATAATTAGCCATATACTAGGAGCAAACATCACGGAATAAAGTGTTAGTGAATTTCCATGATGCCATGGTTGACTAGTAGTGAATTCAGACCAAAACCGAATGAATGTCCCTGGCGTAACATAATCCATATTAAAATCTAGTGGTTTACATTGGTGGTGTGACTGCAGTGGCAGGATGTACGGTAGGAAACCGGTAAATTACATAAAAGAATCAATAAGAAGGGATTCGGCAGATACCCTTTATGGTGGCGCTATACAGTTTCGTACTTTGCATAGGTTACAATTTTAAAGAAAAAGAATTTTCCAGGATTTCTTCACTGGTTATACTGGCAATGTTATAAAGACTTTGTATATCTTAGGTGTTGTTAGAAGAACTTTCAATTCCCTTTATTTTGATGTATGATTGATGGGTGTACTTTAGGTTCTAGAGTATACAGCTTTGGCTAACTTAAGATGTGCTCATGTAAAAAAAACTGCTAGCTCCGCATGGTCATTTTCACTTCCTGGACTTCAGAGGTAAATTGTAGAAAAATGGCACGATAACTTTTTTTTCTTTTCAGATGGTTTGTAATTTGTTCATTGCACTTTCAGAAGCTGCTATTGCCTACTTCAGCAAAATTCGTTTTCCCAACTTTAATAACTGCTAAAGTTAGTGTACTTTTGATTAATTCTGGCTAATTTTTCAAGCACATGGGAGCATCCATTTTGTTATACCATGTGCTTAGATCATGTACAATGTCCACAAGTGCAGTATCCAAAGAAATATCAGCCACATTACATCAAAGTAGCATTGAGATATGCCAACATTATCTCCATTGTGCATGTTAGAAATGCAAACAACTTCACCTCACATGCGTCACTATCTGAAAAGTACATATTAACTGGTGAGCGCCCCCATAAATGTCGCCATGTTGGCAGATGTGGTGTAGTTATATTGGCGAAATGGGTCTGGAAACCATCAATTGACTGGACTAAGATGGCGTCGTTAAAATAGTTCCCTGTTTAGAGGAGAGTTGTATAGTTTCTACGGTGTGAACTGCTAGTGGTACGGAAATCTGATGAAGAGAAACCAACAATGCAGATGTGAGGTTTATGATAGAAGGCAAGCTTGAGATCTGTGGTCTTGCATTGATTATAGTAAAATTTATGTATAGAACGGACACGTCGGTCTTTCTAATATACAACTAAAGTTGTACGGAAGTCTTTGGAAATTTGGGGTAAACGTATGACTTCTAGCGGGAATCGCAACAGGGTTTGACAACCACTCACTTCAGTAAAGACCCATAGCTTGTAACAGTATACATAAATGCAAATCTTGGCCTCTTTAGTCTTTGTGGTTTCTTGGGTTTGGCAACTCCACAAAGCACATGTGTGTTTAACGTACAGGATTGCAGTCTTGGCTTGACTGGGGCCAATGTATACATACAACTCTGAATAATCGACCTCATTGTAGAATTGTCTTGGCTTAACTGGGCAAATATATACATACAACTATGAATAGTATGAATTCAATTCAAGAACATTTTCAATTCAACAAAATTCAATATATGTATAAAAAGCACAAAGGAGGTTAATCAAAGGTCCCCTTATTAACAAGAACTACAATTAAAAGTCTATACGTTGCATGGTCAACTTATTTAAAACGTTTGTAATCACGTGACATGCCCACCAGACGTATGTATGTATGTATGTATGTATGTATGCATTCATGCATTCATGCCTGTCTGTCTGTCTGTATGTATGTATGTATGTATGTATGTATGTATGTATGTATGTATGTATGTATGTATGTATGTATGTATGTAATTCAATGGTAAATCAGCACGAGTATGGCTATTAGTGATGATTGAATGTGTATTACTAAAATTACATTGGAGGTTGATAGAAGCAAATAGAGTTTTCTAAAGGGACCGATCCATAACCTAAAATTCAACAAACTGGACAATCCTTGATACATATTTTGGACCTAGAATTGTGAATTATGTGTGCCTATGTACTCTACCTCTATTTCAGACAGCGTTCAATAGTGGCAGGCACGTATATTTTCTTTTAAATTTCATATTAAATATGTGTACATTTACATATTATTTTCAAATGGAGTTCCTTTTTGTAAAAAAAAAATATTGGTAATTACGATTTAACTAAGTATGGTGTTGTGCAAATGTTTAGAGACAATGTGGCTAAAATATAAACAAGATCTCTACAGGACATTCAGACATGTTCGTAAACATACTTTTATGTACATGAGACTGGTTTACATACATACTTGCTTGATATTTGGAAACATGCTATCATGTACGTGAGACTGGTTTACATACATACTGGCTTGATTTTTGTTACTGTTCCAGTTTGAGTCAACGTTATGGAGTTTTCACGAGGTTGACGCCACAGAACAAGTACATCGAAGGCTTAAAATATTTTTGAAATGTGAAAAATCGTATTGTAAAGGCTAGCTAAACGGTGAACTTGAAAGTGTCCTATTTTAATTTTGAAGGCTGGTTAAGTTAGGGACTTATTGGTTTGAATTTTTTTTAAAAATTCTTCAGATATTACACTGAACACTGCATATGCTAGGCAGTAATATACTGAAAATGAATCAACTAATCAATAATCACCTGGGTTACACTCCTAAAGAGATTTTACTCAGATCTGGTTTGGGCCAAATTTGGATATTTCTTTTTTAATGTAATTTGCTCCGCGTTTATTCCATTACTTAACCAAAATGTTGGTCATGTTTTTAAATCAGATTGAAATAATGCACTATACCATTCTAACAAAATGTATATATGTAAGAAGATAGTTCGATTGCCAACGTCCTTTCAGATACTTGTGTAAACGTTTACACCTATCGGCTTAGATAAAACTCCAAGTGACTTCCCATGCAAAATGAACATAAATGGGAGATATAGAAACAAAAGAATCAATAGAAGCGAAAGGTATACCATACTCTGTGAAAGCCGTGATATTGAAGATCATTGCCATTATCTTCTAGTATACTCTGTGTATTATAACTTGCATGTAAACGTAATTTAAAAGTACTTCAGGACTAAACCATCGTTTGACAACTACACTGTATTGTTAACTTCTGGAAATAAGAACAGAATATGTTCATTAGCTGAATTTGTGTATAACACACTTAAAATAATAAAGAGTAATTATAGAGTAATTTATTACAAGTTTAGTTTGTTCTCTCCTTTCTAGCTCCTGATTAATACCTTTTTGTATTTCTGTTTTCAAGTTTTACATACATCAGTATTGGTAATATTGGAAACGTGTATTCCATTAGAATGTAAATACTTATGACAATAAACTATTGAACTAAATTGAATAGAATAAATAATTGTACTTCAAGAATGTGAGCACAACATTATTCCAGGCTATTGGCACGTCAGCACTTATGAAAACTAGAATTTATTTGGAAAACCACTGGAATTAAATCGGAATACTCTATACTTTTGGACTTGTGATAGGACTTAAGGATTTAATTCACAATCCCGTACTTTATTTTTAATTTCCACTTTGTATTATAAGTAAATATATTATTTGTTGAAATTTACAATACTTTTTGGTTTCTGCTCTTGCATGTTATTAGTTTACAACCATAGAATCGTTACATAATATGTTGGCCAAACACTATTTTGGCAACACAATATACAAATAATAAGGGGCTGATAAATATATTGCTTAAAGAAATTATTTTAAAAAATAATAGCTTATTTCTTGCTATTCAACTATAATATCCAGGTAATCACGCATCTCCTCCAAATCTTGCTACTTAATGATAACTTCGTTCTGGCTTTCGTCACTGTCATCGAAAAGCACTGGGTGACACACCAAGATGTTTTGGTTCGGTTCCGCTTTATACAGCCGTTTTTCAATACATTACTGACTATATCATTCCAAGGAAATGAGAACTAAGTTCTTTCCCCCCGAAGTCCCATCAAAGCAACAGGCCCGAGATGGCCTAGTCAGTATTGAATTGCTAGCCTGGTGTTGATTGGTTAATTTATTTAACTTTCTTCACACACAAATAAAGTTGTAAGCCATCATGAATAATTTCCATCTTTGTTAGCCAGTAGTTGCCTACCCACTTCGTTCTCCATCCATTCCTGACCTATGTAGGTAGCTAGCCTACACGGTATTTTCAACAGGCTCCCTCTTGAGGATGAAAGAGTTAATGCTTGTAGCAAGTTAAATAAATTGACCAATCACATAGCTCGTTACGCAAGTTCGGTGTTTAATATGACGATTTTCATGCCTAAACTCGAAAGATAAACCTGCTTGTAAACTATCTTCAGAGGCCGTAATGACAATTCCCAGCTGTCTGGTTAAGGAAAATATATTAAGCAATTGGAATGGATTTGTTTCTACCAGCTGCATCAAATCAAACAAAAGAGCAGTAAATAATGTTTTAGCTCGACTCTCATGGAACACAAAGGTCGATGTAAAACTTAGTGGATCGACGACCACTCCTGGCTTTAGAATAATGGATATCACTTGCACTTAGCACGAGCGAGTCTTCGCAAAACATCTACTGCTTCTAAAATATTTTTTTTAAAATGCCGTTTTCCCCTTAACTGCAAGAATATGCTTCTATTTTATGACAAGAATCAAAGGACAGAGAAACGTATCATTATGCGTGCAAATCTCCACAGGGTAGCAGTAAACACGAACTGTGTCTAAGTTACGATGAACGTTACTGTTAAAAAGTTGTGAGATGTTATATCTTGAATAATGATAAATCATGGCACGGACATAAATAATAATAATGATAAAGATTTTGTATAGAGCATAATCTTTAGAAGCTCTAAGCGCTTTACAACATCTATATTGATATGGCTACACTACAAGAAAACAAAAAACAAAAACCACTGAAATTGGAAAACATAAAACATGCTGAAAACATTTAAGGTACAAAACATTATTAGGTCTCTAAGTTTGTTCCTGCAGTCGAAAAAAGTGAGTTTTAAGAGCACTCTTGAAAGGAATCACTGCGTATTTGTTTCTAATTTCAATGGGCAATTAGTTCCACATCGTCGGGCCCTGGTATGCAAAAGAACGTTGTCGATATGACATGGCTATATTTTGATACTCTAACAAAACCAATTTATGGAGGAAGATTTTGATTTCTATTTATATAAATATATAAAACTAATTATACAAAAGTACGTAATCAGTTAAATCAGTAAAGAAATCGAATTAAAATAAACTGAATTGAAAATCACTCCAGATGCATATCGATGACAAAAGTTTATAACGTTATGTTTTCAAGTGACTTTTGTTACGAATGTGTTTTGTAACTCCTGGTATATGATTTTGTAGAAAATTTGTAACTTTTCATGACTTAGGATTTATTAATCGATTCTCAAGTACGTTTTGACAGTTACTAATAATATAATTATCAGAATATTATTAAATATGTTTTCCAATGGACATATCGGTCAGGTGGTATCTAGGAAAAAAAATATTTAATTTTATGAGATGGGTTCGTTCACATGAATAGGCATTATAAAATTTTAGATTGTGTAGTAACATCTGCCACGTATACATTCTTGAAGGAGAAAGAGAGAAGTAAGCATTCTCATGCATTCATGTTTTTGCACCCATTCTTATTTCTTGTTTTCCTTTTATAATATCAAGTCTGCATACCGTTTTATGTTAGATGTTGTTTCAGAGGAAAAACATTTATTTGGGCTATTAATTGGAAATGGAAATAGCTCATTGGGAGTACAACATGATTTTGGAACTATTGTGAATTATGCAAAGGAGTTCTGGAAAACACCATTTTGACAACGTCACGATTCTTGGTGTACCAGCCTACCAGGATATTTCCGATTCTGAAATCAGTACGGAACATTTCATTACTTTGGATTTAAATAGAACTCGAAACACCGAAAATTCCGTCCACATTTTCATTTAGAACTTTGATGATCACATTTTTTTGTTAAGCTTTGTAAAACTTGTAGGTTTTGCTTCATAATGTTACTAAGCTGATGGCCAATGAGTCGAAATACTTTATTTGTACAGTGACGTCACAGATAGAAATAGATTCGAATCGGATAAATTCATAGAGGCTTAAGTGTAGGACATTGTAAAGAAAACACAAGAGTATGTAAATAAGTGCGCAAGATTTTTTAATTTAAAACCGTGCCGTAACAAGAGTCCTTTTTGAAAGGAAAATAAGTCACAATGGGGTGACTGAAATCATACATAATTCAAATATTTTCAGTAGAAATTACATAAAAATAACATAATAAAATACTCAATATACATTGTTAAAGACAATGGTTTCTTATATGGACGGAGAAAGGACCAATACCAAACACTGAAAAATCAAAATCTTTTTACTAAGGCGTGGATGGTTGAATATAAAAAATTACATTAAAGATCAGGTGGGACTTTGCGAGGTAAGTACCAATAGAGGCATGCAATTAAAATATAAATTCCTATGTTCAGAGCAATTTTTTTATATACAAATACGCGATTTTATCGTTCTGAATTTTGAAATATCTCCAACACAAGATAAAAAAAAAAAACATCATCAGCATGCAAATGACAGTCCAGCCTGACAACAAAGCTTTAAAATCATTTTCTTAAAACATTATTAAACTTAGGTAACAACTAATGTTATGTGGCTGTTAGCATAGCGGTGCGCAAGGACTGACGACTCGCCTTGGTTGAAAACGAGAACATGCGCGGCAAAGCTATAATAAGCGAGTTACTTTCTTTTAGGTCTCACTGGATAGTTCCGAATTTTGAAACCTCCCTAATTTGTAAGGTAGAATGCTTGAACCTAATTATCACAAACCTAGTATTTTTAAATTCACACACAAGCTAAATCTGTAATGTGGTTAACAATTACTTTGAGTAAAGTTTGGAAATGGGTTGACTTGTTGGTGACTGCTTATCACAGTTAGACTAGCATAGGAGATCAAATGCGAAACGGGGACTGCAAATGACCAGCCGACGTGGCTTACGTATTTGCATGTGTCTGCTACAGACGTAAATATCTAAAAATCTAGATGGTTGAGGGGTGATGAAAAGTATGCTAATTTGTTACAGTACTAAGGAACTTTATTCCTTAAGATGTCTTGTCACAGAAAATATTAAAAATAACTCTTTTCCTATCAAAAATTAATGTAGAACAGAGAGGTTGGTGGCAGTGTTGGTTCAGTTCACAAGCCACCAGTTGCATAAGGAATTAACCTTTATACCAGTGAGAACCTTACAAGCATCCTTTCATCAAAAATCATAAGTTACTTTTTATTTGTATCTTTAATATAACATTATGATCGTTTTTCTTCAATAGGTCATCGTCGGATGAAAATTTGCCAAACAATGATGTCCAGTGAGACCTTAAGCTCCAGTTGTGAGTTAACTAATGCGAACTTGAAATTATCGAACATCAGTTGCTGCTCTTGAAATTATCGAACATGAGTTGCTGCTCTTGAAATTATCGAACATGAGTTGCTGCTCTTGTTTCTTGCCTTTTTGCGTTTTATTTCTTTATTTTTCCTAGTCGATACAAATTACTACCGTAGTTCAAGTTTCTTGCACTCAACCGGAATATTCACTACAAAGCAGCATGGTCATACTTCTTCAGCAATTAAACAAAATCTTGTAAAACAAAAAGATTTCAGCAGTCATTTTGCGATAGTAAACATGATCCAAAGACAAAAACAATTAATGTCCTACACGTACAAAAGAGTAAATGGCGTGTTTCTGATGTGATGCATTACCAATTTGGAAAGAATTTTAAGCAAGTGTTGTGCGTAGCTTAATGATCAGGACTTAACTGTTGTACTTTGTTTCAATATTTTAAAATTATTTGTATGCATATATATAACATTTAAACTAAAAAAATAATATTATTATTATTCATTGTTAACAATTGTATATTAAATTACAACCAAACGAACATGTCACTTATACATTCCCGCCAAAGGTTGATCAACTTTAATTCTGGACATTGGTTTAAACACAGCATCGTGTCAGTGAAATTGAACACAATAATTATATTGACACAAATTCATATATACAACTAGCAGTGTGGGTATTAATACAAATCTGGTTTTTATCTCAACTGTTGCTGAAATAAAATACAGCGCTTTTGTACATGTTTAAACTTGCATAATCGCCCAGAAAATGTTTGGAATCTTTCCAAGCTTGGAGAGTTAATAAGTCGATAAAATTGTATCATTGCATAATGGACTGGGTTTATTCGCTTCAATTGTTTTAAATATCGGCTGACATTTTTCAGATCTTCACTCTGACCCCATTAAAAGTGCCCGTGGACCTCAGAAATGTGTGTACATCAGGTTGGCACTCCCAATCATGTATAAAGGTGTTATATAAATAAAGCTGGAATTTTTAATGGTATTCTTAGTTCTAAGAGTCTGCAAATATTTACTCTCCGTTTATAGCATGACATACATGTCATTAGTCACATTGAAATCTGTACTGTATGGTCTACCAGTTTCTATAGTACATGGTCATTATTGTATTCTACAATCTCAATATCAGGGTGAAGAAAAACTTTATTTAATGGAAAAAAACTCAGTGACTCCTCTTTGTGAATGGTGACGCCAGTACTTCTACATAATCGGTTGACATAAAACTACTAAAATAATTTGTAAATAGGAAGAAAGGATGTAATACAAACAAGATATGGGATGAAAGAGATTTCTCAAAAGATATAAACCTGAAAAGCATAACCACGAATTTAGTTACTTATATGCAACCTTTTACTGACAGATAGCCGTGTATTAAAATGTGCATTTGTTTGGTAAACATCCAATGAATATGCATATTAAACATTCGATAACATTAGTTATACACCTTGGCACTCAAAAAAGTAAATAGAAAACAAATGAAGAAAAAAAACGAACAAAAAATATTGTCAGGATGAGATTCGGGATGAGATTGACAATCTTTGCCTCAAAACATGCATTTAGACATCTAGTCCATGTCCAATAATGTAAAAGTCCTGGTTGGAATGTCCATACTTCTGTGTCTATATGACCAATTTCCAGATACACTACTGGTACGTTTCTTTGTAAAACCCACTATAACCGATTCATACATTATCATACACAAAACAAGAAACAACGAAAACTCAAACGCTTGAAATTTTTCGTAAACAAACAGATTAACGTTAAGAAAAGCACTAAGGTATTTCAATTTTACTTCAGTCCTGCCATGAGTCTGAAAAACATTGCTGTGTTGAATGCCGGAGCTATTTCCTGGGAGAGCTTTCATCCATTTTCGGAGACATACCCCTGTAATACAGATATCAGTTGTTGAACATTGAGTCTTTCAACCAATTCTGAAAAGAGAGAAGAGTAAAATGTTGTTTAAAGTGTCCTTATTTTGTTTAATTAAGGTAAACAAATGTCATCAGGGCATGACAGTATACCTATTGTCCCTTGCTTATGCCAATACTCCTAACGAAAGCACCCCTGGTTCCCATCATGTGCAAAGACCCCTGTTAAAATAGTCCATGCTCTCCAGCTTACGTAAAGACTCCTATTGAAGGTCCCCCTGGTCCCCAACTTATTTAAAGACTTCTACAGAACGTTATCCTCTTCCCTCCTATATGGAAAGACTCCTACTGAATGCCCTCACTCCCCACCCCACCCCGGGTAAAGCCTCCTGTTGAAAATACTCTTGCTTCTCAGTTTATGTAAAAGATTGCTACTAAAAATACCCGTGGTTTCCCGCTCATGTAAAGCCGCCTGCTGAAAGTTACCTGAAAGTCACTCTTAGTTTGTAAACATTTTAGGACTGTATCCAAAAGTGTAGTGGTCCCAATTTATATATTACCATCATTTTGTTTCCGTCCAAAAAAATAAAAAAATACTGAATTTGGAAAACACAAAACGATAAAAGATATACAGTATCTACGGAAGTTGTATGACATGTATACCAAGAATGGTTGAATTATCTTAAATGATTGGAGAATTATGTAAAGGACAGGCAAACGTAATGACATAGTTTTCGCGCTACCCACCCCCCACTTACGTAAAGTGCGTGTGTATGTGTGTTAATGTGTGTGAGGTAACTACATTTTCTGCAAGAAAAACATGTTTGCAAGGAAATAATGGTTTGTCCAAGATTTGATATGTAGGAAACTCGTGTATATGAATTACGCATGAATAAAGAAACTACGACCACCATTAAAATATTAAAAAAGGAAAAAAGTGTGAACAGAAAAAGGAGCATTGGTCACTTGACTAATATGCATACTAATATTCATGTATATGTCTTGAACGGTTTGGGAGTTAAGCTCCGTAAACGAAGGTGTGAATGACGTCAATATTAACAACAAAATGGATGAAAATAGTCAGTATAATAAAGTGAATGATGGAAGAATGAAGAATGAAAATGTTAAAACTATTGAAGCCATGGAGCTTTAAATAACAAAATCATTACTGAACTACCAGTTTCTTAAAGATATATGGCTTGAATTTTGCTATAGAAAGGAAAGCGAGGATAATGGGCGAAACAAAGGAAACTGAAAAATGGAGAAAAAAAAATCTTTCAATTTAATAATTCGAATAGCAATATGCATATTTGAAATATAAATTTGCTAATTTTAAGCCATTAGATACATTAACAGACGATTCCTTAAATGCTCCATACATTTCAAATACCATAAGCTTTAGAATTTATCTTTCTGTCTACCAACAGTCTATTTGTTTTTTAAGTTTTCGCTCATTCCTAAAATCATAAGGTCGTACGTAAGGAGATGGTAGATAGAAATTGTGATGAAATTTAATTAGCCATCATTGCATGCCTGACCCAGGTAACACCACGCTGCCTGCACATCCCCTAAAACCCCGCATGTTTTCTTCCCGAACCTTTTGTGGTATACTTATAGACTACTAATTAGTGTTACTATACTACTAGTTTTGTAGGACTAAAGAACGACATAACCCAGAGAAATTTTCCACACAGATTTTCATATGTAGTTTCTATTCTATGTGAAGACATCTAGATTTGCATAATGTGTCAACACAGTGTTTTTCTTTAATATTGAATGCATTTGCAGTAAATAGTCTCGTAGCAATGTATTTGTTAAGTCCAATTGGATTAAAAATCTGCCACATAATGTAAAGTTTCTTTCATGGAGTAAATTTACATTGAAATGGGTATATGAGTATTCATTCATTCCATTAATAGCATGTTAGACCGTAGAAGTTCAGCAAGAACTTGACATACACTTTATATTATCCGTAATCTGCATTGATTTTATTTTAATGTAACTACCGTCACAGTTGAAAGAATAGGGGTCATTCGATGTACGTATGTAAATGCATTGCCTATTTATTGCAATCATGTGAACAATATTTGAGAGAGAGAGAGAGAGAGAGAGAGAGAGAGAGAGAGAGAGAGAGAGAGAGAGAGGTGGGTGAGGGAGTAAGAGTTAATCGGCTTCAAGTGGTAAAATGACAGAGCAATTCGATAATATTACATTAGTATTGGGAATCAATTCAAATATGCATAAGGTTCAGCCAAGACCTGACGAGTATATATGTACATTTATTCAACCTGGCTGCAAACCATTCCTACATAATTAATAGCTTTCATTGTTTACCTACATTCCTTGTACATAATGAACTCAATCTCTATTCATGCCGTTTTAGACCCTCCCCGAAGAGTCGCAAATTAGAACATTGTGTGTATTGTGCTGAGAATGCAAGACATGAATTACGAGTCTATTAATATAAGGAGAGGTGTAGTCAATAAGTATTCACACGTACAGATTATCCTTCACTCAAGCCAGCGGGATCAATGACGGCCGTATTACTCTATGAATAAACTAACAGGCATGGCATTTGGATCACTAAAATTCATTAACACATCCAATAATTGCCGCTGACGAAAACAGGCGGAATTACCAAGCTTTGAATTTTTAATATAATCTTCAAATCTGAAATATATTCAGTGTAAATGATACGTTGTAACAAAGTATACTGAGAAGTAACTTGTAAAGACAAATGCACGGTAGAACCAGTTAAAATGTGTCCAATAACTTGGCTTCATAAAAACAATGCTAAAAATCTTTATAAAGGATCATTGCGAAGTTGAAACAAATTTTAAAAGGATCAAAAAGCAAGATAATTTACTCCAGATTGATGTCACTTACAAGCGTGCAAGAATACAGTGGATGAATTTTTCAGTAAGTGATATTATCCTCGTATTCCTCAAAAAGACAAAACTGCAGCAAAAGACAAAACAGCCCCAAACAGAATAATTTAATCGTTATCAATACAGCAAATTCTACAATTTTTCAAGGATTTTTTTCTTCTCAATACTATATTATCTATACAACTAAATTTCCATTGTTACAAGTAAATCTGCAGCGTTTTTGTCTACGGCAACTCCCCTAGAAAAATAACGATTTTTAAAAAAGAATTAAGAACCACTAGCAGAACAAAAAAAATAATGTTTTGCTCCCTCCACCAGTGTAAAAGGACAACCGCTATACTCCATGTACCAGAGTAAACAAGATAACCGTTATACTCCATGTACCAGAGTAAACAAGATAACCGTTATACTCCATGTACCAGAGTAAACAAGATAACCGTTATACTCCATGTACCAGAGTAAAAAAAGACAATCGTTATACCCCATCTACCTGGGTAAAAAGACAACGGTTATACTCCATCAATCAAAAGTAAAAATACAACCGTTATACTTCATCCATCAAAAGTAAAAAGACAACCGTTATACCCCATCTACCAGATTAAAAAGACAACCGTTATACTTCATCTACCAGAGTAAAAGAACAACCGTTATATTCCATCCATCAAAAGTAAAAATACAACCGTTATACTTCATCCATCAAAAGTAAAAATACAACCGTTATACTTCATCCATCAAAAGTAAAAAGACAACCGTTATACCCCATCTACCAGAGTAAAACGACAACCGTTATACTTCATCTACCAGAGTAAAAGAACAACCGTTATATTCTATCCATCAAAAGTAAAAAAAGACAAGGTCGGTATTAAAAGTATAGTCACCCCAGTTAAACGCTTGACTCAATTTCTTTAAATTCTTGTTGTATCCGACGATACAACGCATTTAAAAACGTCACTCGGTAACTAAACAAACACCGCCATTATCATCTTATAATTTCCCTTCTGAAACAATTTATTACGCATTTTCATCTCTAGTAATCATGCTATGGTAAAATGAACAGTTCCATCTTAACAATGTCTGATACAGTCTGATAGTGTGGGGAAAAAAAGATTGTAATACATCTCTCTTTGCAGATATGCAATGCAAATTACAAAAATAGAAATACTTCGATTTAATCCTTCAATATTCTCATATTTGAATCATTTAATCTGACATAATTAAATACTTTCAACATGTTCGCTCGTCTAGTTTCGTGCTGCTATTATTTGTTCCCCCCATGGCATCATAACCTTAATAGAAAGTTACTCCCAATCACAGACATACCGGTATTTAATTATTTTACTGGTATCTGATAAGTCAAGCCAACATTTGAAATAAAAAAAAAATAAGATCACTGCATGTTAGTAATCAGTTTGTGATCAGTTTTCATAATGACGAGGAATGTTAAATTGATAATTAAAAAATCCGAGCTAAAATATTCCGAGTGAATGTTGTTGTTGTTGGGATTCAAAACATTTTCACACTGCAATAAAACAGACTATTCAAACTGAGATTTCTTATTTGGAAATAAATAGTAAACAGATTTAATAAATTCAGTCCTGTTTTATGTTTTAAATGTCAAGACGATATACCACAACCAGATGCTACAATCTATATTGACCAGTTAAACCGGCTCTGCTATAAGTTTATAAAACATGATGCTACATCATTAACGAAATATACGCTATTACATTGTTAAGTGAAAATATCGAACTGGTTTGTATGTAAACGATTCAATTTCAGAATAGCATTTTTTGAAATAGTAAAATTTGATTGCAATATCTGGATTTGGATTAATAACAAACTGTGATGCCTGATTACAATTAGGTGCTATACTTGTCAGCTTTTAAATCTAAAGTTCATTAATTAAGTCATGCAAAAAAAGTGTGCCTTTAGCACAAATCAAAACTTGTTTAATTTTTTTTTCTCACATCTATGGCATACATGGTGACAATTGCGTTTTTGAAGTAAGGTATATTTACTTGTATCTCCTTTGCTAATCTCTCTATCTTTCTAATCTCGTACTTCGTCCTTTATATCCAAGAAAATCCGTTAATGTTTTAACCGAGCGCAAATACAAGGTTTAGGGTTCAAAATATATTGATCTTATTGTTAGAGGCACACGTAATTCATGCCAAGAACATTCCATATTTAACCATGCATGGCTGTAACCGTTTTGAATCCGAGCAGTCGAGATATATGTATACAATTCGAACACAGATGCTGCATACAACTATATATCATAGCGGGAAACAATTCATGGGCCTACTCCAATAACAATCTCACACGTTTGGTGGGAATTTTGGTCCCCATTTTCCTATCCATCCTCTAACTTATCCCGGCTGAAGGCGGATGCTACGCCACTGTATTATATATGGTATCTGACTTTAGTTATTTGCAAACCTATAAATGTGCTTTTCAATTTATAGCAACACAAGAAAAAATAAGACGCTAATGGTCGAATTGCCCATTACATTATGACATCTTAGTTTGGCACTTATCTAATTGTACGAGTTACATATAAATATATAATAACTTTTCAGCACTGACAGCATATTAACAGATTACGACCATGGTAAACTAATCATAAGGCTCAGTACGATTCTTTTTAAATCTGGTGCCATCTGAATCGGGAACTGCCGACGAGTTATGATTTATGGTTTCCGTTTTGGCCATTATCACCTTGTGTTTTTGGCTATATCACTTCCATTGAGCACAGCATTTCATTGGAATATAACTGATTGGAGCACTTATAATACATTCTCGCAAATAAACAAATATGTATAATTTCATGTTTTATATATTGCTAGTGTTGTTGCCATTTTCATTCCATATATATTTAAGCGGATTGTTTCAAATGAGATCTAATGCTGTGTACTTGGTGATAGAAAACTAGTTTGTTTCCAATGAGATCTAGCACTAAGTAATTGGTAGGTAAAATAAGTATGGTAATGTAGGTTATTATGTATGGCAATGTAGGTAAATTAAGTGTGGAAATGTAGGTAAATTAAGTGTGGTAATGTAGGTAAATTAAGTGTGGTAATGTAGGTAAATTAAGTATGGTAATGTAGGTAAATTAAGTGTGGTTGTTACATGCTTAGGCTCGAATAAGCAGCAACACAGAAAGAGTGAAAACTAACAAGCTTGTATAACTTGAACAATGAATTTATTAAGTACAATTATTTTCAAAAAGTAAATAAACTTGCGGTTTTAGAGAATCAAATCCAACATTAATCCAATATAGAATTCACAAAAATAATCCACTAATGGAATTGCAAGAGTCCTGATAAATAAATGTTCTAATAGTTCCAGGTTCGAATCTTGACGATGTAATCCAAAATGGCTGACAATGTCACGTGATGCAGTTCTTGTTTTATAATCATCCAAATGAAATTATGAACACAGGTTATTTTCCAAATAATTCCTCTTGCTACGACGAAATGACAATGTCCAGAACAAGGTAATTAAAATTAACACTCAAACATAAAAACACAACTATTAACTTTAAAAGCCCAGATTCTACTGAATCTCTCTCCCAGTACAATGATTTAAATACCCGTTTTCTAATGTAAACAAGGGATCACGTGATTTTCTGGAAAGTCAAAGAAAGAAGCTACCTTCACCAAGTCACGTAATAATAAAATGATCCAGAAAAACAGCCACTAATTACTAAAAATAAAAATATATTTTTGGATCTAGCCAATCATTTCCAAGGCTTGTTTACACTCTCTAAAGAAGTGTCAGAAATGAGGTCAACAAGCCAAGGTTAACCTGTGTTTACAGCTAAAGTCTAGGTCAGTCTGAACTTTCCAGAATAATTTCCCAATTAATGAATATTAAACACTAAATGACAAATTTGGATTTGACAAAATAAATAATTTAAATCCAATAGCCGTAACAGTGGTAATGTAGGTAAATTAAATTAAATTAAGTGTGGTAATGTAGGTAATTATGTATGGCAATGTAGGTAAATTAAGTGTGGTAATGTAGGTAAATTAAGTGTGGTAATGTAGGTAATTATGTATGGCAATGTAGGTAAATTAAGTGTGGTAATGTAGGTAAATTAAGTATGATAATGTAGGTAATTATTTATGGCAAAGTAGGTAATTATGTATGGCAATGTAGGTAAATTAAGTGTGGTAATGTAGGTAATTATGTATGGTGATGTAGGTAAATTAAGTGTGGCAATGTAGGTAAATTAAGTGTGGTAAAGTAGGTAAATTAAGTATGGTAATGTAGGTAATTATGCATGGCAATGTAGGTAATTATGTATAGCAATGTAGGTAAATTAAGTGTGGTAATGTAGGTAATTAAGTATGGTAATGTAGGTAAATTAAGTGTGGTAATGTAGGTAAATTAAGTATGGTAATGTAGGTAAATTAAGTATGGTATTGTAGGTAAATTAAGTATGGTAATGTAGGTAAATTAAGTATGGTAATGTAGGTAAATCGCGTTTGATCCGAGTGATACGCAAAGGATATTTGTTGTCTAGATTACAGGGTTAGTAAGGCGGGTTGCATGCGTGTTACAAAGATCTTACCAACATCTACTTGAAAATGTATGTATTCCTTTTATTTTCAGCTATGAGCAATTCTTACTGGAAAGTTACTTGGTTCTAATATAATACACTCTTAATGGCAATTCTTGAAAATGCAATCCTGAATAAGTCGAGTCGTGAATAAAACGAAGAGATAAGAATAGGAAACAACTACAATTACTCTCTCTCTCTCTCTCTCTCTCTCTCTCTCTCTCTCTCTCTCTCTCTCTCTCTCTCTCTGTTTGTGTTGTGTTTAACGGTATACCAGTTAAACAAAATTAATGCCATATGTATTGTGTCATGCTGAAAGGCCAATCTGGTCATTAATCTAATCTTAGACATACTATAAGTGTGTCTTAATTTAAATCCAAGTGGCCATAGGCATGTAACGGCAGCTGACCAAGCTGATATTTGCAAGATTCGAACCAGCAACACAGTGATAACCGTTGAGTCGCTGAAGCTTCTTGGACATGTAGATAAATGCAAGCAGAGATAATATTGTTAAAGGTGAGATTAATACAATTAGGTGAACATTGTTATGAAAAGAAAGTCTTGGCAAATATTATATTTCGTTCACGTAGGCAGGTGTATATCGATTATGAATGGTGGCAATACTTCTTACACGAATATTTCTTTGCATGGAGTAATCGTGCAGTATTTGTCCCTATACGTGTGTTTCTTCGTGTTGACTATCTAATCGTGCAGTAGTTGTTCCTATATGTTTGCTTCTTCGTGTTGACTATCTAATCAAGCAGTATTTATCACTCTACGTGTACTTCTTCGTGTTGACTGACTATCTAATCAAGCAGTATTTATCACTCTACGTGTACTTCTTCGTGTTGACTGACTATCTAATCAAGCAGTATTTATCACTCTACGTGTACTTCTTCGTGTTGACTGACTATCTAATCAAGCAGTATTTATCACTCTACGTGTACTTCTTCGTGTTGACTGACTATCTAATCAAGCAGTATTTATCACTCTACGTGTACTTCTTCGTGTTGACTGACTATCTAATCAAGCAGTATTTATCACTCTACGTGTACTTCTTCGTGTTGACTGACTATCTAATCAAGCAGTATTTATCACTCTACGTGTACTTCTTCGTGTTGACTGACTATCTAATCAAGCAGTATTTATCACTCTACGTGTACTTCTTCGTGTTGACTGACTATAATCAAGCAGTATTTATCACTCTACGTGTACTTCTTCGTGTTGACTGACTATCTAATCAAGCAGTATTTATCACTCTACGTGTACTTCTTCGTGTTGACTGACTATCTAATCAAGCAGTATTTATCACTCTACGTGTACTTCTTCGTGTTGACTGACTATAATCAAGCAGTATTTATCACTCTACGTGTACTTCTTCGTGTTGACTGACTATCTAATCAAGCAGTATTTATCACTCTACGTGTACTTCTTCGTGTTGACTTTCTGATGATGCAGTATTTATCACTCTACGTGTACTTCTTCGTGTTGACTTTCTGATGATGCAGTATTTATCACTCTACGTGTGGTTCTTCGTGTTGACTATCTATTATTGCAATACTTGTAGAGTCAACAACGAACACGATGAGATACTCTCACAGTAACGACGACGGTGATGAAAATGACAACGGAATTAATAATGACGATATATTCATATTGTAAATATTCGCCGGAACTTTTTGTGCCTGTTTACGTTTGCTTCGATTGTCAAATTTAGTATCCTAAATTCTGTGGATTCTTAATATATTTAGAACTTTTAATTGACATCATATATCCAGACACAACAAACTGTGTGAGAAGGGGGACAGCCCAGAGTTTACAACTATATGGGATTCCTCATCTCTGATTTGGAATAGAGAAATCGGAGGATAAAAATACGTTGCTAATACTCCGTCCTATATTCTCTTGTCATAGATGTCACCTTGTATCGTTTTCAAGGTGGCATTTCGGAATACAAGCCATGTAACTAAACAATATAAAATCAAGGCTTATATAAGGGAGAATTATATATCGACATGAAAGATTGATGCCTATTGTCCGGTTTTGTCTTTATTTTATAATAGTGCACGATCCTGAAATGATGTTACATTATCTAACGTCTAGCTCCTATTATTTACCAAGAACATAGCATACTGAGCAACGACGTTTTATATATATATATATATATATATATATATATATATATATATATATATATATATATATATATATATATATTAACTCTTTATGTAGCATGAACCCTACAACCTTGTTCTTTTTTTCTTCAAAATTTATTCACAGAACACCAGATGCCCCATAGTCAACATGCATGCAACATCATACAACCAATGCTCACTCATCAACCCACCCATCCATCATTGCATGTTACACATGTGCATCAGCTGCGCACTTTATGAAATGGGAACATATCGATTTTGACTCGTCGTTTGCATTGATGCAACCCTCCATAAAACTGGTAACTCATTACTAATGATTAAACTGCGATGTAACTCGTTTATTTAAAATGTATAATGCATAAGTAAATACGTTTTTTTTTTTTTTTATAAAAACACTTTCCCCTATATACTTGACTTAAGATCTTTACTCAAATTCTCTAATGAAAAACGACCTTCCATGACTGATTTCTCCAGCAATAGTAAAAACCACTTCGATTACATTTTTTTTAATTCAGCGCATACCTTGTCAATACATTTTTACTTTAATTTAGTCCCGAACACTGTTGACATTAAATGCAAGCTAAAACAGCTAACAATGATTACAATCGTGGCTTTCAGCCGAATTTTAATATCACTCCATGAAGTATTGGCGTCTTTTCAAAGCCGAACTCAATTATAATACATATCGTTCAAACTGACAGTTTCAATGTGCAATAAACACTCATTACCGTGTGTACATGCAGTTGGCACTCTATACAGTATAAAATAAACTTGACATTGTGAATAATAGCGTAATATATATACTCCCCATGGTCGTCACGATGCACTTCGACGTAATAATAATAATAATAATAATAATAATAATAATAGGGTTCCAAGTGTTGTTATCGCTGGGATGGATGTGGGAGATAAGCACCCACTTCCCTTGGAAAAACCCCAATGGCTTACATCTGATGAAGCCTCTGCAAACCAAATCCAGCTCCAGCTCTTCGAGAGTGGTTTATTTAAGTCAGGCGAAATCTGTTTAAACAGACTGGAGAAGAAGGGACGACAGGCGAGTTTCTGGCGCCTGAAAAACCAGACGCATCGGGCAGATGGGGCTCGTTAACCTCTGGTGGTCACACATCTAGGAAAAGGTAATCTTTGACTTCAAACCTTCGCTGCCTTGCGACTATACCCTCTCATGGGAAAAGATAAAGGAGTAAACTTCAACAGAAAATCCGAAGACGGAGTCCCTAAGGCGACTTCGCATTTTTTCAGTGTCATCTCGGCAACTCCTGCCAAGTCGCTGGGGCCATTATGTATTGGCTTGTCCTTTATATTGGATCCATCAGCTGCATGAAGAGAGGGAATCAGCTGCATGGGCAACAACTGATTCTCCATATCACCCTGCCTAGGCTTGCGCCCTGGAGAAAACACTCCAGCTTCGCTTCACAGCGTCGACACAACACGGGAAGCAGAATTTTACCGGTTATAAGTCATCGCTCGTTTGGCGTAGATTCCGACGGTGGGAGAGACCATCATGTCTCACTGCACAGCTATCGCTGGTCTCAAGCTGGGCAGCCCCCAGACAAAATAAGGTGCCGTCCCACCACAGTTTGTCTGCTTTGCTGGGTGCATAGGGCTTAAGGTACCCAAGTACTTGACAAAGCGGACTGCAACTACTGCAGCAAGAAATAACAAACAAAAACCAACAAGGAAACCTCCAATCCTCAAGCTAGCTACCTGGAATATCCGGACCATGCTGACTGAACTCTGGATGATCTCCGGGCAATCAGTGATGTTCGAAAGACTTCAGTCATCAACGATGAACTTTCAAGACTCCAGGTCGGCATCTCCGCACTAAAGGAGAAACGGCTATCAGATTCCGGGTCCCTCAGGGAAGAGAACTATGCGTTCTTCTAGCAAGGAAAGAGCACTGACGATGTCAACGAGTAAATATCTAAAAATTATTGCATTAAGCCCAATATGATCTACACATTGATACAATCTGGGTCTCTCTCTGGCAAGCAAGTGAAAACTGTTCTGTATTACATATTCTATATGTTGTGCACTTGTAGCCCCCATAGCAACAATCTGTTAATGCCCCCACTTCAACTCTTGTTTCTTTAACAAAATGTAAAATATGTCTTATAATTCTTTTAAAATGTAGTGAAAATTTAAATGCAATTATTTTTCTAAGTTATGCCTAGCTAAAGTTGTGTCTTTGGAGGCATGTTTGTTCAGTATAACACAACCATGGTATCAGCACATTGCAAACCAAGTATTGGGTCATGGAAATCTAGTTTTAGTACAATTTTGTACCAAAACCTCTTCACCAACCAACAACTACCTCTTTACCAGCAAACAAACACCTCCTCACCAACCATCAAGTACCCTAGAAGTGAGTCGTGGAATGAAAATCTTAATGATGGTATAAGTACTCAGATTAAAACCCATGATAACGTGTTGCCATCAAACACACAAATGTTATTGCATATGGGAATTAGCATATTTCATAAACCAAAACTGGGCTGTTGCAACCTACATTCAAGAGTAACATAGCCAATCTAAAAACAAAAGTAACTCATGCCACAGAAACAAGGGTTTCCTAACTCCAGTTTTTAAGAGAAAGACATAAAGCTAGCCAGGGAAGTATACTATCATCCCTACAATTTCAAGAAATCAATATATATATATGTGTGTGTGTGTGTGTGTGTGTGTGTGTGTGTGTGTGTGTCATAACCCACACACTGACAGGGTATTGTAACTATTGAAACCTAAATTAATGACAAAGCTAGAAAAGAATGAAGGAAATTTCTAAGGGGTTGAATAGATTCTGTCATTCTTTCTAAAACAAGAATATTTAAATACAGTAAACATAAAAGCATAAATTACTGTTTTCTGCAAAGCCACAGATCTAAGCACACCATGTCAGTATGCATTCTGATATGACATTATGTATTTTAATATGACAGTACACATTATCATATGATAATATGCATTCTAATATGACAGTACGCATTCTAATATGACAGTATGAACTCTAACAAACGGCTTTATCCATATTGAAAGTGAAACCATTCATAGACAATTGAAGAAGTCAGTAAGAACATGTAATTGTAAAGTTATTGGGCCTGTAGTGTACATTTATCAGATAAAATCTGACCAAACAATTAAGAAAGCATTGGCATAACAAAGTCAAGATTTTCACAAGCAGCTTTGTAAACTATTTATGGATCAGTTTACGTTTGTATATAAATTAAATAATAAACTGCACTTTAACAAGTGGAATTCATTAGCACATACTGTCCATGCTGATTTAAATAATTCAGAGTTCATATGTGACTGAGTTTATTAAATACATTTAATTCCAGTTTTTTTCTTTTTATCACAAGTTTTACACAACTATAAAAAAGGATTGCATATATTTGTGCTGCTTACTTCAATACTTTCAAAGCATTCAAGACCCTGTCATTGTTCATAATCACAATGATTGACCCTGTCAGTCAGTGTTCATGATAACAATGATTGAACATGTCAGCGTTCATGATCACTAAGATTGACTCTGTCAGTGTTCATGATAACAATGACTGACTGTATGTGTTCATGATCACTGTCACATCCATACATTTTGTTTACAAAATTGATAAAAACTAGCTAGGAAATTATAGAAATCTCACTAGGATTGGTAGTGGGTTGGGGTTGGTTCCAGAAGTTGAAAACGGTGAGGAAAGTGGGCTATAAAAGTCTTTTTGAGAAAGCAGAAATAAATGATGAGGACCAGTTCAAAGAGGAAAAAATGATGGCACACTGCATTTTACAATGTGTTTTAATATTAATTTCAACTCATTAAGTGGTAAAATAAATACTTTTTCTTTTAGCATAAACAATCGTTTACCATCAATATAAGAAAAAAACAAGACCTAGTTATTTTTGAGACTCAAAACTGTGACTAATATTTTTTTTAATTTCATATCATTCCCATTAATATGAGAAAAGAAATCAGTACCTAGTGATTAATACACTTGCCCATGCAATGACCTTTTCAGTCTCAAAACATAATTATCCATATACCACGATTTTTAAATGCCAGATACATTTTGGGAATGCCTATATTAAAAAAGTTTATCAATGTTTCAGTTTCAAGGCACATAA
This sequence comes from Unio pictorum, assembly GCA_030141615.1. Taxonomy (NCBI): domain Eukaryota; kingdom Metazoa; phylum Mollusca; class Bivalvia; order Unionida; family Unionidae; genus Unio; species Unio pictorum. The sequence goes on along the minus strand of JARLTB010000023.1, from coordinate 10,325,278 downwards.
TTCATATGATTTGAATCTATATTCTTAAAACAGTGCAATTTTTTTACACTAAATCAAATATCCATATCTCAATATCCTAAAATTCAAAAAATGTGAAAATAAGGACAAAGTGAATGAAGAGGTAATGTGTACAAAGTAATATTAAGCACATTTGCAATGGACTAATTTTCATTTGTCTATAGCCTAGGTAATGAACTTGAACTCACATTGATGGGAAACACTAAGGTGGTTTACACAAGTGAAGGAATTATTCACTAATCTGATATCACATTGATAACAATGTCTTCTCAGTAAAGTTGCTGTAGTGGGTATAACAATTGTCCATTAATTATCAGTATTACTGGCTATTAGGCAGATGTTAGCTAGGCAACAATCTTGGGTCTCTTGTTTCAGTATTATCAACATGAGATGTATACAAATAGGCTCACATCCAATTCTGCATGATGGTAATCAATTTATGCCTGTTCATTATCAATAAAAAATAATAAAAAATCAATTTGCAATCCTGATAGTATCAATACTTACATACTTTGTCTAGAAGGAAAAAAAATATGCAAATATTTCCATGTTGAAAAAAAATCCTGTATGGTCAGCTAAGCTTAAGTGAAGAGAACTGGCAAATTTTACAAATGTCTCCAGGCACAAGTCTCTTGACATATTTATTCACGAATTCATTAGCTGGCTTTGAAATGTTCTGAGCTTACAATAACATCAGAAATACAAAACTGAAACTTTTGGATCATCAATTACAGGACTGAAAGAAAAGTTCAAATATGAGCTAATTCTAAGAAGATTCCAAGAAGGAGGTGAGCTTTTCTTTTTATAATTATGTAAATGTAGCAAGTTCCTACAAAAGAACAACAACAAAAAAACCCAACAAACTTCAAATTTTTCAGCAAGTGCTAAATTTTAAAGTCAGAAAAGTTCTCTTCCATTTTTAAGTATTTGTATAAAATTGTATAAGTACGGTGTTCACTCAAAAAGAGTCCTGACTAATATAAAGATGTTATATTTATTTGCAGTACTAATGAACCTATTAAATTAAACTAAATACTATTACTGAAGAGGGAGAGATAGATACATTCATACTGATAAGTAATTTTATAATTACCTTAGCAACAGTAGCTTACTGTTCTTGAAACCCTTATTGCTGTAAAGTAGGGACTTCATTAAATGGCTCAACTTCATTCATCTGATCCAGTGATGGGTCCAGAATTAAACACCCACTGGGGGTCAATGGACTGTCAACATAATCTATAGCATGCTGAGAACAATCTAAGTCCATGGATGATTTCTTTGAAGCCAGGTTTCCATGGTAACCAGTTTGGTGATCCATTGGTGGAGAATTTGGTGTATAGTTTCTACTGTCCATAAATTGGTTCTTTTCCATGAATGGAATATTATTTATGCCCAGGGAGACACTTTCTCTTGCAGCACTCTTTGTAGAACTAGATACAGGAATTTTCTGACAGCAATGAGTTGAATCTAATGAAAGACTCAGACAATCAAAAGAAGCCTCTATGCCACTTAGGTCCCTGTTCATTTTTACATGCTGACAAGAGATTGTCCCATTGCTGCTAGCAATAATAGGAGCTAATCTTGGGGGTGGTCGAGGAGGAAGCATAGGGGAAGAGCCTGATGGAATAGAACTATTTGGTGTACTAGATCTGCTGGAGTCACTTTTGTGTTTCTTTTTCTTTTTCTTACAAGGCAATGGAGATGTGGAAATGTTATTAGTTGTACTCTCTGTATTCTTCATCTCTCCCATATTAGCAGTGCTTTTAGAAGAATACAAATGATTATCCGTCTCTCTTAATTTATCATTTGTTGTGACCACTTTCTTATTTAATGTACTGTTTCCCACTGAATTTTCACAAGAGTCTCTTTTCTTATCAGGCTCATTGTATTGTCTTTCTTGATTTCCTTCTTCTTGATTCATTTCTTTTGTCCTATCTGGAATTTCATGGTTTAGACTATGTCTAATTTTCTTGCATTCTACTATCTTTGTGTATTGTGATGAGTTATTGAGAGTGTGCTTGAATGAGCCATCTCCTGGTAGACCTTGAGTAAGGTCAAGTCCAGAATCTGCTGCTGATGTACCACTTACATTTGTTGAGCAATGTTTCTCAGAACCCAATTCTCTAACATCTGGGTTTGAGGCAGATCTTTGGCCAGAAGATAGCTGAGTATTTCTTAGATTTTTGGCTGAGACTGGTTGTGACACGGAAAATGGGTCTTTTTCATTTCCAGAATCATAGTCACTTGTATCATCCTCTAACTGATTCTGAAAATCCCTTGAGCCAAATACATCACATTTCTTGCCATACAGATCATTGTGTCCATCATGAAAAATATCTGATGAAGAAAAGTCTGACCTTTGTGTCTGCAATAATACACCATGGGAAGTAGCAAAAAGAACTGGAACTTCAAATTTATTATTTTTTGAGGTTAACACTTCCTTTAATTTTTCTGGATCTTTTTTCTTCTTTTCTTCTTTTATCTTTTTTTTATATTCATCAACTTTTCCCTCGTATGTTAGCGTTTTTAGAGATCCATCCTCTATTGCATTATTTTTGTGACATAGGAACACATCTTTAACAGTTTGCCACAGTTCTTTATTCCAAAGGTATGCTGATACTGGTAGAACAATTGTATAGAGAAATCGCAACCACAAGAGAACTAGATCAATATGCCAGGTATATGCAATCTGTTCAGGGGTTAAAGATTCCAGTTCAGAGCTATACTGAAACTGTTTGATAAATGATGTAATAGTCATGGGACCATGTAGGATAATCCAAGCAATAAAAAGTGTCCCAGATAATTTGGAAAAATGTATCTCCTTCCATATTCTTGGTTCATCATGAGATGCATCATTTGTGTAATTGTTCTTTGTGAGAAGCACTCGAACTATAAATCTCTCTTTCAGTCCAATCCGAATGATTATTATGTTGAATATTATCAGAAGAACGATTGGAATAATGAAACAAAATAGTGAACTGAAACCACTGTAGACTACAGAGGATCCTTTAGAAATTATACAAAAATAGATATAATTATAAACATTTGAAGGAACTACTCCAATCGCTAAGGGGATGCAAAATCCAAGTGCTTGCACCCATGTATAAATTAGCATGATATAGTAACGTGGCGAGACTATAAATTTATCATATCTGCCTAGGTATTTCACAGCTAACATTCTGTCAGTTGTCAAAATAGTTAGAGACAGAAGAGTTTCAATTGCTACCAAATGCATAAAGAATGAATTCATATGACACACTACATCTTCATGATGCCAAGCACTTGATATATTAGTACTGAGTAAAAAAGTCATATTAAAAACACATTCCATGATGTTTGTGACGGCTGTGTTTACTGTAAGTATGTAGAATGCAGTAGACCTCAGGCGCTTATTGTGGCAAATGGTCACAACTAGGGAAAGGTTACCCAAAAATCCAAAAAGTAACAAGGCCGCTAAAATAGTTGTTTTGGGGGCAGTCGTAGTGACCCACGGGTCTTCTGGGGTGTTCAGGCTAGATGTGGTAACATTCTGAGACGAGTTGAAGACCGAGGAAGTAGTGGTCGCCATTTTCCAAATAGTCAGCCTGCAGCCTTAATTCTTTGTCAAAACTAATCTGAATTACTTTACCCACAACATGATAGTGTAATCCGAGTGAAAACACGACAAATTCGTAAATTATCCATGTCAATTCAAATCCTACCTCATATCACTTTTCTTTAATCGACATTACCGATTTTCCCCACTTCATGTAAATGCTCGTTTTAAGAAAGTTTCCTTTAACCGACCCAGAAATGATCAAATCAATAACTTGGCAGGTCAATTCATGCCTCGGCGGGCGTCCGTCGATACCTATCAAAACTTCCGAGTCGAAATGTAATAGACCAATACAATTAATTGTAACAAACGCGTTTTGGCCGCAGACAATATTTTCCGGTTCCTAGAAACACCGAAATACACTGAAAACACCGAAATACACCGAAATACACACCGAAATACACATGTATTTACATGTTCTCTCTGCATATATCGATTTCCACTCACACAATATTTTTGTTTTTCTTTGAATAATAATATAAAGCAAAAAAAAAATGATTTATTTTATTTTTATAAGAATTATTTACTTTTTCATAGTTATGCACGCGTCAATTGGTCGTACTTTATTGGATAGGTTGATCATTCCGGATGGTCGTTAGTAATGAAAACGACTAATCTTTCCTTTACGCATGTAATCTCCGGAACGGACGGTGTAAGCCGACTTAATTCACTTTGTTTCAAGTCGCTTAATTCATGTTCTAATTGACTGTACTGCACATGTATTTATTATTCTCCCTTTGATCTCGTATTCAAGTTAAGAAACAATCTTTATTTGGTAAGTCGCTTAATTCGGAACATATTAACAAAAATAGACTTTTTAAACACCCTTACAATCAACTGTCATATCATCATAAACAATATATATATGTGTGTGTGTGTGAGCCAAATGACTTATAGACAATTCGGCCCAACTTTAAAGACAATTCAGCCCAACTCGAAAGAATTCGGCCCAACTATGCGATAGTTGTATAAAGATATTTTTTTTCATACAGCAAGTAGATACTTTGTCATATATATATATATATATATATATATATATATATATATATATATATATATGTGTGTGTGTGTGTGTGTGTGTGTGTGTGTGAGAGAGAGAGAGAGAGAGAGAGAGAGAGAGAGAGAGAGAGAGAGAGAGAGAGAGAGAGAGAGAGAGAGAGAGAAAGATGCCGAGCATTTTGCCAGTTTAGTTGCTGCAACATCAACCTCATACCAGTTAAGTTTATGTTTTATTCAGTATCGTCAATGATAGTTCCTCCTTTACTCCAAACAAATTAGAAATGAATAAACTGATTACTAGTCTTAATTATGGTACACATTATCTTTGTTCCCTTGTAAGCTGTTATTTTTTAAACAAATATACACACATGCAAAGACTGTACGTCTGAATGCGTCTGCCCGTGTGTGCGACTCTCTCTCTCTCTCTCTCTCTCTCTCTCTCTCTCTCTCTCTCTCTCTCTCTCTCTCTCTCTCTCTCTCTCTCTCTCAAATGAGAAAGAAACTAATGGCCTGAAAGGGATAAAAGTGAAACAAAGCAAAATACATCAGCCGGTATCAACATACACGCACGCACACACACACACGTACACACACACACATATATATATATATATATATATATATATATATGTATGTATGTATGTATGTATGTATGTATGTATGTATGTATGTATGTATGTATGTATGTATGTATGTATGTATGTATGTATGTATTCTGAAATTTGACGTTTACTATAGACGTAAGATAAAGTCAACACAAAAAAAACGAAATTTGAGCGTCTAAGTAAAATACTTTGACTGTTGCCAGAACCAAAGGAATTAAGTCCAAGTAAAAGAGCCGATGCAGAGGTGTGCAATTTTATATCTGATCCCAAAATGACTGAATCTTGTCAGAGGAAAACTCCTTGTATGCAATGCAGTTTTTTCTGAAACAAAGGCGTTAAGGCAGTCACAATCTCAGATTATTTATGGGTTGAATATTCAAAATGTCTGATGTCAAAATGGAATTAATTAACAATGAAAATAACAATGCATTTGCTTTACGTTAGTGAAATACACACGTTACCTAAACAGTACACGTGAGCGGACTCATTGCTTTAATCGGCTAAAAATATTGTTTTCTATATGTGAGACTGTATATAAGTTCAGTCCATTTTAATTGCACACAAAAGTGTACATTTAAATTGTTTTAACTTTAAAATATATCCGTGTTTTATACTACAACACATACGTTACCATTCTACGTTACAAAACATTTTAAAAAATACGTTATTGTTCTTTTTAAATTTCGTGAAAGCACTTAATTAAGTATAACAATGTTATTCATTTCATCTTATTATGAAATATAAAATAAGTCATAATGATTATATCATACATGATCTTGTGAATAATGAGGTTTAGCTGTCACATACAGGAGAAATAACTACAATGAAGAATGTACGTATTTAATATGGTTAATCAATCATATTTGAAATAATTTCATGCTATATTTTCATGATCAAAAGGGAAATAAAAAAACTGAGTGAAAACGATTACAGATTTAATGAGCAGTCTCTTGTCGTATGTATCTGATACATACGTTATATGTTTGGAGTGACTAAAAAGGCATACACATTGTAAACTTTCGCACTAATATTTTGAATCGGAAACTTATGATTAGAATGGTATTAATTTGACAACATAAAATGTTGTTGGTGTTTTGAATATTCATTATCAAATTAAATAAAATTTGAAATACAAGATATTTTGGTAAAGATTCATCTTTCGTTGCGCACATTTATCTGTCTTTTTCGTAACTTATAATAGCAAAACGCAATAATGTTCTGAATTCAATTTATGTCAAATTATCGCAAAATACCTAGTTGACGCCAATGACAGTATTTGCTTTGACGATAAATGTGAAGTGTTAGAAAATCACTGTGCTGACATATCAAAATTTTTTTTTAATTACTTTCGGAAAAAAACTAAAGACAAATATAAAATTCAAAGTCAATAATCCATTACGTATCTACCAAATAGACCGCATGTAAAAAAATAATAACTGTGAATCCATGAACCACGTTCTAAAACAGAATGGAAGACTAAAACATTAACGGAATTTGTACAACTAACACATGAATTAGTAACCGGACAATTTAGAAGTCTGAGGAGTGCTCTAGTATGCACTGGAGAATTCCGACTTGCCGACAGTCATAAACAATTTGAGACCAGAAAAACAGACTGGATAAAAATGACAGACCAACAACGCACAAACTTGTTCATACGCTTCAGACGCCACATTGACATGGACACATAATACATGATTTCGACGGACGGTCAGACAACTGTTGCACCTAGGACTAATGGACGAAAACCTGGACAAAGGAAACAAAAAATTAATGTAAGAACTGTGACAATCACGGCTAAAAATGCTAAACATACACCAGAGATTTCTTCATAATTTCCCATATTTTTTTTCCGTTAGGTTTATGTTACCTTGTCTTGTGCAAACTTGTAGTTCTATTTTCAAGCGGAATATAATCCTGAATACTATCGTATACACTTTTGAAACTTTGTTATATTTCACGTCTACTTTGTGTATGTATTACGGGTCTTACTGCCTATATATATATATATATATATATATATATATATATATATATATATATATATATATATATATATATATATATATATATATATATATATATATATATATATATATATATATATATATCCAATCAAGTAAAGAATAAATAAATCATGACATTATTTTGCTTATTATTATTATTCAAACATGGAAGACTATTCACCGTTCACATATTTCCAAAAACAGACTTTCTTAACACCTGACAATAACTGTCTTATCATCATAACCTATATATATATATATATATATATATATATATATATATATATATATATATATATATATATATATATATATATATATATATATATATATATATATATATATATATATATATATATAAACATAGGTTATGATGTTAAGACAGTTGATATATATCACAAATAATCGAAAAACCTTTAAATCGGAAATTAAATTAAATGGTATTTATTTTGATCAAAAACTATATAATTAAAAATTATAGTAATATATAATATAATACCGGCAAATACTTTTGATACTTTGATATTTACCCCTTTTACGCTGTTTATGTATTACTGATACGCCCTATATCAGGTCTGTCGAATCAAGTACGACCAAGTGACGTCATCACATGAATTGTGATATTAACAAGAAAAAAGTAAATAATTCTTATAAAAATATAATAAATCAATTTTTTTTTGCTTTAAATTATTATTCAAAGAAAAACAAAGATAATGTGTGAGTGGAAATCGTTATATACAGAGAGAACATGTAAATGCATGTGTATTTCGGTGTGTATTTCGGTGTATTTCGGTGTTTTCAGTGTATTTCGGTGTTTCTAGGAACCCATATTTTCTGATAAGGTTCACACACCGTTCTCGTCATTACACTAACCTTCAACTATTAGATCTAGCCGTCAGTCTACTGAATTTGTGAACAACAACAACAACAACAACAATAATAATAATAATAATAATAATAATAATAATAATAATAATAATAATAATAATAATAAATAGCCTAATGCATGTGTTTGTACAAGAATTTATGCTCGAAATAAAAAAATTCATAAACTTGAAGTTGGCATTATAATCAACGCAGAAATATAATATGGAATAAATGTGATAATATTTTATCGCCTCTGTACTTTGATTGTTATAATAGTAGTAGTAGATGATATTGTTGCTGTTGTTGTGGCCAACAACCATAATCAGCAGGCGCAAAAATAAGAATTTTACAAAGAGGAAAAATGTAGTGAAATAGATCTATGAAAAACCATTGTTATTTAATGAATATCGTTTAAGGCGATGCTTCTTTTAGTTATCGCCGTCTTGAATATCGCCATTAATATCGTCGGTTTTTATGTCATGTCATCAGCAGTATAGTCGCAATCAACAAAAACAATAACAAAATACCCCCAACACCACAAGTATCATAGCTTTTCCTAGCAATTTGATTTTTAATGAAATTCGTACAAGCAGTATCACTTTCAGATTTAAATTTGAACGTCTATTAAAATTGTGCCTGTGCTTAAGGAACTAGACCCGATTTGAATGGAAACATTAAGAAATAGGGTATATGGAGTCAAGATGAGAAATCCCATGATCAGAACATCCATAGGTTTAACATTATGGGTCTGTACGGCGAAAAATAACGCATTGCAGCATTATTGGTCCGTTTGGTCTCTAATATGCATTCCACATTGAGTCTATATTTACTCTCAAAACTGGCACTCCAGCCTCAGAAATGAAACTCTGGACCCATGCCAGAATTTAACCAAATGAAATGTCATGTAACTGTAAGGGCCTATGGAATTATAAGATTGCGATGTCACTTGGGGTGGGGGTCGCGATGGGAATTTATGAAGGGAATAGTATCCTGGACATAAACAGGAATTTAACATGAGAATGACACTGTGAATAACATTGTGGGCGATATGTGTATTTGGGAATCATTCGCTTCAAAGTGTCTTCGAATATAAGGTATTTATGGTAATTATCATTTGCTTCAAAGTGTCTTCGAACATAAGGTATTTATGGTAATTAAAAACTTTGACATTATGCAACCGACCTTTTTCTTGTTCCATTTGCGGCACGTCATGGGAATATATGGTGGGAATAGAACTCTGGATCTTGGAATTTATCAAAGTAATGGCGCCATGAGTAATATAGAGTGGGGCGATCTGAAAATCTACAAGAATTCTTTGCAAAACAAGGTCCCTGGAGTATTTGTCTAGCTGTACATTTAATATTATACCACCTTATTATTATTATTATTATTATTATTATTATTATTATTATTATTATTATTATTATTATTATTATTATTATTATTATTATTATTTGTTTGTTTTGTTTTGTTTTGAAGAACTTGGGTACAAGAGGAATATAACGTTGGGGCTCCATTTTGTAAGGTTATAGCTACAAGGGAATCCATAGTTTTAACATCACGAGTTTATTTAGGAGGACGTGTAACACTGTAATTGTTGAATCTGTTTGCGCTCTAGTGGGGGATTTAACATTGCCGCTTCAATATCTTACTTGAGTTTAAAAAATAAATAAATATGATGTGGTCCATGTAAGAGATGCCAAGGATGGTTCTGTAGCATCTCATTTCAAGTGCCTTTATTCTTCGTTGTAATTCTGCTGTCAGGGTCCAGGCCTCACATAAATACAGAAAGATTGATATGACTAGTGCTCTCAATAGTCTGATTTTAGTTTTCAGACATATATTCTTGTCTCTCCAGATTGGTCTTAGCTTTGACAGAGCTGCCGTTGTTTGTGCTGCTCGTGACAAAATTTCTGCTCTTTGGTGCATAGGGGTAATTTAACTTGTGAATGACACTATGGCCCCTAACGGAAATATAAAACGGTGGCGTCTCTATAGCGTTTAACAGGAACAGTAATTTTAAAGTTTCCACAGATTAGTTCCTATCATCCCGTTTAAAAAGTTACTATCCCCATACCAAAAATAAATGCCAAATATTACTACTACATGGCTTCAAACCTAAGGATTAGAAAGTAGCGAAATCCAAAGTTTTGTAAATTTCAACAAATAATTTATATATCTAAAACACAAATGGAAAAATGCAAAAAGCATTGCAAATTTAAATTTCGAATAATCATATAATTTCTAACACAAGTTCTAATAATTAAAATTCTGAATAAACTATAGTGGTTTTCCAAAAGAAATCCAAACATGAAGGTGTTGATTTGTCTGGTATGATCTATGGTGAAAGATATTGCCAAGAGTCATTCTTTTAATCATAATAACTCAACCCAAGAATGTACCCTTATTTGAATTTCACTATAAATCCAAGCCTCTACTTCCATGAACTGTTCTGAGCACTTTGTTTCCAAAGGAGAATACATTGAATCAAATAATTTTAAGAATAAAATTCCATCTCAATTGAAAAACTGTGCACAAAACTATGATTAGTTTCTGCTTTAGATGTTATTGCAAGAATCGATGAAAACATTATAAGAAACATTATTTTATACTCCTCTAAATGAATGAGGTCACAATTTGCAATCTTCTAACAATTAGCTATTACACATTGGAACATTTTAATTCTGGACGATTCTAAATGTGTACAAAATACAATCTTTGTCATAAATCGAAAGTATGTTACTAAAACAAAATACAAAAGAATGTCCGCCCATAAGAAAGGTCTTGTGTGAAGAAAGATCCTGACGTTCCGTTCCGGCGCTTAGGCAAATGAAGGATCCCCATAATATGAATGTCAGAGCATAGGAAAAGTTTTGTATGAAAGGATCCACATAGCACAATAAAGCGACCCATTTGAATGATAATCGCTCATCATTGTAACTGTTTATTTATTGCTGATTTAAAAAAAAATCAAATACGTATTTATTATATAATGAACTCTGAAAATAATAATGTCAATATTTCTAGAATTAGAAAATTAAATCCTGAAAAATATGTGTGATTTTGAATCATTACAAGAGTGTATATTAGAAGGTGGATACTACACTACTATGCGGGTACAAAATCATTAAACAGATTCAAAATGTCTACTTTTCTTTCTTTGGCCGCAGTGAAAGAAACAAAAGTTGCAAAAATCGTATTCTCGCTCACGTGCGATTAAAAAAATTAGATCAGAATTATCTCGTGAATACGAAACTAAAAGATATCAGTACACGTGTAAGACAACTAAAAAAGACTACGTCAAACGAAAAGTCTGTCTACTGAAAGCGAAATTAATGGCTCTGTATCAGAATAGAATATCAAAATATTTCAGCAATGGATTAATGAAATTGAAAGTAGCAGCTATTAACAACGTTTGTTTCTGTCTTTAATTTTAATTCGAAAATCAGCAGAAAAGTAAATTATATTAGTTTACTATTTTGAGTATCAGTATAGTTATAAATCTGAAGAGTTAGATAATATTTTGCAATCCGATTGAAATCATTACATAAATGTGGATAATTCAGAATCTAATCTGCATTACACACAATCTTAATAATATGATCTCGCCGCATTTTTTTAAAAACTGTTCATGCGATAACAAAAAGTATTCATTGACGTATTCATCAATAATTATATCAACACTAAATTTATCTGCCCCGATTGAGGGGAGAGTAAATACTCTTCTGATGGTATCTTCAAGTACCTCCTTGTTGTGTATAAACAAAAAAGCTTCACGTTTTGGTATGTTATATAATATATCCCTTTGATTAATTTGTTAAGGTTTTACGCATAGATTCATACTCAGAAATACATTTCTTAACTCAAACAAGTTTCCGGTCTGGTCAGTTAGTTTTAAATTTATTTTTGATAATAGTGGATTATGACATCGCAGATAGACCGGATTGATCGGTCATTGTTCAATCAAATACCTAGGAGGTACTTGAGGTGTAAATATATATAGAATATATCCTTGCTGAGTTTGATTTGATACTTCAACATTTGCTTGATAACTGCCATCAATTACATCACACACAAGATTGTCTGCGATCGTCGATATTATATTTACAGTTCCAGGTGAAAAATGACGACCTCCACCGTATGGATTCTTGTTATGTTTGAAAATATCCGCCGGTGGAGCTAATTTTTTCCATGACTCAATGATTTCCGGAAAATTGTCATTAATAACGTTTATTGATTTACTTAGCTTAGTATTGTCGAATCCTGGCATTACAAATGTTGTTAATTGTTGTAGTGTTATTTTATAATGTTTCATAAATTCCCTTTGTTCTCTATATTTAATAATATAATCCATGATAGCTGTATTAATTAGATTAAGATATTCTGCCACAACAGTTGAATGTTGTATTGTTTAATTATCTTTTGTTTTATGTCATCAGAATAATGTTGTGATAAGGAAGAAAATCATTTTTTAAAATTACCAGAAATATGTAAAAACTCTTTTTGTTGACATCATCTGAAAATGATTTAAAATATGTTTCATTGATACGCGGATCATGAGAGAACAGTTCCTTATCTGTTACTTTGGGATATCCTTTTGAAAATATATATTATCTTTGCTATAATGATATATTCGTTTAACTTTTTGATATTCAGCTGCCTTACAAAATATTATTTTGTCTGTTAGAAATTCATCTCGATTTGGTTCTGGTGGTCCTTAATATTCTGGTGGAACTTCAGGCCATCCTAAAACCGACCAAATTGACGACGGATAAATATCAACAGAATAATCTTCTATCTTATTTCTATCGCGGATAACAATGTTGGTTCATGAACAGTAATTAGCTATTTATGATTCTTCTCCTGTAATATATTTAATTCTGCGCTGAAATTCATAGTTGATTTGTTCCATTTCAAAACTGCCCGTCGGAATAGAAACAATTTGACAATCGGGGTTTCCATCTGGTTTGCTTTTATTTGCAAATACCAAAGAATTATTCGCCTGTAATCCACCGAATGCTTTTGATCTAATATTCGGCCAGCTATGATATACTCGTAATTATGCATGCGCAGTTTTTTTTTTTTTTTAACTGGAATTGTAGATGGAAAGTTGACGCTAAATTCAGGATTGGTCGAACTTGCTGATATAATTGTTGTTTTAGACAGAGTTGTTTTAACGACCAAATGTTGCAGTAGTTCTAGTGATGACGATATTATTATTATCTAAATCAGACTTAGTCATTACCTCGTCGTAAATTGTATCATTTCTGTAAATTCTCTACCTGATATTATTCCATCACAAAGGCCTGATGATATTAATGAAGGCTATTTGGATTATGTTAGAGTTGCCCTATGCAACTTTATTATGTTCTCATGTAGTTTATTTTTGCTACATGTAGATATTATTTCGCACTTTTATTAATAACAACATCATAGCTGAAACATAAAATATTACAACTAGTGCCATCACTAGCGATGGTGTTATTCTTGATAGTAATATGCCTTGTTCCAGCGATAACAGCAGACGCTGAATATATAATTATGTGAACGACAACTACACTTGTGCGTTATTTTTTTTTAAAAAAATTGCTGTTTACTCATCAACTTCTTTTATTTCATTTTGCAAATCACGCACCTAATTATACTTATACTACTGCATGCTGATTGGGCAGCATTATTTAAGTAGGTGGTTTGTTTGTTTGGTTGATTAGGATTTTTAACGTAGCTTTAACAATGTTTCAGTCATATCGCAACGATGTCTGCAGTGAGGCAGTCTATAGTGATGTCTAGCACTGGGGCAACATGCCGCAGACAAGTAGCATGATGTCCCACCCAGTCACGTTATCCTGGCACCAGGTCGACCTGTCCTAACACTAACCTCTTAATGATGAGCGCCAAGCGAGGCAGCTATTAGTACCATCTTTATAGACCTTTGGTATGAATCGTTCGGGGATCGAACTCACGACCTCCCGCTTCCGCGGCGGACGCTCTAACCGCTAGTCAACCGGAGCGGTTTAAATTTAACGAGGTAGCTTAGCGATTAACTCAAGACACCAATAGTAAATCAAGCAGTCTTTTCATCGGGTTACATTTCATTTGACACGTTGTCGTTTTGATCCAGCAGTACTAATATATATATATATATATATATATATATATATATATATATATATATATATATATATATATATATCCAGGTTTTCATTGTTGATAACGCTGTGATATTGTAAATACTGCAATACCTAGTACTGATAGCCTGTATACACCCGTAACCTCAGTGCGATGTTTAATAAATTAATTAGTGGTGACCACAATACTGATCCAGAAGCTACTGTATATGTTCATTGTCGGTGATATTTTTAATGTCAACAAGTTTAATGTCGATAACCGCTAAACTTAAAATAAACATGTTTCTGTTTATATTCACGTTTCCACGAAAACTCAAGAATGTGTTTATATGAGCATTATTATTAGGTCTAACAGTTTACTTCATTGTTGACTCTATGTTCATCATTCTATCATCGACATATTTCTTTATCGTATCGTCATTGCTTGATTCCAGTTCTCCATGACCAGAAATTTTATTATTAGTCATACTGAGAGGACAAGTCATTATATCGCCGGATTTTTGTACTCTATTGCAAATATTATCTGATACCGTTGACATAACAGCACCCGGATTAATTTATCTGTAAAGTATCGAATTCCAAATAAGCATTGAAAGTTAAAGTTGAATGTACCGAGCTTAGAGATTTTCACATTTAGACCAGGGGAATAGTTGGGGAAGGGTCATTTCGACCTTTATACATAAAATTCTTCCATGTCCGTGCTAAAACTTCAAAAGAGCCAGTGTTCCTATTCAATGAAATTAAAGGGATATTCTAAAACGGGTTTGAGAAGCAGACAGCTGAACTTCCGATCCGTGTCAATTTAGTCATTCTTCAAAGGGAAAAGTTATATATTATATAACATAGGTCAGAGATTCTGACTAACAAACAAATGTTTGTCTTGTTTTTATGGAAGCCACAACGTATGATTGGCTGAGTGAAATTAAGGCGTACATGTTGGAACTAATGGGCATTTTAAGGTGACAACCTTAGTCGACATTCTTTAGTCAGAAATTTCCTGAGTGAAGTTTGGCTCCAGGGGAAGCCTAAGAAAGAATAATACTCTCCTCGATAAAGACAGGAGGGATCGGGTGTATTGAGAGAAATACAAGGTTTAGTGCAAGTTCTAAAATTAATAACATTAAGGTATGCGATTTTAATTTCACGTTATATTCTATTTTTAGTTTGTTGTATGCAACTTGTTAATATGACTAGGTTCCATATAATGAATGTATTGTTTAGTCACTTTCATGGAAATGTGTTGATATTAGAGTTGTTATTTAATGTATCTTATTCAATTACATGGATATGTGCTGATGATGGAGTTAATATGCAATTTATCTTTAAAGTTTACAGTTATTAGTTCATTAGCAGAAATGATTGCATGCGATCCAAATGTTCATACATGCAAGATTTATATGATTTCTTTTGTTAAGACAATACTGATACTCTTGAGTTAACAATAACTACCTTTATATTTGCTTTTGTAATGTTTAAATGATCTGGAAGGGAGTAAGGATCTGTAAATAGTTTTATGCAATAGTAATTGAACACGTAGCAAATTTTTGATAGAGAGGTCACATGGTAACTTAGGGCAAGGTAAGTACCATAGGTACCGGTAGGCTTTACGTAGTGTCTGAATGGAGAGTATTCTGAATAATGTAAATGCAGGAATTTTATATACATCTTTAACGTGGTACATATATTGATTTAGAGATAATGTTGTCCTTTAAGGAAACAGTTTTATGCGAGAAGGGACTCGACAGTCTGGAGTATCGTCTGGAAAAAAAAAGAGGGGAAAAAAGGGAGAAGTGATGAGTGTTGGTAATGTTGAATACCAGATCAAAATGAATGGAATTTGTATATACATGTAATATATATTCTTTTGGCAGAGGAAGTTCTTACAAATAAAAGAAAAACCAAAAGAGATCCATATGGATCAATTGCATATGCAACCCATTGAGTACTTGGTCCAGAACTATTGTCAAGATTAATGATACCGTTTTCAACTTCTTTGTGCTGGTTAGGTAATTGATCACACATAAAAACACCTAAAAAGAATTATTTGTAATTTTTCAGCAGCATTAATTTAATCAAAATTAGACACTGGAAAAATATTTTTTGTGTCTAATGAGATTCTGTCCCAGCAAGATTTAGACCTTTTCCGTATTGAGGTTGGCAATCTCAGTCAACCCGGTTGAGTCATATTTTCTTTTTTACATCTTCCTGCTTTTTGTTGATCTTTTAAAACAAAATTCCTTATTTCAAATTCCTTGACCTATTGCATTTTTTAGTGCCTTTCTAGCAGCAGTTCTGACAGCAATGGACGCAGCAGCTTTTGCAACAGCTGGTGAAGCTGAGGATATTAACGATGCTAAGCAAGGACATTGTTAGGACAAGTAACAAGACCACTTACCTGAGATAAATTCTTCAATTTTTTTTTCTTTTTGTTACCTTGATTAACTTTTTCAAGTCGTTACATCATTTCTTCTTCTTTTGTCTCCACTCCATTGTTGATTGAAAAATACGTTGATGTACTGCCTTTTCAAAAATAATAAAATTGCTAACATCCTCAGATCTGATTTGCAGAGTATCAGTAGCAATGCGATATATATGTATCTTTAACAAAACGGACAGATTTTAGAGTTTTCAGGTTTTACGTAACTATCTTTTTCACAACAATATCAATATTTTAAAAAATCTTTTATATCTGCAATACCTTCGCGCATAAATTTATCTACAATGTTAGTTTAAACTTTTTGCACAGGTTGAACTTCAGGTTGTAGTTGAGGAGGTGGTGGTTGCCAAGGTGGTGGTTGAGCCAGTTGCTCAACAATGGCCAGAAATATCAACAGGCTATGTCTCAAGAGCTTTTTCAGTTGCTGTGACGAATTTCTTTGTTGGTTCAACATTTAGTCTGAATAACTGTTGAAAAATTTCTGAAAAATCAACCTTAGTTTCCTGACATTTTTGTAATTTTTGTCTTACAAAACCACGAACTAGAAGATATTTCTTAACTGCTTCTAGTCACTCATGAGCTAATCTAGCTGTATAAGATTCCATAGCTGGTGCTTCATATACATGTATAATTATGATCTAATTCACAGCAGCAGAGAGGGTATGACCACAGATAAAAGTCACGGTGGGTAAACTCACTGGCATACTTATTGATAAACACCTACAAAAATATAGGAACAAAATAAAACTAAATCAATTTGAGAAACTCTTGATGCATTAGAGGCTTTTTCCCCCATATGTACACTTTGTCTCTTATGGAAATAAGTGATTTATTGAATTGTAAAAAATGTGAAGGTTTTCACTTTTCCTTATTTTGGTTAAACCTGTTTCTTGTAACACATGCATGTATGACATATATATATATATATATATATATATATATATATATATATATATATATATATATATATATATATATATATATATATATATATATATATATATATATATATATACATACATATATATATATATATATATATATATATATATATATATATATATATATATATATATATATATATATATATATATATACACATACATACATATATATATCTTAACAAAACTAATAACACTCACCTCTCTTGCTATTCTAAATGTGGACCTAAAATTAGCAAGTATGATATACTCTGAAACAAAGAAATGATCTAACCCAATGCTCTTTGTTCCCATCAATGCAGCCTAATGAAATCACTATCCAAGTTGAAAAAAGAAGTCATGATAATGAATGTGTCTGTGACAACATCCAGGAGTTGAAAAATCGGTCAATCAGTTATCGTAGCTCTAGCATCATTATCAGCAGTTGTAGTTGCCATGGTGGTGTTTTCATGGCAATAGTAGAAGTTGTTGTTATTATAGCAACGATCGAGGTATCAAAGGCCACAAAGTAGTTTTGCCGGACATTTTAGTCTTTTGATATAGGTATATGTACCTGACAGACAAACCTGCCTAGTTTGTGAATCATGACAGCAAATGCTACGCTTTGCATCCCTTCTCTTTTCCATATAGAGTGGGGGTGGGGCTCTTGTGTTCTCTGACACTCCGCAGTGGTGGTTCTGTAGCGTTGCAGAGAATACATTTATATTGCTATGAAGGGTAAATTTGGGTGAAAATTGGGAAAGAAATTAAGGGAAATGAGTGTAGCAGAAGACATGTACAGTGGTGCTTGCGTGGGACAGCAAAACAGATTAAGTGCAGTTCGATTTCCAATGGTGATATAGTTTGAATCCCTTCCCATTACAGTGATGCTGGTAGTGGCAGCAATCGTCATGATACGGGAACCTCAAGTCTGCCAAAGACAAGGATGTTAATCTTATGGGCCTGTTATGTATGTACACTTAAAATGGTAAAGGAAATGTAGGCGAGGTAAACAATGTCATTTAGTGGCTCTGCTTGAATTTACCTAAATAAATTTTAAAATTATTATATTATTATCATCCAGTTTTAAGATGATAAAACCATGCTCCAACTGTATTTTTAAAAAAGCCACCACAATTTTTACTTGTATTGAATGTAGCATAATTCTAGCCTTGAATCATGGGTACAGAAGTCAAATTGTGGTAAACTATTTTCAAGAAAAGTATGCACCTTATCAGTTTGACAACAATTATTTTATTTTCAAATGATATTACTAATATGGCTGCAGTGGATACTGACTATAGGGTATGAAGGTTTATACAATTATATAGATGTATAAAAAATATTATATAAATTTAAAAAATACTTTTGATGTGAAATGTTCATTCAGAAATAAAATTAGCAAGGTTACTGTCTTTTGTTCCATTTATAATTCAGTGTTGCTACTTTAAATCAATGTAACAAAATGTCTACTTTTCTGTTCCGTGTTAACCTTTTTGTTTTTGGGAAACCTTTATGTTTTTGCTATAAAAAAAACGATTTTGTTTTATAAATGTTCAGTTTTCAGATATTTTGTATTAAAAAAATTCTTGTACAAGTATTTAAAAAAAACAAAATCCAATTTTCAACTGTAGCCAAATGGCAGTTTCTAGTTTCCTATTGACCCCCCCCCCAAAAAAAAAATAAAAAAAAAATAAGGATTTTCTTCCAACTAGGGGTAAAGCATTCATCATTCCATTCAAGAAAGGTGATTCCTCCTCTGAACAGTTAGTACAAGTAGCCTTTTATTCTTTTCTACACTGCATATAATTTTTGTTTTCTGTAAATGTTTGAACGAGGAATAATTTTAATCCCAGCTCAACAGAAAGGATAAAAGGCAAATATCTGGAAAGATTTATACCACCGACACTTTAATTCATTCACTAACTAAAGCTACAACAATTTTAAGTATTCTGAAACTTGCTCAAATTTAAATTAAATGCAATCAGTAAAGCGATTTACACATCACTTCTCTCCTTCCGTATGTTTGCTTTGTGTTGACCAAATATGACAGTTGGCACAAGCGTAAAGGCTTGTTTTTATTTTTGTTTAAAGGTTTTTATGCCAGTATAATTAAAAAGAAGAAAAAAAGCAGTTGAAGCCTTTATCTGTAGAAAATCTTCGGGACGAAATAGGACCCTGAAACTAGTTCATACAGACATAAAATAAAAATGCATGCTCACAATTTAGTGTCACAACATGTTCATGGGAGGTAACTTGTGTGTAAAGCTAAGAGCATTGTCCAATCCTATAAGTTTGAGAATCGCGTCGTATAATTTCTATATCGAGACGCACAGTCTATGCGAAAGATCACTTATTTTTGTATCTACAAACAAAATGAATCAAAATACTAAGTAAGACGTTTGGCCAAACAAGATATATTGTTCAGCATACTTTTTTTTCCGGATTCACTGAGAATATATAAGGAAAACAACCGAATTATTCCGTAACTAGACTGATCCAATGACAGGTTTATATTCTAAGTATCCATTAATTTTGGAATATAAGTATCTATGGGAAATCAGACTACCCACTGTAAATATTAAAAAAAAAATTAAAAAAACGAATCGTGCAGTAGATGAGTACATCATCCTAAGTTAATGTTAAGTCTGACTGATGTGATAAACAGTTGCATGTAACCAAACAAAATGAACTACTTGCCAGGAACTGCCAGTTTAATTGAAGAAATCGATAGTTAGTAAAAACACAATAATATTTGATTTTTCTTTGATTTCGTTTACAGTAGCGATTTAAGTCTATTTGTACTGCCTGCTTGTATTTAGGTTTTATCAAGTTTCTCCAGCCTGGACTATGGTCTCCTAACCTTCAACATTTACCTATATTTTCTCTCACATACCCTCGCTATAATACTCAATTGTAATATTAGTCTGTATTTCTTGGTAGTCTCTATAGCCGATGAAGACGAGTTGTGCGATCTCATTAGTCAAGAGTTAACAACTATCTAAAGGGTGGTGGGAGCTTGAACTATCGTAATATGTGTGCAGTACCAGAGACGTACAAGAAAGAGACATGAAGCTACCAGACTGTCATTTTACTATCTGGTGGCACCCGTTTTATATGTAAACGAAGGTACCAACATGGTGAGTGTCCAGTTAAGGGGCTTTTTATGATTGCATGGAGTAAGGTGTAAAGTAACCAGAAGCTGTATACATGGTATTAATAAGTAATAACACTTTAGCTGGATGTTTAAGAGTGAAAATGTTGACAGCAGTGAGCTTTTAGAAGTCAAAAATTGTTGATGCCATTTGACGATATGTAAAGCGAATTGATAAAAAAATGTTAGGGATAAATTGCAAAACATTTCCACATTTCTGAATCAGATATTTAATAATCATTAGAGAAGAGAGCTATTTCTTCATGTTCAGAATACTGCTTTTTGACCCTGGATAGGCCCATACAAGTTATATTAACTGTCTAAATGAAACCAAATATGAAGAAGAAGAAATGCATGCAGGATTGAAGAAGAAGAAATGCATGAAGAAATGCATGCAATAGAGCAACTGGATCATGTTTGGAATTTGGGACAGATAAGCAGTTAAAGTTATTTGAAGGACAGAATGGTATGATAATATTCAATCGATGCATAAGAACCTTAAAATTTGTTTTCTAGGAGCTTGTGCACTCCGTACAAAAGTTATTTAGCTTGTAAATAATACAGAAATGCATACATTCAGGCAAGATATATTGCCTGCCAGTTTGACTGTCATGTCACATTTGCCCCTGAACTCATTCAGAGTGGCCAAATGGTCTAAAGCGCTCTCCATTACGGATAAGTGCCATCTCACCTCTATGGGTTTGAGTCTCAGAGTTGGGCAATGTGGGCATGCTTGCCATTAGCTTCTTGTGGGTCGGTGATTCGTTCTGTTTTTTTTCCTGTGTTCTTCACCAATAATACTGCTGTCATGTATAGTTTATTGTGTGCTGAAAAATGGCGTTAAACTGTACAACAACAACATTCCTCGTATCCTGAAATAATTCACTTACAAAATTTCATGCAGACAATAATACCATTTTTATTGTTATGTTAAATATTGATGATGTTTCCAAAACATGTCACAGAACAAAATAACAAAATATAAAACAGAATTTCAAGATGAAAAATGATGTGTTCTTGCAGTAGACTTGTAATATAGCTTCTCCGATAGCACTCTTGCATAGATAAATAGTGCTGTTGTTGAGTCATAATTAAGGTTTTTTTTTTTCCAGGGTTATTTTCTTTTGGATTTTTCTTTTTCAAAATCCCTTTGCAGATTCAAAAGGAAGTATTCAGGAGAATCATATGCATGGGGTTAAAACATCTGATATAGTTTCAATTTGTTTTAAGAACAAATTCTCTCATATTTCTATCTATCTTCTGAATTACTGTGATTTGTTAAGCTAATAAATCCCAGAATTATTCTGACTTGTTTAGCAGCTAAATCCATTAGCAGAAAAAAATAGGCATGACTGATCTTGTGGTAATATCATACCATTTGACATCAGCTCATTCAATGTCAATATTTCTATCAGTATACATATTGGCTTCTAGCTCAGTAGGATTTTTTTTATTGACATCAACTGTTTGGATTTTAAGGCAATTGAAAACTAAAGTTATGTAAGGATTCTATTTATAACTTAGTCATGGACAAAAGTAGGCTATGTAAATATTCTTTTTACAGGATCTGAAGTACAAAATGCAGTCATGGCCAAAATTTGGCCATGAAAACGTGTTATTTACATCGCACAGTCATGGAGAAAAGTTAGCTATGTAAACATTCTATTCACAACATACAGTCATAGACATACATTAGCTATGTAAACATGCTGTTATATAACATACAATCATGAATAATGCTTTATAGTAGATAACTAAATATTTAAATACTGCTGAAATTCTGAAAATTTAGCACTCAATACATTGATTACCAGTCTAAGTTTGATTTTTGTCAATTGTTTCTCAACCAATGATGAAATTTAATCTTTATGTTCTAGATGCTAGCTATTAGTAGGTTTTCAGCGTTAATAAAGTTTTCAATGCTAACAAATGTAATCACCTTTATAGATGTTGTCAGTTTCTTCTTTGATTTATTTCAGGTGTAAATTAAACTTTTAAAAGTAGGGCTATGAGTTAGGATGCATAATGATGATTTACAGTAAGAGTTATTGGCCTTTGTTTAATATTATGCACACCCAGTAATTAAAATGTAGAATACATAAACAATATTTTTATTTGCAGAAAAACTTCTCGTAGTGTTAAGAGATGGAAGAACCTTAATAGGTTTTTTAAGAAGTATAGATCAATTTGGTAAGTCAGTTAAATACATGAATATTTTAATTTGGTAAGTTCAAGGACTGCATAGATCAATTTGGTAAGTCCAAGGAATTCACATATCAATTTGGTAAGTCAGATGAATGCATTGATTAATTTGTGAATCAAATGAAGGCATAAACCATTTGGTAAGTCCAATAAATGCATGGATCATTTGGTAAGTCCACTGAAGGCATGGATCGTTTGGTAAGACCAATGAAGGCTTGGATCAGCTGGTAAGACCAATGAAGGCATTGATCAGTTGGTAAGACCAATGAAGGCATTGATCATTTGGTAAGACCAATGAAGGCATTGATCAGTTGGTAAGACCAATGAAGGCATTGATTAGTTGGTAAGACCAATGAAGGCATTGATCAGTTGGTAAGACCAATGAAGGCATTGATTAGTTGGTAAGACCAATGAAGGCATGGATCATTTGGTAAGTCATATGCATGCACTTTCAAAGTTATGGTTAATCACGATTTTGGTCAGCAGCTGTTGACCAACACTTCTTATTCAGTGAATCAGGTTGGAGATGATTTTAGAACTGGCTATAGTGTATTGTTCGGGTCCACTTAGGACTATACATTTTGAGACTTGACCCTTTAGTTTAAATTAAATGAAAATATTTAGGATGGGACATAAAAGATGAGATGTACAAGTTATATTATGTGATAGCCTTTTGGGCTTCTGTTAGATGTAAATTTTGTTCACATCAATTAATAGTGGTAGCCTTTTGGGCTTCTGTTAGATGTAAATTTTGTTCACATCAATTATTAGTGGTAGCCTTTTGGGCTTCTGTTAGATGTAAATTTTGTTCACATCAATTATTAGTGGTAGCCTTTTGGGCTTCTGTTAGATGTAAATTTTGTTCACATCAATTATTAGTGGTAGCCTTTTGGGCTTCTGTTAGATGTAAATTTTGTTCACATCAATTATTAGTGGTAGCCTTTTGGGCTTCTGTTAGATGTAAATTTTGTTCACATCAATTATTAGTGGTAGCCTTTTGGGCTTCTGTTAGATATAAATTTTGTTCACATCAATTATTAGTGGTAGCCTTTTGGGCTTCTGTTAGATGTAAATTTTGTTCACATCAATTATTAGTGGTAGCCTTTTGGGCTTCTGTTAGATATAAATTTTGTTCACATCAATTATTAGTGGTAGCCTTTTGGGCTTCTGTTAGATGTAAATTTTGTTCACATCAATTATTAGTGGTAGCCTTTTGGGCTTCTGTTAGATGTAAATTTTGTTCACATCGATTTTTTAGTGGTAGCCTTTTGGGCTTCTGTTAGATGTAAATTTTATTCACATCGATTATTAGTGGCAGTTTATTTCAAATGATAATAATCAAGGTTATGAAAGCTTGCTTAATATACAATTACCACTTTCATTTTAGCATTCATTTGTGCAGCATGAATATTAATATAATTAGGCTGAACCTTGCTCATACTGAATTTTGTAATTCATTGCTGGTTAAATATATTAAGGAGTACTTGTGCGATTCTTTGACATTTAAGGTAATCTAGGAGGTTAGTGACTAAGCCCCACAATACAATGCTTTTTTGCTCTTACAAAATTGAGATCATTGTATTATAGTTAAATCCATTTAGTTCCTACAGTTAATAGCCATTGATTTTATTGATATGGATGGAGTGTTTCTGTGCAACATCCACAATACTATCCCACATGCTTAATATGGACTTTTTTTCTTCTTCAAAATTTGGAATATATTTGCCGAGTTGATTTGCCATATCAAGGAATCATTGTATATCTATTACACATTTAGTAGTTTTGATTTCAATTATGGATTGGATTTTTTTCAGGATTAGGTTGGCAACCATTTTCATCAATAACATACAAATAAAACCTAATAGATGAACTTTAAAATTAACATTTTACAGCGTACAAAGTGAATTTTAAATTGATCTCATAACTTTTTCTACGTTTTCATCATGTTATGTGTTTGCCAAAAACCAAAATATAATCCTGTGACATGGCAGTTCCCCATTTAGGTCTAGAGTTTTTGACATCCTTTTTTGAAAAAATTCGGCAAACTACTTCATAATGGAAAATTAAAACCTACAAAAAAGGAGTAATGAAAGTTGCAAGTTGGCATGACTCTTCTGACAGCCTGAGTTTGCATCACATTTGGTGAACAAATTGCACATGCTAACTTGGCTAGAGATTCTTGAACTGAACATAGGAGGTGATTCTCACTTTTAACTGATTCTTCAGTTTTGTTAGATCCATGCAAATTTATAATGTACTGTTTGATTTTGGACTTAACCATATCATATTGTACTGTGTGGACGATTACTACTTTCACAGGTGAAGAAATTTTGTTAAACATGGCAGTATCCTGTGTTGCAGGAAAGTAATTGGTTTTGGAAAAGAAATAGAACAAATATCCCTTACAAAAGATTGAAATATTATAACTTTAGTAAATTCTGAATTTTCTTCATATTATTTATTACATGAGTTTTGTCACAATAAGAGTTTTGTCCATTAAAATCAAATAAAACACAAAGCCAAATTGTATGCATTGTAACGGTAGATTTTCAAAGCAGTTTAATCAGATGTTTAATTTTTTTTACAGCTAACTTAGTCCTTCACAGAACAATAGAAAGGATACATGTTGGAAAGAAGTATGGGGACATTCCTAGAGGAATCTTTATTGTGAGAGGAGAAAATGTTGTGTTGTTAGGAGAAATTGTGAGTTTATATCACACACACACACACACACACATAGATATTGTGAATCGTAGGAACTGCTTTCTGAGAAATAAGAGCTATACCTGAATCGTGCATTTCAACTTTGTTGTGGAAAACAATCTGAAACTTTCAAGAAATTTGGATAGCAGATGATTAGTCTGAAAATTTGTATCCCGAGTCCAATAGAAATCAGTGTTAATTAATTTGATAATTAATCTGCATATTCTTCAGATACTTTGGTATGCAAAAGAAAAAAAATCTACAGACTGCAATACATGAAATCAGTTTGCCAGATGGGATTGGACCTCTTTCTGTTCTTTATTGTTATTATGTTTATCCTGAACTAAATAGCATTTAAATGGTTATTTGTTCACAGTGGCCTAAGATGTGTTGATTGATGACAGCTATAACATCCATGATGAAATCATGCTGCCTGACTTTTTTCATGTATCATTTTGTTTTGATTCCTTGATGATACACATAGCATGTAGTTAGTGTATGCTTGAACCCTAAATGCCATTTGTAGTTCTAGATACATTGGAAACATTCCAGGATGAAAATGATTGCTTCTGCCTTGAGAGGCATTTAATTATGAATTTTGTGGCACAATATTAGAAGGATTACATTCACCTCTAGATCTTCTCACTAATTATGAAGATAACTTTGATAAATGAAAATTGACCAAAAAATACCAAAATAGCATCTACAGCTGTGGCAGTGATTGATGTGGAGCTCATGATGAAGTGTAATCTATTGACATCCTGTCCATCATGGACTTGAGAGAAAGTTATACTTGAATTGCATTATTTATAATTTTAGAGATATCAACAAACTTTTTATTAAAGTTTAAAACTTCACACAAACACACACACACACACATATATATGCATGTGTGTGGGTTCATCAGTAAGCTGATCCTGTATTTATTATTTTGAGATACTGTCAACTGGTAACATCCTGTTTATAATACATGGTTGAATACAGAGGCAAAAATTTATTAACTGACCTGTACTATGTATTTAATATTGAAGTTAATGGTTAATGTTTATCTAGTGACATTATTTGTTATTATTATTATTATTATTATTATTATTATTATTATTACTTGCCTTTTCAGTCTTTTACGTACACTTCCATTGTCAAATTTAGTCTCTAACATCTAGATGAAATTACCTTTCCAACCAAAAGTTGGCAAACATTGGAGTGAAATTGTCTTGGAAAGTTCAAAATAGTCACTCTTGACCAATATTTTTGCATATTTTTCATGTCATATTATTAAAATGATGAAATCTTGTTGAAAGTAAAATAAATATCTTTAAAGCTTTTCTTATGTCACTCCACTACAGTTGATGTATAATGTAAAAAAGACAATCACTTAAATAATTGAAAGTAAAATAATCAGCAATATTTTCACTTGTTCATATGATTTAATATTGGATAAAATGGTTAATTATATTAGTAATTGACTCTCATATGATGAAGTATTTGTTAAATTTATTAACTGACCTAGATTTATATACTGTTATGGAGCCACAGATGAGTTACTTTTTGTTTTTCAATTAAAGAAAGCATAAAATAGAATGTAGTTGAAAACATGATTCACTTCATTAGAAGCAAACTAGGCAAGAAGCCGGAAAAACTTCCCGATGGTAAGTGTCAATCTCCGTGTTTTTGGATTCAATCTCTAGTAAGAATGTATTTTTTGCTTGATACACTAGAATAACTGTACTGTATTAACTAAATATATTCAACGACTATTTGAATTCTTTGAAATATTTCTGTATATTTAAAACTTCAACACAGAAGGGGCATTTTTCTTTGGAATGTTTTAAGATTTCTTTTAGGAATTTTCTTTTCTTTTAGGAATTTTAGGATATAGGAATTCATTCACCTTTGCTGTAAGTTAATTTAAATCTTTCTTTCCTGTATTTTGAGAAATTAATTATTTTCAGTTATGCAAAGCTTGTTTGTTTGGCTATTTCTTGTTGCTTAGTTCAAGTCCATGGAGTTTTTAACATGGGGTTGATGGCAAAAGTAAAAGATCAATGAGCAAAATTAACTTATTTTACTTACCCCACTTGGATTCCTGTTTGGTGACAAACCTTCTTCAAAATATTACAGCCAGTTATAGATGAATTGATGATTTGTGCCTTGATACATATATCACAGAACAAGTGCTTTAACTTTGTAGCATATCCTGGACACAGATGGTCAAGTTTCCATCTGTTGAGAAATGATCTGGAACTTTTAACCCATTCATCATGATGTGGTGTTGCACTTAGAGCATTACTACCATCACTACAGGTAGATGATGTTGGACTCTCATGTATTACATCAGACTCAGTGTTTCATATGAATTTGTACAAATCCAAATGCTGTTAATTTTGTTAACTCACTCTTTAGATGAGATGATGGGAACGCAACAGAAAATGTTTGTTTACCCATGATAAAGGTGCACTGTTGACTATAGAATTTTGGATGCAGTTTTGTCCATTTGCTTTGTATTTATACACAGTAATCGGTACATCAAAAAAGATCAAGTTTCTCTGGAGTTTCAGCAAAACTATTTTATTGGTACATTAAAAAAAAAAAACAGAAGGATTAGCCATTGTTCAATTAATTGTATCTGCTTCTGCTTGCTTCTTCAAAGGTTGGTTGATTGTATTTATAATCCAGTAGCAGGACTAATTGGTATCACAGCATGTTAAGATGGATTTATCAATATGAACAAAGGATTTGTTTATGTAATAGAGATTCCAGTGCATTGTGTATCCACATTTGTGGCTTCCATTCATGGTCCCTTTGAATGTCTCCACTTCAAAATCCATGATTGTATAAGCAAATTAAACAGCCGAAAAAGTTGTTGCCAAAAATTTGCCAGTTGGTATATTTTGTTACCAATAAGAGAAAAATAATCACAATATGCGACATTGGCGAAGCACAGGACAAGCCCTGAGAGATTTTCTGTTCTTTAACTTGTGTGTACATTTAACCAGACAGACCATCAATGAAATCTATGAAAATATTGTAAAATTACAATGATCATTGATTTGTTTTGTGTTTAACTGTATGTTACCAAAAACAATGATTTAATGATCAGAGGAAACTATTTAAAAGTTGTGCGAGTCTAACACTAACACCTATTCCTTCCTTTTTTGTTGAAATATGTGATATTAAATTGCAGGATCTTGAAAATGAGGGGAATACAAACCTGGAGGAGGTATCAATAGATGAGATTCTAGAAATGCAGAGAGATGAACAACAGGAGAAACAACAGCAAGAAGAGAAAAAGAAGAAAGCCTTAATGGAAAGGGGATTACAGCCGCACATGGACTTCCATGATGAAATGTATTAACCATAATGAAATGTATTAACGGATGTGTGATTTGAACAGGTTTTTTTATAAAATGATGTGCTTAAGGAGCTACTATCAGCTTAATGCATCTCTTGTTAAAAGTACACCAGCAGAAACTACCACATTGTTTAAATGTTAAGTTGTGTCAGTCGGATTTCTCTTTCGCTCTACTGTTCGTATGTCAGAAGAGCTGGAATAGCCTTTGTCCGAAATCCATCTGTTCATTAGCACAAGATTATTTTTGCTACTCATCCCAAACTTCACATCTAATTGCTATGAAACTTTAAACACACATTCCTCCATCTTCACTTGCCAAGGATTCGATATGTTAACCAATCTACTCCTTTGTGGATCGATAAGCAATTTCAGTGCTTTATTCTTGCAACATCTATAGGGTTTAATGAGTTGCCTCCCTTAGTATGTAATGTAAATTTACCAATAGCAGCTAACAGCTGTGTATTGTACATTGACCTAAAATGGTGGAGCAAATGACTTCAGAAGGATACATATAAGTTTAACATCTAAAGAATGAATACTTATCAAAGAGTGAAAAATTACTTATGAGTCCATTCCATTTGTGTGCTCCCCATGTGTTGGTCATGTAGGAAAGTCTGAAATTAGAATAACTTGATTTTGGTTGGATTTGTTGGCATGCTACTGCATCCCAGAAGACCAAAATATCTAATCAGTCTACCAGTATGTAGAAAAGTTAACAAATTGAAACCTTTGAAGAAGACAATCATCACATGATCTAGTTGCTAATGAAATGAAAATGGGTGCCACTCAGACATCCAATATGTCCATCACAGCCGTTAATTTGAAAATCTTGTTGTGGCTGAAGATTATTACAGATGGTTTCAAGACAGCAGTTTAGGTGAAGAAATGGTTTTATCTTGGATTCCTTGAAAAAATGTTCCCTTTCAAACAATAGACCCTTTGAGGGACTCTTCTTGGTGCTTTTTATGTGGCAAACTTGGCAAAACAATCTCACAAATCTTGGGGTTTTCCAGTTTGTCAGTAATAGGTTTAAATAAACCAGTTTCATAATATTTTTCAAATAATTGTAATTTTTCCATTGTGATGATTAATATTTGATACATATTTTCAGTTCTTCTCAGTTTCTTGTTTTGTAACATACTTCACATATTGACTATCCAGAAGTAAGCAAGCCATTCAAGGCTTAGGTATTGCCTAATGAACTCAAGTGAACAGACCTACATACATACCAAAACACACTGAATGTCTTCATAACCATTTGAAAATATCATCTGGTGAAACACTGCCAATTCTTTGCACGAATAATGCAAAGAGAACAAATGGGAATTTGTCCTCTTCATTATATCTATTATTTTACACAAAGTTTGTCTTTATATCATTCTATAAATTAATTCTATAAATTAATGTGAATAAAATAATTGCAGACTTCTAAAATATGCATTCTCCTGTCTGCTCTTTTTCTTAATGCAATACAATAAAGTATGTACCAAAACATAGGCAGTTTAATGTTTTTTTTTTATGGGGTGACCAGTGGGTTTCACATATTAAAATCTCACTTCATGGGGTGACCAGTGGGTTTCACATATTAGAATCTGGCTTCATGAGGTGACCAGTGGGTTTCACATATTAGAATCTGGCTTCATGGGGTGACCATTGAGTTTCACATATTAGAATCTGACTTCATGTGGTGACCATTGAGTTTCACATATTAGAATCTGACTTCATGTGGTGACCATTGAGTTTCACATATTAGAATCTGGCTTCATGTGGTGACCATTGAGTTTCACATATTAGAATCTGACTTCATGGGGTGACCATTGAGTTTCACATATTAGAATCTGACTTCATGTGGTGACCATTGAGTTTCACATATTAGAATCTGGCTTCATGTGGTGACCATTGGGTTTCACATATTATAATATGGCTTTCATGGAATGGATGGCATTAATAGCTTCTCAAATGGATATTATGGAAAGTGATTTGCAACAACAATACCCCAACCCCCAAATCATTATTTGGAACTTAATAATGATAGTTTTTATATTGTTTAAGTGCCTAGTTGCAGTAGGTAGTATTTAAATAGGTACAGGATATGTTTGTGCTATTTTAATAAAATGCACATGTTCTCATGTCCATCACGGACACAACATCCTAGTTGTATTAGATTACACACTTTGTGACTGATGGACAGATTTAAGTTTTATTGCACAATTGGAAGTCAAATCAATATAATGATGTAATCATGGGCATCCACTACAACATACTTGTTCGATCAGCTGCTGTACAAAGTGCATGGAACTTACCTGTTGGATCAGCTGCTGTACAAAGTGCATGGAACTTACCTGTTGGATCAGCTGCTGTACAAAGTGCATGGAACATACCAGTTGTATCAGCTGCTGTAGAAAGGTGCATGGGACTTACCTGTTGAATCAGCTGCTGTAGAAAGTGCATTGAACTTACCTGTTGGATCACCTGCTGTAGAAAGTGCATGGAACTTACCTGTTGGATCAGCTGATGTACAAACTGCATGGAACTTACCTGTTGCATCAGCTGATGTACAAAATGCAGGTTGCACTTTTTAAACTGTACACAATGCCCATTAATATTCAAAGACTCACTCACTAGAATTCAATTATGTACGTGTATTGTAAGAGATTAGAGATTTCCAAGCAATGAATGGTGAGACAATTTAGGTGTTTCACAAAACACATTACATTTCACAGTCTATATGATAAATTCAAAATTCGATTTTACACAGCTTGGAACATTTGTATTCAGAAGTTAATGTTTCTTTTGAAACATCAGTGCTAATAAATAATGTCAATGCTCAACACCGGTCTGAATGGCCATTGTTAACAAATGTAGCGGCAAACCTCAAAGTACAAATGTCACTTCTTGGCTGGTGCTTGATGATTGATGAAATAAGTAATGAGGACAGTTAAATTTTTCATAAAAATCTCGTTTATTGCATGAAGAACCACTGATGTAGAGCTGTGTTCAATACTTTGCAGTATAGCATTAAAAAAAATTATATACATTCTCTCAAATGATTAGCCAAATTTTAAGTAAGCAGTTAAAGGCTTTTGTATACTGCAAAGTTGAGGCAATAATCAAGCCCTTCAAACCCTTTCTCTAACTTGAAGTTAAATGGCTAGTATCTAACAGTAATTGGGAAAATAAATAATTATATTTAGTTTTTCATACAATACTAGAGATATACATGCCAACCATTACGCTTTTGGCATAATCATTACGCTTTTTTTCACTAAATTTTGTGTTACGCTTAAACATATATGGATTACGCTTTTTCGACATATCCACCTCCCCCCCAAAATCAATTATTTGTTTTCCCGTTATTATTAACATTCCAGTAATCTGACAGACTGTATTTTAGAAAAGACTGCATTTACGTAACTACAATATAAGAGTATGCTTAATGTGGATTTTCCTAACCGTATCATGTTATATTTATAGCTAACCTGGTTCTACTGTCGACCTCGAATTCTATTTATAGCATCTGTGATGAGAGAGCAGACTGGTTTTCTAAATTTAATCTTTATGCACAGATTCCATGTTCAAATTTATATTTGCTGCCGAACCAGTCTAAAAATATTTGGCGCTAACAAGTATATTTTATCTTAGTCTATGCATTTATGTGAGCAAAAATATCTCCTTTAAAAAATTTCCTAGATAAATTATCGAAACAATAAGTAACAGAATCCTCTGAATATTAAGGCAAGAGTGCAGCATCACGTGACATCTATTTCTGGCCGTGTGGAAAGAATTTTAATTTTTTTGGCGCTAAGTCTTATGATAGTTTCTGGTCGATGTGTGTAAAGCTAAATGTGCTACATATGAAAACTTAAAACAGTAAAGGATGTTAAAAGACGAGAGAGGCAAATAAATCATTGTTTATTGAAATATATTAGCATGTTATATGTGGATTACACTTTTTCTCCCTGGATTCCGCTTTTTGACCACTTGGATTATCCTTTTTCTTTGTCAGGGGTTGGCATTCTTAGTAAGAGAGTCTGACCAGGTTTGCTCGATAATATGCAAACGTAATATCAAAGACATTTCTTAGTCCAATTATTTTTCATTTTTTTACAAACTAGCATCTGTTTAGTTTTAAGGCATGTGGTTTTGTGATATATTCTTGTAATAGTTTAATTATGTTTTATAACATTGAAGGGTGATAATAAACAGTGGTTTGTACATGTGCGAACTGTTCTGACTGATGTTGATTAGATGCAGGAAGCTACTGTAACTAGCTTAGTGGCTGATTTCAGAGTAAGACAGCCAGCACTCAGTGATATATAGAGATTTCAGCGAATAAATGAGGACAGAAATAACTTGGTGTTCTTCTTTATTGAAATCGCTTTGGTCATCACATTAATGTAACTGCCAATAGTTTACTCAGTTCCATGCTTTTAAATTATTACCATGCTTGTAAACAGTGCTTGTAAGTGTTAAAGTGCAGAAAAACCGTTTTAATGTTTAGCTTGTGTATCTCTTTTTTTTTTTTTAACATATGATGCCATGTTGTTCTTGTAGAATAAACATTAAAAAGAATTGGGAGAACATATCATACTGTTCCAGTGTTCTTGATTGTACATTTTCAGTAAAAATAGTATGGCTTTTGTTTGAAATCTATATTTTTAGAATTTTATATATATAATACTGCATTCATTAATTTTGTCAAAGTGGGAAGTGGAAATAATATGGAAGTAAAAGGGAAACTGAAAAACTATAAAGCAGCACACAAAACAAATTTCTAAAATATCATTTATTGAGAATCAACATTGAAGGTACCACTTGCTGCAGGACAGAATGTAAATATAAACTGCAGTTTGAAAATTTCTTGTGATATATGTTTCATTATGGACAGGGTGGGAAGATGAAATTTAGAACTTGTTTTTTTCTGCATTAACCACGTATAAATTTATGTAACACTAGCTAGGTCACTGATAAATATAACAAGAATTGTTATCACTGATAAATATAAGAATTGTTATCACTGATAAATATAACAAGAATTGTTATCACTGATAAATATAACAAGAATTGTTATCACTGTAGGGATTTTACAGATATGGGTATGAAATTGTCATCTGCCATGGTTGAGTTTAATCTCTTGGCGTGTCTCCCATATGTTTTTTTGGTGCTGTATGGAGATCCATTATGGCTGCCACAGTGCCAATTTTGAAAATCTTGTTATCACTCCTATTTTTTTGCTCCTGATAAAAGTAATGCCTATTGTATGAGTGCAGAACAAAGTATTATTCTCTCACTGAGAGTGAAAAGAAACTTGAGAGAAGGCTCCAACAGTTCAAACAGTGAAAATTCATAGACCATTGTGTACCATTGCAAATGCTTGTTTGAATAGTGTACTGCATACTAATAATGATTTTTCTATGTCATGTATTGGAATTCTAGTTATTGAATGTTTCATTACTATAAGTTTAATAAGCCATTTTGTATAACTTAATTTACCTTTTCTTATTAATTCATGGTTGTGTTTACTCAATGTGTGGTCCTTACATTCACAACTACTTTACTTCTAAACACAGAAAAAAGCTGGCAAATTTAACAAATAATTTATTTCCCTGGAAACAAATTGTAAAAATGGAAACATAACTTAGTTTTAAGACTCAAAGCCAAAAATAATCGAAAAACAATCCACAAATTAAATTTCAAAAGTCCTAGTAATGAAATGTTTTAATAAATTATAATTAGAGTCCTGTTGCAAAATCCAAGATGTAAGATGACATATGCTGAAATCTGTTTTGTGCTTATATACAGTTCCTTGTAGAAACAAAATATTTAACACTCTGGTGTTGGAAATCGAAATAAAAGTTTGATAAACTGTCTTTGTACAAGAATTCTATATGTGCACATCAAATATTTTGAGAGAAGCAAATTAATCATTTAAAATCCAACTGAACTGAAGAAAACGTAACATGGAATTGAAAACTGGCTACAGCAGAAGAAAATAACTTAATGTCATTTGAAAAAGCCCCAAAAGTAACGATATTTCACTAAAACAAAGATTTTATTGTATTTTAACATGCAGTTTCAAAAAAATCCCCAGATTGCAAAATGAAGAAGGGGGGGGGGGCGCATGATTGTTTAAATCGCATACTCCTAACATGATCCTGACGAGAGCAATCATTTTTACTTTAAAACTGACAAACAAATATATATCAGATCAGATCAGATATACTAAAAACCTTACAAAGTTCTCACCCAATACTTTCGTATAATGGTGTCAACCATGTATATAGCAGTTATTCCTCTGACACTGTACTGTATACACTACAGTTGAATTACATGGAATGGTTCTCTTCCTTGTATTAATTTCAGTACACTGTATCACTATTCATTAAATTCCACAGAATGGTTCTCTTTCTTATACATGTATAATCTTTAGTATACTTGATATAATCTTTCATTGAATTCCATGGAATGGTAATCTTTCTTGTATTAATTTCAGCAAACTTGATATAATCATTATTTTTTAATTCCATGGAATAGTTCTTTTTCTTGTATTAATTTCAGTAAACTTGATACCAGTTCAGTTCATTTTCATCAAATGGTTCTCAAGTTTTGTTCACATAAACATGTACATTACTGAAAACAAAAACTCCTTTGTGGCATTTATGTCTTCAAGCTTGGACATCATTGGTTTATTGCAGTCATGTCTTTAAGCTTAGACAGCATTGGTTTTAAGGCAGTCATGTCTTGAAGCCTGGACAGCTTTAGTTTATGGTAGTCATGTCTTCAAGCTTAGACAGCATTGATTTTAAGGCAGTCATGTCTTCAAGCCTGGACAGCTTTAGTTTATGGCTCTAACGTCTTCAAGTTTGGATAGTATTGGTTTAAAGCTACTATGTAGCTACTGCATTACCTAGTATCTGATTGTTGCTTTAGGGGTACCGGAAGGTTAGATCACTTCCTGCGGTATCATGTCCCCCACTTCTTCGTTGATTGTCTTCGCGCATTAAAGGATATTGGATACCATTTAATCCTGATCGGCTCTGAGGTGTTCAGCTTGATCTCGTGTTGAATCAATCCAGTACGTCCTGGTTTGTCCGTTAACACGTCCGGGTATTGGATCTTTAAGATATGCGTACGCTAACTCTCGGGTAAATCTCGGCACACATTGATCTGGTCTATACCTTCTTTCCCCATGTCAATGAGGTATTCAAGGGAAATTTCTGGACTGGAGACGTTTGCTGATTCATCACACAACCTATCATATATCACCGCTATGTCTTTTTACGTAACGTTTCAGCATATTGGCGTGAAATATCTTGGACTTATATTCCATGTCGACGATGAAGTCCATTTCGCCTTTCACTTGTTTGACTTATTATTACCTTTTCCATTGGACTTGCAATTTGTTGTTTTTCTTAAGAATAAACACCAACACGTGATCGCCTACATCAAACCTTTTACTCGTTTCTCCGTCTTAATATTTCGCGTACTTACGACTTTATTTTGTAAGTTCATCTTGAACCATTCGACATGTACTCTCAAACATTTCGCGCAAATTTACAACGTATTGGTAAGTTGTCTTAAGGACTTTGTTAGTGACCTTGTCTGACCACGGTTCGCATAGAATCCTCAGAGGACCACGAAGTGTCCTACCGTACAATAGTTCAAACGGTGAGAAGCCAAAATTTTCGCGAAGAACCTCACTACACACAAACATACACAAACATAATTGCGTTCATGTATCTATCCCAATCTTTAGGTGTTTCAGCACACATCCGTCGCAACATTTGCTTCAACGTCTCGTTGAATTTGTTTATCAGTCTATGGCACATTATGTGGTGGGGTGTTTTGCGCAACTGTTAAAAAGGCTACAATCTACTGATTTCTGCCATGAGATCTGAGGTGAATTACACTCCACAATCCATCAAAACGTTATCGGGCAATTCGACCCTGCTGAACATGTCTACGAGCGCTTCGGCTATACGTTTGGTTTCGATAAATGGTAAAGTTGTGGTATCGGGGTATCTAGTGGCGTTATCTACCAGCGTTAAGATGTATTTGTTTTGCTGATCAGTATTTGTAAATATACGTCCTACAATGTCAACGGCCACTTTTTAAAACCTGAGTATCTATCATGCGAATCTGAAATAACGGTACTCTAGTTACCCATTCTTAGATACCATCTATTGGTAATTATCGCACGAGATACAAAACCGCGTTACCTCGCTACTGACACCAAACCAATAGAATTCTCCTAATACCTATCAATTGTTTTTTTTTTCATACATAAATGACCCGCCATACTCGACTCGTGCGCGACCTTGAGTACATGCGACCTACATTTCTGGGGAACCAATAATTGCAAGAACTTCCTATCAGTTCTAGAGTATTCCTTGTACATTAAACCTTTTCGAAATAGAAATTTAGGGGAACGCCCGTTCTTACACTTACGCATAGTACCGGATAATGCTTTATCCACGGTTGAAGGTAAAGACTCATCATGTTCTTGCTCATTTAGAAATTCTTCGCGGGAGATATTATAAATGGATTGCAACACTTTAACTTACGTATACTTTTGTCATCCTCTTTGAACTGATTTGATGATTTTCACTGATTGCGAATCGGAAATTGGACAGGGTTTGGTGTCTAGATCCATGTACATGGCCAATCATAAGTTCATAGGTCGGGTTGGCAATGCACAAATCTTCGAGTGTTCCGGTCAAGAAAGGTGTTTCGATATCTATCCTTGCGACAGGAACGTACTCTAGTTTTTGTTACAGTAACATACAATGCGATTTAGACCCAAGCAATTGGTCATCGTGGATAAGACTCCGTTTCACGACTACAGCTGTGCAACCAGTGGCTCTTAAAACGGCCGTTGACAGTGCCATTCGCCCTCGGGACGCTTCCCTCAGTGAAACTACACGTGCTGATCAATTGGATTGCATCGTGACCGATCTCTGCACACACCACTGGACTATACACTGCTTCCCACTTAGCCTGCTAGGAAACATCGAATTTTCCATCTTCCGACTGTCTGCTTTCAATGACCACCGCGAGTCTCTGGACTGGCCCTTTCCGCTTAGGACAATTGGGGGAAACATGACCCAATTCCTTGCATGTGAAACATAGTTTGTCCTTATCCGTACCAGGTTTATCCGATTCCCTGGGCTTTTGGTATTTCACCTTATCACGTTATAAGGATTAACTGATATCAACATATACATGTTAGACTCCGAGGCTAATAATTTCGCGCATTAAATATGTATGAAGGTCAATGCGGCGAAAAATGAGGTGTCAAGCCTGTTAATTGACATGACCATACAATTCGTAACTAGCCGTATTTTGAGCAGCCCGTTAGATAATAATTACGATCACATGCTTCATAGGTAAGTGGTGGAATTCCGGTGTTTGGATCAAAGGAACCTCAAGTGGGGGTCGTAAATCGCCCATTGACACTGTTGGGAAGGGGTAGTGTCTGATAGTTATACGAATCAACATCCACTCGGAATTGAGCAAACAGTGGACAACATTAGAGTCGTGAATTTAAATCTATTATCTTAAGAATTAAACGGCAGTATTCGCTAAAACCCGATTGCGGAAATTATAAGGGAAGATAAGCTACCCCGCCGTCATTTGAAGTTGGCGGGAAACTTGCTTTTTTTTGTTCTGGGAATTACACGGAGCTTCAGTACAATAAGCTTTTAGGGACCAGATGGAATTACCCCAGTGCAATTGGTCCGAGCCTATGGGAGAAAATAAAAGGAAGAACGGAGGCAGAAGTTAGACGGACTGGAGGGTGTTGGATTACCAGTCCAGAAAGATCATATAGATGAGTAGGAACACAGGTCAGGAGGAAAATTTATCACACTGAGTCAGATGATGAAATAGGCCGTCACTTGATCGAGTGAAAGACGAGTGATATGGTTTTAATTGGAATTTTACTTGAGAGATGACTGTTGAATTATATTAAATTGTTGTTATTTGAATTTTACATTTTTTTGTATTCATTTATTTAAATGTGGCACCGCTGACTGGTGGCTCGGAGTTTTGCATTTCTCTATCACTACTTCAATTTCTGACAAAAACTAGCCAGGGTGGGTCTTCTGTATTTAAAAAATATTGGGAGCACCCCACCCCAACCCAAATAATAAACCTTTACAGACCCGATTCCCACTTTTGCTGTTTTGCGAGATGCATTCTGTTAACCTCACCGAGCTTCAGAAAATAAAGCGGCATTTGTGGGCATGTAATATATATTCGTGAAGGACTTTCCCCTCAAGAACAAATATAACTCCTTGCCAATAGTTGGTCCCGAAGCAAGAAATCGATAAAACCCTCAAATGTCTTGAGGACTTTTCGACATTCTACCCATCGCTGCAAGTAATTGCACGTTCTTCTGACGAAATGGGTGAATGTCTCGCCTCTCTCGTGTTTGCTATACTTAAACTTCTTGCGAAACCCTTGTTCAGTATTTCTTCAGAAGTGCATCTTTCAATGCGAGGTAATTTAGAGAATCGGCCTCGGAGAAATGCGACGAAAGAAAGATGGCTTTGAATTGCTTTACCCTACAACAGCGCGCTAAGATAAAGCAGCCAATCGTCTTTTTCATTTTTGTACAGTGGCGTACCGTTCCAACCTGTTTAGATACCTATCCATGTTATCTTTGTAGTTTTCAAATTTTTCAATTTTGCACATCTCAGTTTAAAATCATGTTCCCCCATCCTTTTAGCTTGCATAAGCTCATAATTTATTCGATACTCCCTCTCCCTATTTTTATCTTCTATCTCGAAGAAAGCTTCTAACCTCATTTGTATTTCCCTTTCTATCATCATATCTTCTACTTCTTTAAGCAATTCAATATTGTACCTTTCTTCTTCCCTTTGCCATCCTATTCTTTCCTTTTTAGCCAGTTTTCTGATTGTATCTTCCCCTTCTACAATTCTATATTTTCCCTCTTTAAAGCCATCTTTCTTCCTTCGGCCCCCCCCTCCCCACAGCTCAACCTGTCGCTCTATATCTAGTTTTACCTTTCGGCCTTCTTTCCTAATTTTATCAACTCCCTCTTGGCTTCCCTTTATATTTATCTTTACTCCCTTTCCCTTGCCTGTTGTTCACAAACAAAATTTCTAAGGGACTCCTTCTCTCAGAATCCCCAGTTCTTAATTGATGGCATTTCAAAATCTGATATAACCAGCTGAAAGTGCAGTATTATGCAGAAAATGAGTAAGTACTATAATTTCAACAAACCGTATTTTCCCTCTCAGAAGGCAACAAAACATGGAATGTGTACAAAAATAATGTTTTATGTCTACTTGACCTCATTGTCTTGTCAAGAGCGTCTGAAACACACAAAAGATCATACAATAATACATACAAGGATAATGAAACTATTTGTAGTGCTCCGTTAGATCCGAAATGATCATACTTCGGACACCATTTGCAACAAGACAATCGGGATGGATCTCGGATTTATAATAGAACACTTTTTATGGTGATACAAATACAATGTTTAATGACGAATGACTTGAATGAGCAATTAATTATGATTATTATGTGCGTGTATATGATCCAAATATTCGATCATTAAACATAAAACGCGCATACTTGATAATGAAAATACATATAAATTACCTTACACACTACAATGACAAGGGGTGAATGATTCACTGTGATTTCACAACGAAAAAAAATGAGCTTTTTTTACTCAAATGGTTAAAAAAAAATGTAATATTTTTTAATATAGTAAATGTATTCACTCAAATAGTGAAATTACGTAAACGAACAGGGATGGATATACAAATTATATTTAAAGTTCCTAAAACACACTGGGTTTTACAAACCCCAAAAACTAGTCCGCGGCTAAATTATTACATGTATGGAGTTACACAATCAGCCACCAGCACATTCGGCTACCATTTACGCTAGCAAATAAAGGGTCAATATTCCAGGTTGTTTAAAATTAGGCATTCGGCACCCACCAATTTCGGTCAGAAACGCCTGATCACTTGGGACTCTTCCAACAACACTGTTTTATTCAGCGCTACGGTTGCTATGGTGTATCTTCACAGCATCTATAGTCAACTTCTATGGTTAGCTCTTCAGGAGCTATGGTCGACTTTTATGGTTAACTCTTCAGCATCTATGGTCGACTTCTATGGTTAGCTCTTCATCAACTATGGTCGACTTCTATGGTTAGCTCTTCATCAACTATGGTCGACTTCTATGGTTAGCTCTTCAGCTGATACAACGTCGATTCCGAACAAGAATATCAGAAAAAACTTGAAGAAAGCAGAAAAAGATAGGATTGGACAAAAGTGCACAGAAATAGAGAGCAGTCTGATAAAGAATAACAGCTAAAAGGCATTACAAATTGTGAAACACCTCACCATACAGAAGCAACAAGAGTCAGTACCATTCAAGAGGAAAATGGAACACGCCTCACAGATGCAAGTGATATTGCAGAAAGATGGACTGAGTATTGTCAAGAACTCTACAAACATCAGCCGACAGGAGACCCCGAAGTGATTGAAATTCCAAACTCCACAAATGATGATGATTTCCCCATTCTCAAAGAAGAGGTTGAGTCAGCAAAAAGAGCACTGAAGAATGGGAAGGCAGCTGGAGTAGACAACATCCCAGCTGAATCTATGAATACTGCGGGGTGGTGGTGGTGGAAATCACTGATAGTGCTCCTAACAAAACTCTGCAACAAGATCTGGACAGAGTGGACACAGTCCCTGATTATAACACTCCTCATAAAGGCAATCTCCAGTTGTGCAAAAAATTACAGAACTATCAGTTTGATCAGCCATGCTAGTAAGATGATGCTCATGATCATCTTGAACAAACTAACACCACAAGCAGAGGACATAATCGCTAAAAAACAAATATTCAGTCTGAGAGTTCTGTCTGAAAAGTACTCGCAACATTAACAGGACATATACCACGTTTTCATAGATTTCAAAAGGGCTTTTCACAGAGTGTGGCATGAGGAAGTGTGGGCCACAATGAAGAAGTACAACATGGGTTAAAGTTACCCAATACCTTCCAGCAGATGTACGTCAAGGCTACCAGTGCAGTAATTGTTCAGTGTTATGTGGGAGACTGGTTCCAGACAACAGTCGGAGTACATCAAAGCTGTATCCTGTCTCCCACGCTTTTTTACTTCTACTAGAATGCGTCATGAGCAGCTCTGGAAAACCACCATGGGAAAGTCATCATTTGAGAGCGAAACATCACCAACCTCCGCTTTGCCGATAACATTAATGGAATGACAGGCAGTCAAGATGAGCTTGTCACCTTAGTGATGAACCTGGATGAAACATCGTCCAGATTGAACATGGAGATAAGCGTCGAGAAGACGAAGCTGATGACACAAAGTGGCAAGCAAATCGCAGCTAAGATTAAAGTCAAAGGCCAGGAACTGGAACATTGGGCCATTTCGAATAACTTTTTTCATAATCACCGAAGAGGGATAAAGTGCAGACATTTTATCACTAGCAGCACAAACAACGGAAAATATGTCAAAGCTAAGACCGATCTGGAGAGACAAGAATATATGTCTGAAAACTAAAATCAGACTATTGACATCACTAGTCATCTTATTCTTTATGTATTCATGTGAGGACTGGACTCCGACAGCAGCATTACAACGAAGAATCCAGGCACTTGAAATGAGATGCTACAGAGCAATCCTGGTCATCTCTTACATGGACCACGTCACAAATAAAGTGCGTAACACCACCAGGCACAAAGTATGTCATTATAAAGACCTCTCACCATTGTCAAAAAGAGAAAGTTGAAATGGTATGGCCATGTCACTAGAGCCAACAGTCTATCCACAACAGCACTGCAAGGCAGCGTCCAAGGTGGCAGAAGAAGAGGTAGACAGAGAAATAAGTGGACTGACAACATCACAAAATGGATCAGGAAACGTTTTTGCTGAGACACAGGCATTGGCACATAATCGAGACGAGTGGAGGGAACTGGTCAGATGTTCAGCAGCACAGTACCTCTACGACCACACTAGGTCAACAGACTGATGATGATGATGAATGAAGTAGCAGAGACAGTAATACGGACAAATACCTCACCAGTATACTTACACTCGCTGCTGTTGCATTACGGTACCAGGCCCAAGTACATCAAGTTTATTCTAATATTCACGGCAGAGGCAGAGACAGTAATAGGTCAAATACCTCATTTCTAAACTTACACTCACTGCAGAGGAGAGACTTTAATACGGACAAATACCTCATTTTTACACTTACACTCACTGCAGAGGAGAGACAGTAATACGACAAATACCTCATTTTTACACTTACACTCACCACAGAGGAGAGACAGTAATACGACAAATACCTCATTTTTACACTTACACTCACTGCAGAGGAGAGACAGTAATACGACAAATACCTCATTTTTACACTTACACTTACTGCAGAGGAGAGACGGTAATACGGACAAATACTGCAAGGTTATACTAACACTCTCTGCAGTTGCTGAAATAGTAACTCGACAAATACCGCAAGTTTATTTTAAAACTCACAACAGTGGCATTGATAATAATACGTTCAAATACTTCAAGTTATACTTACACTCATCTCAGTGGTTGAGAGTCTAACACGAACATATACCTCATGATTACACTTATACTCACTGCAGTGGCAGAGACAGCAATACGAACAAATACATAAAGATTATACTTACACACACTGCATTGGGACATAATATTAACGCGAACAAATACCTCAAGTTTATACTAATATTGCAGTGGCAAAGACAAGTACCTCAAGTTTATACTTACACTAGCTGCAGTGGCAGAGACAGTACTAAGGACAAGTAACTCAAGTTTAAACTAATACTCACTGCAGTAGTATATACCGTAATGCGGACAAGTACCTCAAGTTTATACTTGCACTTACTGAAGTGGCATGAATGGTACTAAGGACTGATGATTCATTTACACATATAGGCTAATGGGGTACAGAAAATATAAATGAAGAATCAGTTATGAATATCTTTGTTTTACGTGTACTTATGCTTGGAAATAATTAATTTATTAGCTACTCGAATTTGAAAGAAAAACACCCAACTCTAATGTTATCTGCAGAATCAAACGAAATTCCCTTTCTCCACCCCACCATAGTCATATATATATATATATATATATATATATATATATATATATATATATATATATATATATATATATATATATTGATCTTTTATATGCATTGTCATGTATATAAGTTACCAAGGTAGAAAAGAAAGAAAAGGGCGTAATGAGGGATGCATTTTTAAAAACATATAATCTGAAGGCAGACAACATACATGAACAGTTATTGTGAAATCTACCCTTAAAAATTTGTGAGGCAAAGTACGGACATAAACGACGTAATTGTCCTGCCATATTGCTTTTACCGACTTTCACAATCATTGCTCTCTCTACGCTGAATGGGATTTGAAGTAAAAATAAATCTTTCCATGAAGATTATGTTCGGGAATGTCAAGGAAGAAAAACAAACAGGAGCCATGTATCATGCCAGTGCAATTTGTATCATAAATCTAAATTGTAGTACCTGCTAAACTCAAAATGTTATTCCCCAGTAAAGTTAAAACAGGGGCAACTTGTATGTTATGTAATATATCGATCGATACGATTGACAAATGTGCTTCACCAAACACAATATTCAGTTAGTCAGGTCTTAAGTTTCGAAAATAGTATATGTGTGGCTTGAGATGAAACTTCTTTAGATAAGTCCTATTCCTAGTAAATTAATATAAAGATAGTACTCACTTCCCTGTGATATACCTGCTACTATTGTTAGAAAATAGGGGTACACAATGATGATCATTTC
The DNA here is from genome assembly GCA_030141615.1 of Unio pictorum. Classification (NCBI taxonomy): domain Eukaryota; kingdom Metazoa; phylum Mollusca; class Bivalvia; order Unionida; family Unionidae; genus Unio; species Unio pictorum. The sequence goes on along the minus strand of JARLTB010000023.1, from coordinate 10,280,432 downwards.
AGGATAGGCAAGTTATCCATTCGTCAAAAAAACAAGTAACTTACTATGTTGCAGCTTCGTCAAGATCAGCTTGAAAGAAAAACATATTTATGATATTTGATCTTAAAATTATATTTCAATCAAAGAAGCCTTTTTATACATTGAATATATGCTAATTGTAACCCAATAATTAGACCTTTCTACATGCACAAGGGTAAATTATGTTGATGAATTATCATTTGCAAACAAAATCTCGTTCACATTCGTTACATTTGTAAATTTTCTCCTGCTCAGTTAATTGTCTTTCTCAGAACAAATTCAATCTGAAAAGTTAAACATAACTTAGGAAAACAGTGTGTTCATCACATTTCAGTTAATGCTTGGTAAGGATCTATTACACAAGACCTCTGACGTAATCTTATAATTATAATTAGTGTGATGAAAATAACCACCTAATTTAAACTAACCATAGTGATACACATATATTGTATGAACACTGAAATGTAAATTGTTAAACCTTTGTCTAATTATTGTCGTTTTGATTGATATATTGAATCAATGCTCACAACAGTTTCTTGACGTTTGTTTGTGAGAGTGACATCCAGTTGGTTATTTCTTTATTTCTTATTCTCGATATAACGGGAGTTCGTATCAGAATTGCCAAAAAAAGGGGCTTAAGCATGCCAAAGTTTACTGCAATCTGTTCATAAACTGTAACGGTTTTTAATGGTACTGGTATCAATAAAGACTAGGGATGAAACGATACACCTGTACCGCGTGTCGATATATTCACAATACGATACGATACATATTGATAAGCGTATGATTTGTGTGGTTTTTCCATCTTTGGAAAGTAGGTAGTGCTCTTTCATGTATAAATTTTGGTCCTAATACCAATATGCAGATGACAGATATACATATAGTTATTATATATTTCTATTCTATTCCCATTGATGAGAAATTAACAACAATACTTTCTGATAGACTACTTGTTGGTTACAATGAGCTGTATCCAACGTTTTGGGCCATTTATTGGTGGTTCCATTTACCTCAGTTTTTTGTGCAAAATGAATGAGTTGAAAACAACTTGGTACCAGTTCCGTGTCTCAATTACACTTAGATGATATTACAATGTTATCTTCCAAAAAGAATAAATAATGCAATTTCCTCGTGTAAAGAAAACCGCATCTGGAACCAATTCGGGCATGGGAATAAGGTTGAATACCAACAAAGTATTTCACGTTTTATTTCCTGCGGATTCAAATGACTGCTGCAGCCACGGGTACTTGTATTTGTTAATGAAGACCAAAATTTATTGACTACACCAAATTATATTCTACAATTTTTTTTAAAAACTTCCACAGGTTGTAAACTTCAGAATGTCGAATTCGGACCCATCGCGCGTTCAATGCTAATTTCATGTATTCATTCAGTGTCTTCATTCACTAATTAAATATCTCTGCGTGAAAAAGAGAAATTACAAAGTATTTCAAATGTACAATTTAAAGAGATGATGACAGGATTTCATCTTAAGGGAGACCTTTCTCTTTATCAAAGGTATAAGGACGGAGAGGAAGAAACGGTCATAGGTCAATATTTATATAATCTTCAATATCTCACTTTCTTCCTGCTCTACTTTTTTTGGAGCTCTACTGAAATCAACATCATTTATATCTCATATTTCATTCAATTTTTCTTAGCCCTGATATGATACATGTATATGGTTTTTAAAAATATGATCTGCATGGCGGAATTCATTAATTGTTTTAAAAAAGTATCTTCCATTATACTTTTAAGTTGTTCCGATTTTTTTATAAATGTGACTCAGTATTCGACCCTTTGTACACTTAAATTTCGAAATACCACAGAAAAGGTCATGCCTTGTATTTTTTGTCCATCCAGCTTGTACAGTTGACCCATATTTTACACTATTTGGGGTTTAAAATCATTCACTGATATCTCCATTAACGCTTTAAAGCTCAAATAATCTGATACACTTCATAACTTTAAAAGTTATTGTCATCTCTCTCTTGCTCTGCCAATACTTCCTGTCTGTCACGCAGATAATAAGCTACTTTGATTTCTGATTGGTGGTTATTGATTAACAAAGACCGGAAATGCAACAGCCACCAATGAGAAGTCAATGTAACATATTTTATTGTGCAAAACACTGGTTGGTTAGCTTTCAGATCAACCAAGGGAGTCAAGATGCCATTCAAAGTAGACACTTTGCGTGAAAGTGGTTATCAAATGACGAGAAAACACTTAATTATAGACGTGGAACATGTTTGGAATGTATAGTATATGCTGAACATACTTCTGGGTTAAGATAAGTAGAAAGGAAAAGGGGTTTGGGTTGGACAGATTACAAACCATGTAACCGTGATAACTTATAGTCGACGAGAACGTGTTCTCCAAATGCCTTTTTCGTCTTTACTAATAAACACGAGTATCTGTGACTGCAATTGCTGTTTCATATGGAATTTATTTTGTCAGAAAAACAAAGTAACTAATAAATATTATTCCTAACTGCTGAAGACTAAACCAGGGAGGGGGGCAAATGGCCAAGTGGTTTAGCGAAAGCGCTCACCGTTACTGATCACTGCCATCTCACCTCTGTGTACCTTAGATTCGAGTCTCTGGTTCGGCCAATGTGGGTATGTGAGAAAGTTTGTCATTAGCTTCACGTGTGTCATTGGTTCTTTCCGTGGGTTTCCGGGTACTTCCTCCACCATTTATACTTGCCGCCATGTATAGTCTATCTTCTACTGAAAAATGACGTTAAACCTTACGACAAAATGTATACAGCAATTATCCTTTTGTATTGATTCTCCTTCTCTTGTGTCGATATGTGTGTCGTTTCATGAAAAATTTATCGATAAATCAACATATCGATGAATCGTTTCACCCCTAGTAGACCTTAGTTTCCGCTTGTTTTAGACGAACGCTGTCAATTATGCTCTTAGTAGTGAACTATATCGCTGCGTTGAAGATATTTAACAATGATCAATGTCAAAAGCATTTTAGGGGTGGACGGTAGGAACTAGATATGGGCTGTGTTGTAATTATCACATATTGATCTCCGGATTCCTAGAAATCGGGCCGACGAGTTTCCATTAAACTTTTCCTACAGTTGGAACTGAACCAAAGATACGTTAAAATCAGTATCTTCTAAGTATGGATTAAATAATTACAATCTATTTCAATAGATCCAAAATGAGCTTGTTCATACCCAGTTATGGGTATGTGTTGTAATTATCACATATTGATCTCCGGATTCCTAGAAATCGGGCCGACGAGTTTCCATTAAACTTTTCCTACAGTTGGAACTGAACCAAAGATACGTTGAAATCAGTATCTTCTAAGTATGGATTAAATAATTACAATCTATTTCAATAGATCCAAAATGAGCTTGTTCATACCCAGTTTCCCATCTTTCTCTAATTCCTCTCAACGAAATTTGTCAGGACTAATGTCCCCTAGCGATAAAATGTCATAAAATTTCAATGTCAAAACTCTTTAAAAAGGCGACGTGATGGTCCAGCTGTTTAAGCAAGATATAATTTTCTTGAGGCATGTGCTGAACTGCACCCCACTCTTTTATGTAGCCCGAATTTCTGGAATTCGGCCTGATGAAATTTTGTTATTAATTTCTCTTTGGTGGAATAGCTCCCTAAATAGAAACTATCCATGAGACGCTGAAATACAACTTTGCACGGGACGGGTTTTGTTGATATAATAGATCGCAACTGAGCGTGTTTTCAAACCCCTACCCATATATTTTTTCCCAGTTCCTAGGACTTTAAGACAGTAGTTGATATCAGTAAAGGCCTCCTTAACTCGAAAATACTTCAAAAACATTCACCTCGAAACAAATTATGACGAAACAAGAAAACTCTCCAATTTCACAATTATATGTTTGTTGTGTTTTCACGTTTACTTGAGTCTTTAATAAGCTTTGCGAATCCGAATAGTATTACTTCACGCCAGGCAACATGAGACACGACCCAAACACTTAACACAACTAACTAATCCTCTCTCAAATTAATAAACGTTTATAAACATCATAATCTCTTCCTACACATAGTCTGTGATCTCCCTTTATTAAGCATAGCTTAATACGGCTGTAACCAAACGAACAATCCAATTTCTCAAGCTGGGTTAGAATAACAACAAATGCATGTCCTGAAGAGCTTTTATCGGTTATAACTAAATGGTAAATAATTACAAATTGAATTGGGAATAAGGAATAAATAGTTAACTTAATGTGAATAAGGAATAAGTATCAAAATGTATGTAGATATGGTTGAATCGGGGAAAGGTAACTGGTTACTTATTTCTAACTGAATTGGGAATAAGGAATAAGTATCAAAATGTATGTAAATATGGTTGAATCGGGGGAAGGTAACTGGTTGCTTATTTCTAACTGAATTGGGAATAAGGAATAATAGGAATAGGTAATAAACTTGATTTCCCAGGTCGTAAGCATATATACCCTCAAAAGGAGCAGCAATTTCAAATGCAAAGATTGAGAAACAATTCAGCTATATACTACTTGATCCCTCGTACATGTATTCATCTCTTAGGGTAGATTTATCATTTCATTACTTTTTGTTATATACTTAATGTAGTGCACCTTTGCACCTGTGTGTGGAATCGAGCATTAAGTTTGTAAGTACATTAGACAAACAAAATATAAATATGAATACGTCCGCTTTTTTCGTATTTTTTTCTAAGTGAAAATTCTTGAAAATATCTGATTTGCTCTGTAAAATTAAATTCAGCGGTTTGTTTTTACAACGCTTAAAAATAAGTCTTTCTGTATATTTCTCTACTTGTAAAGGCATAACACAGATGACAAGGTATCTTTTATAATACAATGTCTCTATGGAACATACACGAATTTACTTGTGTATAATTTCTGTTCCGTTTTAAGGAAACTTTATGAACAAAGGTTGTAATCGCTTGTTTGAGCATATCGCTTTTCAGACTACCAAAAGTAACATTGGTGAATTTCTCTGCATCTTAAAATGAATTGAATTAGTAATAATTCTTTCCTATAAAGGTATGACATTGAAATTAATTACTTTATGGAAGACAAGTAGTATGTTGTAAATCTACTTTTCGATAGGCTTTTATAAATAAGGCCGTCAAGAGTAATGATATCCTAGGCCTAATTTAAAAATGCTGCACTCAATTACAGTACTTATTTCTTATATTTTCTTCCATAAAACGTATACAAGTAAAAGGAACATAATGTGTTATATTGTACATGACGCATGCGGTTAGTATGTTTAACAAATCATTCTAATGTCATTATTTAGCAATCACTTCATATGCATGCATGGTAGTAAATACAAAACTTTCATTGTTCAGACAGTTACTGAAATTTTCATATTTATTTTCTCCTCATATATGGTTCATACTATGTTGCTAAACTTTTCACGACCAATTTTATACAAATCTCCTTTTGGGAAATATGTAGATGGAAACATCGAAATTATGTTATTAAATTGCCGCTAAGAAACTGGTTGTATTTATATCTACTTAGCATCATTTGTTCAAGTAATATGCAAATAAAGTTTTTAAAACATTTGCAGCTATTTCAATTGGATTCGTATACATACCGGAATAGGAAATTGGAATCTTTCTATCACTGTTTGTCATGTCAATGTAAAGTTCCTGATAAGCAGCGGATTATTGTTACAAGACATGTCAGACAATGGATTGAATACATGAAGAAAGAATGTCTTTCAGCATCTTCAATTATAACAGCACTAAATGACTTCTACAATGATTGTAGTTTGTCATTTTACACGTTGTTGTCAATAGAAAGTCTTACTCGCAAAATGTTTTACCGGAATTACCACGCATTTCATATATACATGGAAACAACTATGCATGTCAAAATTGCCTTTTTTCCCCACAATTTTATTTCGTATTATCAAAGAAATAAAAAAAACTTAAAATGTAAATCATATAGCATAGTGAAATAAACAAACACAGAGGGTGAGTATTATACTAATGTATATATAGATACATATGGTTGGTCACTCTGTAACTGGTGTCGTTCATAATTAATATTGAAAGCAATCAAGACGCCATAATTTTAACGTGGCATTAGAGTTGTTATAGGTCGCGTAGTGTTATAATATTAGTTGTGATTATTTATCACTGATCTAGGTTACAGCCTTCTAACTTTCCCCATGATTTTGCTCTCAGTGCACACTCACATGTCCACACCTGAGGTTTATCGACAGATGATTCTTCAGGTAAAATAAAAATGCCATTTGGAGTAGATGACTTAAACACAGAATAGTAATCAACAACACTTCTATTTGTATAGCACTGCTAAGTACACTGTCCACAAGGACAACTCAAGAGTAGCAACTACAAACACTACAAGCATAGGCATGATTTCCATCTATGCTCTAGTGTACATGAGTGTAGGCTCAAATGCAAATACATACACAAAAACAGACATGATATACTTGATTTGCATCTATGCTCTAGTTTACCTGGGTGTAGGCTCAAATGTAAATACATACGCAAAAACAGACATGATATACATGATTTGATTCGACAAAAGCTTGGTAAACAAACCAGCGGTATGATTCTCCCGGAGTATCCTATCAGATATTCATTACATTTTCAGCATTTCATAACCAGCTTTTAGTAAAGCTGGATAATTCAACGGATTATCTTATCAGATATGTAGAAATTACGTTTTTCAGCATTACCTAACAAGTCTCTTGTCAAGCGCGTGCCTCTTAACCATCGTTATTCCTTTAAATGTGCTATGGATTCCGCAGTAACGAGTATGGCTGCTAGTGTTAGATGTTTTTCAAGTAGTATCACACTATGTGTGTCGCTAAATGATTTTGTTTAAAATAATAATTTTAATAACTTTGCTTATTCTTTTTGTCCAGCGTTGATATTTCCTCTTCAACAATGCTGAATCAATAATAGTTGGAGAGTATCAGACATTAGTAGCAGATCTCTCTTGGCGATACCAGATTTCTAAATTGACGTATTACTAATAAGTATAGGTTTTAGGCTGATGCCAATGCTTCTTTCACATTGGCAATATTTGAAAATCTGGTTGAACGGATTCAATGAGTTTATTGGACTTCTATTTCAGTAATGGAACAATGTAGCCGTCGTTTTGTAACATGCAGTAAAGCGCTTTACTTTGCTTTCTAATGATAGAAATAACTATTTATTTTTTAAAAGGAAACTATCTTTAATGTACACTGTCCACAAAAACACAATACGTGTATAAACATAATTTCTCGCTGTGTCACAAATGAGTCTGAATGCAATTGCAAAGCTGTGTTCAATGTCTCTAAGGGAACAACGATTAGTTCGTCCAAAATTGGAAAACATCGGGCCTATATGCGCACAGAAACTAAATCAGGAAATATTTGATTTATAGGCAATAGCTTTCTTCCATAAAGTAAAAACTATATAAATGCCAAGAACAAAAGTGTTCTTCTACCGCAATCTATTGCATATCTTCATTCCTGTGGAAAGAATCAAAGAAAGGTATGGAATCAGATCAACCAGATTCTATCCGATACGGAATGATCTGCAACATTGCCCAGCTACGAAAATATATGGCTTCAAACTTCTACCTATACTATATTATATTAGGTCCATATAAAACGTCTGGCATCGACAAGAGAGATCTTCAGCCAACATATGACATTGAAAATAAAAGTTTTTGATTCAGTGGAAGATACAAAATCAGAGCACTATACCGAAAAAAATCTACCAGCAATCTACCAAGTCATTGAAACCGTTATATGAGCACCTAACACTAGCAACACCCTCAGCGGAAACCGGAAGCTTTACTATAAAAACCATACCAACCGTAATGAACAACGATGATTCGAAGAAACCGGAAGCTTTACTATAAAAACCATACAAACCGTAATGAACAACGATGATTCGAAGAAACGATTGATGGAACAATTGTTAGATAATGTAAAACAGATTTTCAGCAAGACGTGATATAATAACTGGTCCTTGTGCCAAGTAAATGTTGATGCAAATCATGTGTTGTCATGTATGTATTACATATCAATGCGATCAGGGATGAAATCATGTATTTTCATGTATGCATTACATAAACATGCGATCAGGAATGAAATCATGTATTTTCATGTCTGTATTACATAACCATGCGATCAGGAATGAAATCATGTATTTTCATGTATGTATTACATAACCATGCAATCAGGAATTAAATCATGTATTTTCATGTCTGTATTACATAACCATGCGATCAGGAATTAAATCATGTATTTTCATGTCTGTATTACATATCCATGCGATCAGTGATGTAGTTCATGTATGCACTTATTGTGGTCTCTAAAAGCGGTCATGAACCTAGTTGTTTTAGCGGACCCTGAATGTGGTAGTGTCAAATTACGGTTTTGTGCACTTTCTTGCACTAGAAGTAGACAAATTGTACAATACTTCTTTTCTACCATGAATATTTCTTTCAAAATTGCTGCATCAAGTACTTAGTGCTAAAATGCCTTGGTAGCTTACAGAGTATGTCTATTTTAAATTCCGTTGTGGACAATTATGTAAAACTAAGTACAATAATAATTCACAAAAATTAAACAAATCAAGAATGTTGCTGATGAAAATGGCATTTCATTTATTTTACTATTTTCAATTATGTGTTCATACGCTTTTTACTGTTCTGAACACAATTTCTTTATGCTCTTCTTCTATATTTAGATTTTTTCATCCACATATTCAATATATCTTTTGCGCTAAGGAAATGCCTCAAAAAGCAACCAGAAACAGCAATAGAAGTTAAATACAGTCGCGCATACAAATATAAACAATTGTACGTCAACGTTGTACGCCAATGCTGTTTAAAGATACAAAAGTGGCATCTTTTTAATGTTAATGACCAAATGGCATTGTAAACCGGGGAAACGACATATGGTCTAAGTTACGCTCATTTGTGTGAAAGTAAAAAGAGAACATGTATAAACTTATATATGTGCAAGATGGTTACAAAGGGTATCTTCTGTTAAACCATTAACATAATTTTGAAGAAGCTGTTAGTTTTTGCCACCATAGACATTGAAATCTAGTAAAATGTTATTTCTTGTTCTAGCTATGAGGCCATTGAAGATCTTCAAATCCCCTTGTCCTTTGAGATGTAATATTATAATGTAAATTGTGATTCATGTGTGGGGTATTATAGTATAGTGTGAATTGTGATTCGTATGTGTGATGTAACAGTATAATGTGAATTGTGATTCGTGTTTGGGATGTATTTATATAAATTGATTTATGATTCAAGTGTTGGATGTAATAGCATAATGTAAATAGTGATTCAAGTGTTGGATGTAATAGCATAATGTGAATTGTGATTCAAGTGTGGGGTTTTATAGTATAATGTGAATTGCGATTCAAGTCTGGGATGTAATGGTATAATGCGAATTGTGATTCAAGTGTGGGGTATTATAGTATATTGTGATGCAAGTGTTGGATGTAACAGCATAATGCAAATTATGATTCAAGTGTGGGATGTAATAGTATAATGCAGAGGCGTAGCGATAGTATTTTGCGCCCGGGGACGAACTATAAAATTGGCGCCCCAGCGATCTTGTGACCGATTTAATACCCTTGTTTACTTATTATAATGTAACGTTGCAAGCCTCATTTTGGCGCCCCTGTACCTTGGCGCCCCTGGACATATGTACCCCCTGCCCCCCCCCCCCCACTAGCTACGCCTCAGGTATAATGTGAACTGTGATTCGTGTTTGGGAAGTATTTATATAAATTGATTTATGATTCAAGTGTGGGATGTATTCATATAAAGTAAATAGTGATTCAAGTGTGGGATGTAATAGTACAATGTGAATTGTGATTCAAGTGTGGAATGTAATAGCATAATGTGAATTGTGATTAAAGTGTTGGATGTATTTTTATAATGTGAATTGTTAATCGTGTTTGGGATGTATTAATATAAAGTGAATTATGATTCAAGTGTGGGATGTAATATTATAATGTGAATTGTGATTCAAGTCTGGGATGTAATAGTATAATGTGAATTGTAATTCAAGTGTTGGATGTAATAGTATAGTGTGAATTGTAATTCAAGTGTTGTATGTAATAGCATAATGTGAATTGTGATTCAAGTGTGGGATGTAATGGTATAATGTGAATTGTGATTCAAGTGTGGGATGTAATGGTATAATGTGAATTGTGATTCAAGTGTGGTGTTGCGCATATTTGATTTTTACATTTATTTTTACTTTTTTGTTTGTCAGATTCAAATTTGACATTTTAAGTTTAAAATTCATTAATTGGGAGATATTTTTTTTAAAAAAAAGTGGGATGACTTGTAAACACCAGATGTTGAGCTCATTTTTGACCTTGCTTCAGAGTTTGTAAACAAGCTTTTAAAATGATTGGCTGATTCCAAGGACATTATGGAGCTATGTTATAAACATCTGTCTAATTTTAACTGATTCATATGGTGAGTACGTGATTTTGTGAACGTACATTTGTTCTAAAGCTTCTAGAAGATCATGTGACCCCTTCCCTGTTTACGTAAAAACAGGTATATAAATTATACTTGGAGGAAACTATTCAGTAGAAGGCTGGGCTGTTGGAATATTAAGTTGTGTTGTTCTTGAGTTTTTTTAAATTACATTGTACTGGAAAATATTTAAACTCGTTTCGATCAAGAGGAATTATATTGTTATTTATCTGGAAAACATTTGTGCTCATTGAATTTTCGTAAGACCAGATCTGACTTCCATTTGGTGTTTCACTAAGATTCGAACCGGAAATTATTAGGACATTTTATTACCAGGACTTTTGCAATTCCACTTGTGAATTATATTGTGAAATATTTTTGGATTAACTTTGGATTTGATTCTTAAATCCGTAAGTTTATTTTTCTTTTCTGGAAAATATTTGTACTCAATAAATTGTTTATTAAGTTTTTGCAAGCTTGTTATGTTCTCTCTTTCTATGTTACTGTTTATTCGAGCCTAAGCAAGTAACAGTGGGTTATTATAGTATAATGTGAATTGTAATTCAAGTCTGGGATGTACTAGTATAATGCTAATTGTGATTAAAGTCTGGGATGTAATAGTATAATGTGAACTGTGATTCAAGTGTGGGGTATTATAGTATATTGTGAATTGTGATTCAAGTCTGGGATGTAATAGTATAATGTGAATTGTGATTCAAGTGTGGGGTATTATAGTATATTGTGAATTGTGATTCAAGTCTGGGATGTAATAGTATAATGCTAATTGTGATACAAGTCTGGGATGTAATAGTATAATGTGAATTGTGATTCAAGTCTGGGATGTAATAGTATAATGTGAGTTTGTTATTCAAGTCTGGGATGTAATAGTATAATGCTAATTGTGATACAAGTCTGGGATGTAATAGTATAATGTGAGTTGTTATTCAAGTCTGGGATGTAATAGTATAATGCTAATTGTGATACAAGTCTGGGATGTAATAGTATAATGTGAATTGTTATTCAAGTCTGGGATGTAATAGCATAATGTGAATTGTGATTCAAGTGCGGATGTAATGGTATACCGTGAATTGAGATTCTTGTGTGGAATGTATAAGGAAAACGTGAATTATATTTCAAGTGTGGAAATACACTGTGTCCCTGTAACTTGTTGAATTCTTGAAATTGTTTAGCCATTAAGTTCAATTTATTAATAAAATATTCCCATGGTATTCGGAATACTTGAGGTGATAAACATATTTGCCATCTACATTTCTTACTCTTAAGAATAAAAATATGATTGCCCTGTCATTTTCATAGATTCCTCTAAACTTAATCGGGTAGCTATGGATAATACACAACGACTACCGCGTTTGTTTCGATTGTTTAATACATATACTTTTGAGATGTACACCAACAAAACTCTGTTGTTACTGGAACGTTCTACATAACTGATTTCGTTTTTTACGCTTTCAATAATGCGTTATTTTCGATTGTCCACAGCAGATATTGCGTAACTTTATATTGTGCAGCACATATACTGTATTATTTTGGATTGAACACCACAGATACTGCCTTATCGTGTATTGATCTTAATATGTACTGTCTTATGATGGATTGTACGCCACTGCGTTAGTATGGATTGTGCACAACAGATATTGACTTTTTCTGGATTGTACACCACATATATTGTGTTATTCCTGACTGTACACCACAGACTGAGTTATTTTGAATTGTACGCCACAAACACTGCGTTATTCTTTATTGTACAACATAAATACTGCCTTATGTTGGAGTTTACGCCATATATACTGTGTTATTTGGGTTCATACACCACATATGATGCATAATTTTTATTTCGTACAAAAATTGAAACTTTATGTAGTGATCAAAGCGAGGCTTAGTATTGTTAGCAAATTTTCTATAAATAATTATTTCAATTATCTACATTTTTACAATGTAAGTGTGCCATTATGAATGTGCCAAGCAAAAAAACATTTTAAAATTATACATTTAAATGAGATTTTGGTGTATTTGAAGGATGTGTCAAGGTTAAAATTTGCTTGATGTCTTTTCCTTTTTCTGGTGGTATGGGATCATACGTATTGCAAATATAGTCAATTAGCAGTGTCTGATGAGAAGTTAAGGAGTTGGACAGCAGGGTACGGGTTTGATCTGGATCATACTGGCAACCTGTACAAGCCTAGCTGGCTTTCCTTGGGTAGCAGAATTTACAATTACACGTTTCGATTAAAATACCGTCCTCCCGGATTTTAGGTTAATGGAAAATATAATATGCATTGCAGTAAAATATTTTCATTCAGCACGTTTCATTTAAAATGATTATCGGGAAATTAACGAAGGAAAAGACTTATAACGGACGTAATAGCGTGTAAGACAGGGAACTAACATAGTAAAAAAACAAGTACTTATGGCGCCATGTCTCAGTTAAGATTTACTACGCTAACTGATAACTTACTAGGCGATGTCTTAAGCTCTAACAAATCTTTCTTGCAAAGATTACGATTTTTGAAGATGTTTATTTTCCAAAAGATTAAATAAAATCAAGCTGCAAATCAAGTTATCGAGAGGGGTCAAGACTTAAATTAGCTTTTCAAATGAACTTGTACCAGATATATACTTGTACTAGACCTACTTGAACAAAATTACCCTATCGTAAAACCTATTCAGCACAATCATATTTTCTGCCACTCCCTCTATCCATGTCTCTCTCTCTCTCTCTCTCTCTCTCTCTCTCTCTCTCTCTCTCTCACACACACACACACACACACACACACACACACACACACACACACACACACACACACACACACATACATACATACATATATATATATATATATATATATATATATATATATATATATATATATATATATATATATATATATATATATATATATATATATATATATATTAGAGTACGCGCATTTGATTATATATATATTTAGATGTTTGGTGATTACTTGTTTTATGTTTGGAACTCGGACCAGTATAATATTCCTTAGCCCGAAATAAAATTAGCCAATTACTAGGAGCAGACTTCACGGGGTGAAATATTAGTGAGTTTCCATGATGCTATGGTTAACGTTTGGTGAATTCAGATTCGAGATGAATGAATGTCTCTGAAGTTCCATAGTCGCCAGGCGAAATGTGGCCCGACACCATGATACAACTTGCCAAAGGGGGCAGAGACAAAATAGCTCCCTGTGTTTCGGGACATTGTAGTTTTACAGCGTGAAATGCAGACGGCATGGAAATATTATTATTATTATTATTATTATTATTATTATTATTATTATTATTATTATTATTATTATTTCAATTGAATTGAAAAGGAATCAAACGAAATCATTTATTCGTATTATTATTATTAGTAGTATTGGTAGTAGTAGAAGTAGTAGTAGTAGTAGTAGTAGTAGCAGTAGTAGTAGTAGTAGTAGTAGTAGTAGTAGTAGTAGTAGTAAGAAGTAGTAGTAGTATTATTAGCAATAGTGGTAGTAGTAGTGTTGTTGTTATTATTAATAACTTTAATTAAAAAATTGTATTGCATAAGAGACAAATGAAATGTATTGCTACTGTTTTCCCTTTCGTTTAGTAAACTGTATGAATAAGAAAGAACTAAATTTATTATTACAGTTTTCATTTACGGATGAATACGTCTAAAAAAAATTAATAATAAAGTGTACAAAATAACAGACAAATCCGTTGACAGCTCAGTAAAGTTTTGATTATTCTATAATATTCTATAAGGCACACATTCATTTAAGTAAGATTATTCTATAATATTCTATAAGGCACACATTCATTTAAGTAAGATTTGGAATACAAAATTTGAACGTCATCTTAATTTGTTATATGTTGCATTTTATAAGATGCTTTGTAGTGATTAATTATTAAAAAAATAAATACGTAATACGAGAAAAGAAGGTAGCATGGTGACACAAACGATCGGACGGAGGCCATTATTAGCACATTCAGGAAAGATATCACTAAACTAATAGGTCTGGACCTGCTGGGCTTGTTTCCTTACAAAATATCGTCCATGTACTTAGACATATCATAACCCTAGCACTAAACCTCTTTATTGTTGCTATTTGTATCTCTTCCTCCACTTCATCGTCATCATAATGATGTTACTGCCTAGTTGAGCATATGCATGAACATGTAACTGAAGAATTTACCTTCTTCGATTAATAAAAAAAAATCGTTTATGTTTCTCTCTCTCTCTCTCTCTCTCTCTCTCTCTCTCTCATACACACACACACACACACACACACACACACACGAAAGTCGATACATTGTGATTACGTCGTTACAATAACGGTAGCTATGACAACACTCCACTCAGGCCTGACCTTTTAATCAGCAAAACAGTTGTAAAGAACTTCGCTGTACTCTGTGAAAAAACTTACACGCTGGTTATTTTTTGGTTTAATAAGGTTTTCCAATGAAGGACATAGCAGGTCTGAAAAAGAGCCTTTCACTTACTTAGGTGTTCAAACTGCATGGGCTGTACGTGGGTGTTGATGTCCTAGAACACCAGTTACATGCTTGAACACCTGGTCACGTGCCAAAGATGTAGTAATTTTATAAAATTCAAGTAAAAAATATTTTAGTTTTACTATGGCAGATACAATAACATTCCTGACAATTTTTAATATCATGGTGGTTACGTGCATTAACATTTCAACCGTAGTTATTTTGAAAAGATTGCCATGCAGAAGAATGGTATGATGTCGACAGTGAGCAAGGCAACAATATTGAACTCATGCAGGAAAGATTGGTGATAATTCGTACCTATAATTTCCAATATATAAACACAACAAGAACTATAGATGATAATTCTCATCTATAGTTACCAATATATAAACACTGCAAAAAAGATAGATGCTATTTGTCACATATAAATAGCAATATCTAACTCATGCAAGTAAGAATGATAATAAATCTCACCTATAATTACCAATATGAAAACATAAAAAACAATAGATGCTAATTCTCACCTATAAATAACAAAATCTAACTCATGCAAGTAAGATTAATGCTAATTCCCACCTATAGTTACCAATATATGAACACTGCAAAAACGATAGATGCTATTTCTCACATATAAATAACATTATCTAACTCATGCAAGTAAGATTAATGATAATTCTCACCTATAATTACCAATATAAAAACACTGCAATAGCGATAGATGCTAATTCTCACATATAAATAACAATATCTAACTCATGCAAGTAAGATTGATTGTAATTATCACCTATAATTACCAACATATTAACACTGCAAAAACGATAGATGCTATTTTTCACATATAAATAACATTATCTAACTCATGCAAGTAAGATTGATTGTAATTATCACCTATAATTACCAATATATAAACACTGCAAAAACGATAGATGCTAATTCTCACATTTAAATAGCAATATCTAAACAATGCATGTAAGAATGACGCTAATTATCACATAATTAGGAACTGTCCAATATGGCTGGCACTCTATACTTACCAAAATGGCTAGTCACAATGTCAAGACAAAACAACAAAATGTGAAATTTCTAAATCTGAGACGTCAAAAGTCTTTTTAAATGTACCATCTGCTGCCTATGAAAATGATGAATTAATTGTCACTATGACCACAACACATCCTCCAATTCCCTGAAAATACATTTTAGAATGATATGTGTTCCATGACAAATGATATGTACGGAATTGAAAATGAATTCATTAGGTACATGAATGCGTGTGGGACATACAATGACATATAATTTAGGCCTGTTAGCGTGATCGAAACGAAAATATTTATGTTAACTTGTTTGGGGAAAGAATAAAGCAGTTACCATTTCCTATCCGTAAAGGATCCGTCATGACACAAGATAATGATAATTCAGATATTGTATATATTTTATCTATCTAAAATGAAATCGAGCCTAATAAACAAAAGCAAGGGGCAAAACTTACATATGTGACAAAAGTTCAAATTTTGTTTTATACATCCATTAACTGATTATGCTTCAGTTTGGTTCTTCAGCTTGGTCAATACGATACACATTGTGTCGGAAAGTGTTTTTTCGTTAATTTCACGAACTACCAAAACAATTTATAGTTTTTATTTGTCATTTACTACGATTTTAATGCGTGCTGTATAAACACGATGGCGATATAATAGAACAGTTAAGAGGGATTGGGACATACTGTAATTTTAGCTTTAAATTCAACTTTTGAGGCAATAACAATTCTGAAAAGCATAGCTCCTATAGGCGTATGTCTTGCAAATTTGGAAAGAAACATACAAATGCATGCCCAGTGGATAAAATATCAAATTTTAAATCGTTTAATTTTGAACCAAACGTATAAAGAGATCGCCAGCATGTCGCATAATAAATCATTAGTTCGCTACATAAACGTTCGTGTTACATTTAAGCAAAATACATCAAAGGGTTTCCAAAGTATTAGGAAATGAAAACGCTGCAAATCGAAACCTTAACGATGCAAATTGTCATACTTTTACCTTGACTCGAAATATAATGGGGAAACTAATTAACCTGATAATGACTTATGTAAATGAAACTTGTTGAAAAATCTATGTTATTAGCTTGATTATTAACGTATACCGTTAACATTATTTGCTATTTCATTACTCGAAACTTTATCATGACAACAGTAAATGCTTTTGCCAAAAGTAACACGTTACTTTGTTTAATTTGTGCCTTTATGGCCATCCTAATCTCAACCTCTCCAAAAGAAGACTAGTACTGATCTTCAATGCGTGTTTCCGTTTGAAAGGAAC
Source organism: Unio pictorum (assembly GCA_030141615.1). NCBI lineage: Eukaryota > Metazoa > Mollusca > Bivalvia > Unionida > Unionidae > Unio > Unio pictorum. The sequence goes on along the minus strand of JARLTB010000023.1, from coordinate 10,263,125 downwards.
GTTTCTCTTTTACAGAAGATACGTTGGTTGTGCTGAAACTCTAAATCACCCGGACATAACTGAGATGTGTGAGTGATCAATAAAGGCGAATGCTTCAGACCAATACTAGGTATAAAATAAGAGAACGACTAACATAAACAGATTTTAGAAGATATTTGTTCAAGCATTGAGCTTTCCTGTCACAGTATTTTATAATTTATAATTTATGCCTGTCACAATCGTTAACCGATCTGCCCTATCATGTACGAGAATAATCCCCTTCAACGATAATATACCTCTCCCATGTTAAACTTTGCACTAATGTTCAACTAATAAGACTAAAGTCTGGCTGTGTTATGTCAACGTCTTATGACATAACTCGTTACTATGCACTTTCAAACTCCTCTTTGCATTGGTTCGTCATTTGGTTTATAACCACAAGGGTTTGTCTTAGACGTGAGACCAGTATCTAGCACTTAAGGGAAAGCACAAGTTACTAAAGGATCTATAACATATACTTAATTCAAGAAGCTTATTTTTAAGGGATTTATATAAACTTTGTAAGTATAAGCTCTCTGTATATAATTTTGTAAGAATGTATATGTTTGTTTTATCGTAAAATTTTTACAAAATCCACTTCATACAATTTACCTATTTATATGTTCTCATATATGTGTGAAACATTTTTGTGATACCAGTAGATTCCCGTGGGTCGGTAGTTCTTACCGGAGTTTTCCCATGTTCTTCATCCAACAATTCAACTGGCCGCCGTATCTTACCCATCTTGCGCTGAGAAATTGCGTTAAACCCAACACTTCAATAGCAACAACAACAAGTAAGTTGTAGTTTCTGGATTGCGCTTTTAAAAAAAAATTTTATTTTGAAAAAGCTATCCATGCCTAAGATCAGTGATAGTAAATTTGTTAAGGCGACGGACTTTACCAGAAGGGTGCGGCTGAATAATGTCCACACCAGGCCAGGACGATAGCCTTTGTGTGCTTCCAATTAGTCTGTCAGGTGATTATATGACTTTAAACACCGATTAATTTGGTGAAATACAAGTTAATGTAAAATAAATAGTTAGTCTGCCTGACATGATTAAAAAATTAATAGGATGTTACAAACTTTTAAGTAAAATCACGTTGCTGGTCCCCTGATCTGTGATAACATTATAAACCTTAAAATTTCTCACGTCTTAAAACAAGATCAAACGCCTTAAGTGTTTTCTTTGGTAAAAGGAATGTTAGACTGTTTCGTGTTGACCTATTCAATTAACGCCTGCTACTTCTAACTCGGACAAACGAAGAATAATGACAAGAACTTGTTATATCAATTACACTTTTAGACTCGGAAAAAGGAATAATAATAGGAAGAACTTATATATCAGTTACAATTTTAGACTCGGACAGATGGCGAACGATGGCTATAGCTTGTTATATGAGTTACACCCTTACACTCGTACAAAGTGAAGAAAGATGGCTAGAACTTATTTTATAATTTACAGGTTTGGACTGAAACGACAAATAATGTCACGAACTTGTTATATCCATTTTTTTAAAAAATGTAACCACAAGACAGACGGAATCAACCAGTTCATTTTATTTAAAGCGTATTTATACTTCCACTGCACGAAGAGCTATCTAAATATTTTTCTGGCATGCTGAGATTGACTAGAGGACAAATTTGCGGTTAATGATCTGGATGAATGTATAATACATTTGCAAAGCAAATATCTCAATGTTCATCATCGCAAATCGTTTGCTTTGTTTTTCAAATGAGAACTAAAATAACAAATGTTCATTTTGAGTTTACCTCTCATCCAAACTGTTCCTGATATATTGTAATGTGTTCTTTCATTCTGTCTGCTTGTCATAATTATTTTGCCTACACTGATTAAGTGAGAGTAATCGCAGTTGGAATCATATATTGGACGGATGAGTACACAAAGATTCTTTCAGACACTGGGTGACGCTAACAGAGATAGAAGGAGTAGTGGGTCAATGTTCATTTCTTGTAAAGATAATAATATATGCAAAATAAAAGTGCGGGCATTTATAGGCTTCTATCTCAGATAATACCTGTAACTGACACACACTATCTGAGAGATGCTTTAGCATGCCTTAGTTATGAAAATGAAAAGTCCATTGTTCAAAGAGGACAGTATCAAAATGATGTCGATACACATTTGATACTCTGTGGATGTATATAGAGCAGAGTACTTTTTTTTTCGTTGTTGACAAAAAAATGTCTACGACTATCAGGCTGATAAAAAAGCAGAGTGTCCTAAAGTCAAACTACTTTGTATATTCATCAGATCTCTTCATCGGGTGTAGGGAATAAACGGGAAAACAGCTGAAACTTGTGACAGATACGATAAATCTTAATTATAAATTTGAACAGTCTCTTGACTAATATTTCATTGTAAGAAGATTACCCACGCTTGTACAGATGAAATAAGTGGTTATATATATATATATATATATATATATATATATATATATATATATATATATATATATATATATATATATATATATATATCAAGAGAGAGAGAGAGAGAGAGAGAGAGAGAGAGAGAGAGAGAGAGCACAATTTATATTATATTATACATTTCCATTTTATGCATGAAATTTCTTCTAACGTCGCCTGCCGTAAATAGCCGACTTCCATTAATCTGAAACAGATCGGCGTACCAGAAACGAAATTGGTTTGTTCTTACGTAGCCCCACAAAATAAGTGTTTTCCCCCCCCCCCCCCCCCCCCAACACGTTGAAATGAGGTCTATGCTGTACACAGTGTCTGATTTCCGTAAATCATTACTATGAATACGAAGGCAGATTTGCATTTATCCGAAGAAAGGCGGGACATGGAATAGCACAAAAGGGCCGACTTTTGTTAATCCGGGGATTTACGGGGACATGAATTTGCATACAATGGCTAACTTTCATTATTACTTTTACTTTTATTATTATTATTATTATTATTATTATTATTATTATTATTATTAATATTTGTAAGTCATTTAAAAATTGAAATCCAAGTGGAATGTTTCTTCAAATAAAATAATTTTGGGTGAAATCATAGATTTACAAAATCAAATCTACTTCAGGACCCCAACAAAATAACCATGGATGATTTCATATAAACAGTACATCAAGTCAAATCTAATACAGGACTTCAACAAAATAACCACAACTGATTTCATATATACAGTACATCAAGTAGAAAAAATAAATTATTGCAAACAGTTCGAATTTTATCATACAGAAGGAGGAGAAGATAAAGTACAAAAAAACATCCAAAGTGTAAATGTATTATTTCAATCTTTCAAAGTAGACGTCATGATAATCGCCCTGTTTTGTGCTGATATACATGTTGATGTGTACATTCAAGATAAAGAAAATCTAAAATCCTATTCACATATTATTTTTTGGCTCGTATTTTTTCATGATTTTAGGGAATATTTTAACATAATAATAATAATAATAATAATAATATTAATAACATGATGCTAATAATGATGATAGCCATTGCGACCCTAATGGTATTTGTAGTTACCAACATTGTTGATAAAAGAAGGGATGACGATGATGATTATATAGTTTCTGTTGATGATTTTGTCGTAGGTGATGATTATGACGATAATGTAAATGTATGTTTTTATTTCGACTATTCTTCACATATATATTATCTGCATGTTTGCTCTACCTTTTGCAGCCCAGGCCTTAACGTCGCCACTGTCTTAGGTTGATAACTCACTTCGTCTAAGGGTCAACACGTTTGTATCCACATTTCCTTGAAAAGACACGATGGCCACTGCAGGTTCAAACAAAACTAATTGCAGTATAGTCAACGGTTCGACTTTGGAACTAAGATCGACAAGTATGTAGTAGATAAGTCATATATAAAAACCATTATGGGTTGGATTGTTTTTAACACTCCGATACGTATACATTTTTTTTCATAATGTACTAAGCATAACATTATATACCGTAGTCAACATTTCATTAAAGATAAATCTAGATTACGTAGTTATATTTATCTTTTGTTACATAAGGTCTAATAAAAGTAATTAAATCTTTCAGCATATTTCCACTAGGCCCACAACATAGCATTATCGATATAAATTCAAAAAAAGTAAATGGGAGAACAAAATCTTTTCACAACAGTGGCCCGACTGTGTGACTGGATGTAAAGTAATAATTATATTTAGCATAATGACAGTAGGTATCTAATTAGTGTTCAGCTGTCATATTAAATATCGTTGCTGAAAGTTGTCATGCGTAGCTTAACACCATTGTGTAATTAAAAAAGAATATAAACACTGCCATAGATTATGTCGGATTTTCATTATCAGTACTATTTTCAGTTGTTCTCTCTAATGATAACATAACGATATTAATAAGTCCTTTTTAACTACTGCATTAGTTATGAAAATAAGATGCATTTTCAGTGATGATGGGGAGAAATCGCGATAGATTCTACATTGTCGATCAAGTGTTACTTGTTTAGGCTCTAATAAACAATAACATCGAAAGGGCGAAAACAGGAACTTTTGTAAAATTAAACAAATAATGTTTCCCTGGAAAAATATTGTAACAGTGGAAAAATAAATTATTGTTTTAAAAATCAAATCCAAACGTAATCCAAGAATAATTCACGAATTAAATTATAAACGTACTAGTAACAAAATGGTCTAATAAATTAAAGTTCGAGATCTGGTGGAAAATCCAAGATTGAGGAAAATGACGTATGCTGTAGTCTGTACTACTTTTATCTATAGTTCTTTGTTGAATCACAAGATTAAACACTCCGGTATTGTAAATCCGAATAAAAGTTTGATAAACTGTCTTTATCCAAGAATTTTATGAGCTCATCAAATATTTCCAGAAATACGAATTAATCCTATAAAATCCAAATAAACTGAAAAAAGTTAAATTGGATTCACTAACTGGCTACAACATAAGAAAATGACTTAACGTCTGATGTAAAAGCCAGAAACTAACTATACGTCAATAAAAAGATGATATCATATTGACAACAACCAATTATTTTAAAATTAAAATAAAACATGTGTATGTAATTTGTATAGCAGAAGCATTTAAAAGAAACATTTAATTTCACCGTCAGGTCCTAGAAAGCATTAGAAATTGAAATTAAACTGTGTGTACAAACGAAGGAAGCAAAAGAAATTGTTTGCGTTATAATTAATACAAATATACTCACATGTATCTTCGCAATCCAATGACGTCATTTAGAGAGCGCGTGGGGTGGGACGAATTTGCATGTGCTGTAACATTGCTGTAGCCTATATACAAATATTAACAAATCCGTCAAGTTCTCACACTCTCCTCACCCGACAAGATTGAAATGACGACCGCCATGGTACATGGTTTCTAAATGGTCTAAGTTATAGATAACTCATATCTCACCTCTATTGGCGTGGATTTGATTTTCGGACTGACCCAAGTGGGTTCGTGAGAAGGCTTAGTAACATCCCGTGGGTCGGTTGTTCTTCCTTGGGTCTTCTTGGGTTCTTCTAATAAATATACCGGCCACCATATATAGCCCATTATGTGCTGAACAAAGAAGAAGATTCAAATACAAGACAACAAACTCCGAATTAACAGGTGGTCGTATTCAGTGGGCTTTGCTTACAAGCGACTTGTTCTGATGTTTAGTTGGTCTTTAATAACATATGGTGCGGATCCGACTTTTTACATGACTACCACAATACTCTTCTTCAACATTTTATGATTGTCATTCTACCAGGAGACATCTTACGATACAGTGTTGGTCCTAAATAAGCATGCTGCCAATTCGATATCCAGTATGTCCGACAACACAGCCAATTCAAAATCTAGTTATCGAGAAGAAATATTAAAGCTGTGTTTAATATACAGCCTACAATAGAATGGCACACTCAAGCATTCAACTGAGATGCGCTAGTCTGGTATATTAAACCATTTAACTGAGATGCACTAGTCTGGTACATTACAGCATTAAACTGAGATGCACTAGTCTGGTACCTTATATCATTTAACTGAGATGCACTAGTCTGGTACATTACAGCATTAAACTGAGATGCACTAGTCTGGTACCTTATATCATTTAACTGAGATGCAATAGAATGGCATTCTAGCATTCAACTGGTATACACTAGTCTGGTACAGTATAGCTTTTAACTGAGATGCAATAGAATGACATTCTAGCATTTAGCTTAGATGTACTAGTCTGGTACCTTATAGCAGTTAACTGAGATGCAATAGAATGACATTCTAGCATTTAGCTTAGATGTACTAGTCTGGTACCTTATAGCAGTTAACTGAGATGCAATAGAATGACATTCTAGCATGTAGCTTAGATGTACTAGTCTGGTACATTATAGCAGTTAACTGAGATGCAATAGCTTTGTGCACTTTTTTCAACTTAGATGTTGGATACTTTAGAAATCTTTATCTTTGAAAAACTAGGTCGACTCCATATCATGTTATGTTTTATCTCCGCGATTTACTTTAACGAATTACGTATTCTTTTCCCTGTCGAGTCGGTTCTAACTTGATCTTGTAAAGTTATAAGCTCCTGAAATCGTACAGTTCATTTAGCCAGATACATGTATGTCTACTAATCTGCATCAACACATAATTTATTCCACCATCATATAACACCATTTGAATAATATTAATCTCGGGATTGATGTTTCTTTTAAAAATAAATATTAACAGTTTTGCTATAAGAGTTGACACTATTTCAATGTTACAGTCTTGCTATAAGGGTTGAAGCTATTTATTTCAATGGTAACAATTTTGCTATCAGTATTAACAATGCTTTTTTCAATATTAGCAATCTTAATATCAGCGTTAATGATGCTTATTTCAATATTAACAATCAATTATAGTTGTTGAAGCTGCTTTTTTTCAATGCTGTCTCGCTATGATTGTTGGCGCAGCTTATTTGATTGCATACAATCTGGCTATCAGGGTTAGTCTCCATTATTTCAATGTTAACCAGCTTGATGTGAGAGTTGAGGCTGCCTTTTTGTATATTAACTTTCTTTCAATCAGGATTGAACTGCTTATCTCAATCGAATATCGATATCAGGTTGACACCGCTTTTTTCAATATCAACAATCTTGTTATCAGGATTTACAATGCGTATTGCAATCTCGTAATCAGGGATGAGGCTGATTATTTCAATGTAAGTAATCTTCTAATTAGAGTTGACGATGTTATTTCAGTTTAATAATCTTTTATCAGGGTTGAGTCTGCTTATTGCATTGTAAACAATCGCGCTATCAGGGTTTACACTGTTTCTTTCTTTATTCATTTTTAGCAACCTTACTATCAGGGTTTACACTGTTTTTTTCATTATTAACAATCGTACTATTATGGTTGACTGCTTATTTCAATGTTAGCGAACTTGGTATCATGTCAAAGCTTCTTTCTTTCAGTCTTAACAATCTTGTTATCAGAGTTGACGCAGCATATTTCAGTCTTATCAGGTTGCCACTGCTTATTTCCATCACAACAATATTGTTTTCAGGATTGACGCTGCTTATTTCAGTCTTAACAATCTTGATAATCAATCTTGCTAACAGGGATGACGACGCATATTTCAGTATAAGCAATATTGATATAGGGGTTGACGATGTTTCTTTCAATATTAGCAATCTTGCTACCAGGGCAGCTCCCTCAAAGTAGAAATGGAAGTCTTGCATGTTTTTTCTACATCAATCCGTTCCTATTATTGTAACACCAATAGCCTTGACCAAACTCTTTTTCCATCCAAACTCTTGTAACACAACTGGCCTTGACCAAGCTCGTATCCCATCCAAATCTTGTAACACAACATCGACCAAAATGTTATTCCATCCAAACTCTTGTAATACAACTAGCATTGACCAAACTCTTATCCCATCCAAAGTTTTGTAACACAGGTATCTTTGACCGCACTCGTATTCCATCCAATCTTGTAACACAACTAGTCTTGACAAAAACTCTTATCCCATCCAAACTTGCAAGCAAATACACAGTACCAATTGCTAAATTTGAATACAAATGACGATATAGTTTGTAGGCATTACTATAATGTGCATATTTCACGCTATTTTCTACATAACGCAAAATGATGATTATTTACTACATCTACGAATTAGAAGGTCTTTTGGTAAAAATTAGCGGTCAATTTTGAATTGTCGCTGTTGATGTGAAATGGTATGGATTTATTTTGTTTTTTTTGGGTCTTTTTTATGAAATATATGTAATTCAGAAACGTTCCTGATACTGACGGAACATCCACTACTTTTAAAAAATTGTTGTCTAGAAAATCGCGTCTTTTCGTTAACATAGGAGTGATGTAAGATTCTAGCTTTTTTGAGTAGAGAATTTCTAGACACTGCATCATTGCATTTTAAATTTACCTATGGATTAAACATCGCATAAAAACAAATAGCCAACAGCAAAAACAAACCGTAGTATGTATTATTCAAAAATCTTAAGCGAACAATCAATTTTTTTTACTTCTTCCTTTCCACTCAATGCATAATATCCCGTTGAACTCGGGGGGACGACAAAGATTTAGAGGAATATATTTTGGGAATTGCAATCGTCGCAGAGGTTTCACATTCCATCATTTCTATACCCAAAAGAAAAATGAGGTCGTTTAGCGCATTTAAATGAAAGGAACTGTGAATGTGCTTTTTACGAACAAAACAAATATCGTTACATTTGCTAGCAATTAAATCGGCGTACCTATAATTTCTAAATTAAGTTTACATATCAAAGTTCCATATGTCATTATTAGTGAAAATCTTTTGTATTAACAAAATGCTGAATGTAAGAAAAATAAAACTTCCAATTAAATTGTTGAATTATTTATATTTTTCAATTGTGATAATATTATCAAAATAGTTATATTATTAAAAACATTACAAGCATATGCAATGACTGGCAATTGAATGTAAATTGAAGAGAAACTATATTAGCATGGCATGTGTGCACAGGAGTCTGGCGTTTTATCAATTAAGTACGGCGAAATCTCTGACAACACGAATTACCTTTAACGGTAATATAAATAAATACAAGGAATGCAAGCGTGACCACAACCCATTACTCGTTTCGACTTTCCTCACGAGTCTTTTATCGCTTGAGAATCGAAAGAAGACTGAAAATCTACACATATGCATGTAAAAGACAGTGACATACCAACGCATAACTCTTAAATGACCATGTTCTGAATCCAATCGGTGAATTAACCTTTATTTTCACCATTGCGGTCACAATCCGTCGTTATCAAAATCGATCTGACGGAAGTAGCCTATTCTACCAGTTTCTAAAAATATAACAATAATTTATTAAAGTATCATGCTTCTATATTTAGAATAAAGCTGGCAATGCATTTGTATTTAGCACATGCTGTCTGGAACTGTATAATGCTTTTAGAAAAGTATGGATTTGGTGGCGGGGTTCTTTGAATGTTCTATTCTGTGCTAAAATAAGTGGAAATATTGTGCAGTGCAGTAGACATATATCTTTAGATTTCCTTCAATGTGATGTTGACTTGTTGAATTTATTGTCTGAAAAATGAAACTTCTTTAAGTGCTTTCATTCTAGCAAGACTGACAAGCTCCTCTGGAAAACAATTTAAGAAATTTACAGTACAAGATTGGCAAGGGTTGTAAAAAGGCACAATTTAACACAGAGGCTCATACAATTAACAGAGAACTGCACTTGGCATGATGATATTGCCACAGTTGTGCTCAGCCTAGTCACTAAATTGCTAAAGGCATTTAATACATGTAAAAATGTCAAATGGTTATATAAATTTAAATCCATCTTTGCAGTAAACAAATCCAAAATGATGAATATCTCAAGATATAACTTTGCAGTCGCTAGTTTTTTTATGACCAGGCTGTCCATAAGACCTTTATAGTCTACGCGTCTGATGTTTAACGATAGTTTTCACTATCAATCATGATAGCAGTAGAGTGGGATTTATACCAGCGTTAGTTTGTTAAAATAACTGTTCTTATTATTAATTTTGACGCATCCCCGTATTAGACTGGGTCTGCCCACCATTTTTATACAAGTTTGTTATTGTTAAAATAACTTATTATTATTATTATTATTATTATTATTATTATTATTATTATTTCTCGCATCGAGTATGTCAACATGTTCCGCTTGTATAAAAATGTTTGGGTAAGCAGTATTACAAACTTCGATTAGGCTGCGATTATTTTGCAATTAGGCTGCGACTTAATTAACGATATATTGTATCGAGTCCAATTCGATATCGTGTCCTAGGATCACATAAATTTATTGTCACAAATCCATGAGGGCTGACTTGAGCAAGACTAAATAAATTTCAAAAATAATTATAGTCATTATCACTACCGCACCACAAAATACAATCACAAAAATGTCATTTCCGGTGATATGATTGCATGTTACCCGGGAAGTTTTCTTGGTTATGGTGAATGCAGTGAATACTTTAAGCGATTCGGACATCCTACCCATGAAATAACCAGAGTTGCCTTATATAGACTATTACTTGATTTTTATTTGACGGGATTTGCTTAATTTACATCATTTAGATTTGCTGGAAATCTTCATCCGATATTTTATGTTTAGTTTAGAAAACATTTTTCAACGAAAAGATGGGCTCCGATAGTATTTTTGCGATTGATGCTAAATAAAAACATGTTCATGTCATTGACTGTTTCTGAGGCGATTATATCATATCGGAAACAAACCAAGGTTTGGTTGCCAACTCCGGAAAAATGCGACGATTGGCATACAAAGAAAGCGAAGCAAAAAATATCAGTAGAAGAATAATTAGAACATTTATTCAAGGTGGAGCATGTGATCATTAGATTTTATAATCGTGGATACAACAAAAAGTCAGATATTTACATCAAGGAAAACCGCTTATTTATACAATAAGGAAAATTAGGATTTCAGATTTCAATCACACCTTTATAAAGTTTGTAAAAAACTAGTCCACGTTTTTATACAGACAGGAAATAATAATAATAATAATAATAATAATAATAATAATAATAATAATAATAATAATAATAATAGCTATTTTAACAAAATAACGCTTGTATAAAAATGGTGGGCAAACCACTCTACTACTATGGTCATCCTCGAGATCAGTTTCCAGTTCCTGGACAAATTCATTTTCAGCGATGGGGAGGTTGCATAACTACACATGTATGTAAACAGATGGTAGATTTTACATGTGGCAAAAGGATATAACTCTTAACATTACCGTAATAGACGAAAGTGTTCGGGAGTAACCAAATAGGATCAATGGCGTCAATCTATTTGCGGAAAATAGACTTGCCCAAATTGTATGCAATTTGGTGTCATGTTAGTATTGAAAGTGCGGTTAAGCTTGAGACGCGCAGATGATAAGGTGTTATGGATACCCTGGTCGCAATCGGGTTAGATATTATACATCAATGAATTAACTGAGTAAGATTTATTAACTTTTTATCTTGTTTATGCTTTTCGTTACTGAAATTGGCGGGGGGAGGAGGTACAAACAAATGGGGATAAAGACTCAGAAGATAATGTTTATTATTTTGTACTCGAACGTATTGTTTATAGTTCGTTCTACATATCATGGATACATTTTTCTATCTTTAACTCGGTAAATATTCACGTCATACTCATTCAATGCAGCTAGAAAATATGTAGTTCGTTTTATATACTTCGTGTGACATGATTTAGGTATTTTGTGGAACGAACTATAATAATAATAATAATAATAATAATAATAATAATAATAATAATAATAATAATAATGCGACTATTACGATAATGGTTATTGTGTGTACAATTACGACTACAGAATTTTGTTTTAAGTCAGAACCATGTATAAGTTTGTTGTTTGGCTTTGTTTACTAAAGGTATATATGTCTATATTTTGTGTATTCGGTATCCTAATTTAAGTTAATTGTTATCAACAGCCTGCCTTAAACCCATCTACATTGGTGTTGTGGTGATCGAAGACAAGGTGATGGTCATAGAATGGAAAACGTTTAGTTTCCAGATTTACAATCGTTATGACGGCGATCTGATTTCTACATTGGGCCATCTGGGGTCCAATCCCATGGATGTCTGTCTGATTAGCGAGACGGAAGTTGCTGTGTGTCTGAACACCAGAAGTATTTTAATCATTTCTTTTTACTACAAAAAACTGGTCAAAAGATTAGAGACAGGATTTCGTTATTTATATTCATTGGCAAAATTGAATTCAGGCAAACTCGCTGTCAGTGGTAAGAAAGACGGCATGATGTGTTGGGGAATTTTATCGATTACAGATGGACGTATGGACTCAACTCACGTCATCTGTGAAGCGAACTGGACTCATGTTGCCATCAAAGATAACATCGTGTACATCTCGTGTCAGACTGATGACTCCATTACTAATGGTGTTTATGCGTATGATATTTTAAATCCACACACACAAAAGTTTCTGTATCAACACCAGGAATTAAAAAAACCGTGGTCAATAATGGCTGACAGGGATTGTGTGTACGTGTGTGACAGGTACGTTAACATAATCCATCAGCTGACAGACAGCGGTCAACTAGTGACCATACACACAGTGTCATCAAGTCTGTTTGGAATATTCTTTGATGATCAACATGGAGTACTTTACACCACAAGCAATAGAAGTCATGTGATAACTGTATACAAAATGGAGTCTTTACACCAATCAGGTAATTCTATTTTATTTTACATCACACTCCATAGAGAATCAAATCCAATATTAATCCAATATAGAATTCACAAAAATAATCCACTAATGGAATTGTTTGTAAGAGTCCTGATAAATAAATGTTCTAATAGTTCTAGGTTCGAATCTTGATGATGTAATCAAAAATGGCTGACAATGTTACGTGATGCAGTTCTTGTTTAATTTATCATCCAAATGAATTATGAGCACATGTTTTCTCCTCCAAATAGATAATAAATCCTCTTTCTTCAATGAATTGACACAAAGTCCAGAACAAGATAACACTCAAACATGAAATACACAACTTAATAATAATAAAGCCCAAACATCTACTGAATCTCTCTTCCAGTACAATGATTTAAATACCTGTTTTTTATATGTAAACAAGGGATCACGTGATTTTCTAGAAATTGATAGAAGGTCAGAGGAAGAGTCTACCTTCACCAAGTCACGTATTAATGGAATGATCTAGATATTTCCTACCCCCAAGAACTAAAAATAAAACGTTGTCCTTGAAATTAACCAAAAGTTTTAGATGCTTGTTGACAATGTCTAAGCAGGGTCAGATAAAGAGGTAATCAAGCCAAGGTCAGCCTGTTTACAACTAGAATCTAGGTCAACCTGAATTTTCTAGAAAAAAATCTCCCAATTAATAAATAAATATTAAACCCTGAATGACAAATTTGGACTTAACAATAAAAAATAAAATAATTAAATCCAATAGCCGTAACACTATATGCATAGTTGAAGCTAGATAGGTATGTTGGAGTTGAGTCCTTCAATGAAACGTAGTTCAGAGAAACAAAAAGTTTATTTGATTTTGGATCAAAAGAATAGCCAGTGTAGGGTTCTGTACAGCGGGGAGGTGTGCTCTAAACCTGGTACTATAAAAGATGAGCCGAGCAGCATTTTGTAATTTTTGAAGTTTCTGGAGTATGTATTGAGATCAGCCAGCCATAACTGAGTTACAGTAGTCCAGTCTTGAAAGTACTAATGAACACACAAGTATGTTTATTGGCATCAACTGAAAGATATTTGCGAATGGAGCTGATGTGTCTCAGCTCAAGATGTGCAGCCTTGCATGTGTTTATGACATGTTGGTGCAATATATGAGAGTATTGTCTAGAGTAACACCTAGGTTTCCAACTGACCGAATTTAATGTTGTGTTGCTGATATTTATTGTTTGAGTTAAAGGATGTAAATGAGAAACTCTTTGTGTTGTGATCAGAATTGCCTCAGTTTTATCATCATTTATATGCAGTTTGTTACATGTCATCCATTATTTTACATCAGCGATGCGCCTCTCTACTCCATGGATGGTAGCATCAACTTCAGTTGGGTTGATAGACTTGTTTATTTGGTTGTCATTAGTGTACAATTGGTAAGACACTGGATGATCATAAATGACAGTTGAGAGTAGCTTAGTTCATACACTGAAGAGAACTGGTCCAAAAACAGACCCCTGTGAAACGTACACCATGATCAACTGCGCTAGAGTGCACTGCATTCCATTTACATATACAATGTTTTACCCTATTGACTAAGTAGGACTAGAAACACAGTAATGCTGTATTGTGAATGCCAAATAGATGCTAGAGATGGTGAAGTTATATATCATGGTCTGTTATGTCAAGTGCTGCAGACAAATCAATGTCAGTGAGGACTGTAATATTTCCGCTATCCAAAGCAGAGAATGTCATGAACTACTTTAAGAAGGGTAGTTTTAGTACTATGGCAAGGGTGATATGCATACTGTACATTGCTGAAAAGACTGTTTGAATTCAGATGAGATAAAAGTTTGGTTAGAACAACTTTTTCTAACATTTTGTATATGAACAGGAGATTAGAAACTGCGCTAGTTCTTTAATTCACTATGGTTTATTGTTTATTTCTTTAGAGGAGGCTTTACTGTGGCAGTTTTGAAAAATGATGGGAATTCCACCCCACCCACCCCCACCCCACCCCAACCTACGATGAAAGAGAGGTATATGTATTAATAACATCAGTTAGTGAAGGCAATATTTGGTCTACGCACTCAAAGTTAGTGATGTAGGAATTAGATCAAGTTCACATGACTTTAGTGCACTCTTCATCATGATTGTCCATACTAAATCCATAAAGACAGATTCAAATGCTCCTAATGGGTGTTGCTGAAATTTTGTATCATACCTGCATGGAGACGATGAGTCAATTGAAATTGTGTTGTCAAGCTTATCTCTAATTGTTTGTACTTTTGCACAGAAGCAATTTGCAAATAGGTCTTTAAGGTCTACTGTAGAGAAGGTACCGGTAGTTGGAAGTGGTGTACATCTTTTTGTGACATTAGCTTGAGGAGGGTCAGGGAATTTCATATATTTTCAGACACACAAATTATAATATTTGATTTTCACATGTGAAAATAGAAGATTTTCTGTTATGTTATTGAATGTTTTATATTGTCTGCTTTCAGAAGTGAGTTTGCATATATAAGTTATACTTGTGACAAAAAAAACTTGTGTTTTTTAGCTTGATGTATACAAGAATCTGCGTTATATATTCATGGAAATTAATAAAATAGTATAGGAAAAATAAACTAAACTGACTTTATTGAAACGGATTAGGTGAATCCAGATTTGCCTGTTGATCAGAAGGCTTGTATACTTTTGATCAGCCAATATAAGTAATTGAAATTGGATAAATGTATGAAAAGGTGGTGGTGGGATAGTATACCAAATGATGAATAGTGAGTTTAATTTTTAAAGCTTTTTTTTCTAAAGCAAGTTTGATAAAACAAGAAAAATTAATATTCTGCTTGTGTATCAGGTATATGTAATTTGTTATGGTTAGGCTGGTGGGAAGATGGTTGAGCAATTTTTTCAATATTTTATTTCATCTAAATATATAATGGACAGTGAAGTATATTAAGGGCTAGACATTTTTGAATCCAGTTCCTGGCACTACCACAAAAGTTCCATTACACTGATAACATATATATTTACTGACAAAAGATCCATTACACTGATAACTGATATATATTTACTGACAAAAGTTCCATTACACTGATAACTGATATATATTTACTGACAAAAGTTCCATTACACTGATAACTGATATATATTTACTGACAAAAGTTCCATTACACTGATAACTGATATATATTTACTGACAAAAGTTCCATTACACTGATAACTGATATATATTTACTGACAAAAGTTCCATTACACTGATAACTGATATATATATATATATTTACTGATAAAATTCAACCCTGTTCCAGAAAAAGAAAAAGCTGTCGATATTTGTACTGGCAAACTGTCCACCATGTTGCAAGTCGTAAAGGTTTACTATCTTAACATCTGAGTCTATAAAAAGCTGACTTATTGTATTCATACAGTTGTAGTTCAATATCTTATCAGACTTTGATCAGGGATCATTGGCAACAACATAGTAACAGAAGGAGAGTCAGCATATCGTAGTCAATGTTTGCAATAGTTTGATATTTGACTCAAGATGAAACAATACAAATTTAAGTATTATTTGTTTCCTAGACAGCCAAGCAATCATTTTCTGCTTCATTTCATTTGCATTAAAGAGTATAATCATTGGAAAACGATTATTGAATGTTTTTCAGAAAGTACTGTGATTATGGAGTTTATTTTTTGTAGACCATTGGTGCTTCTTTTATATACTTGTTCAAAAAAAATAATATTATTATTATTTTGGGATTAGGTATCAGCTTGGTGTGTAATAAATTTTTGTAATAAATTTAATGCATGGGTTTGATGTTGGTCAATCAGAAGGTAAATCTTCCATATTGATAATGTTTTCTTTAGCTCTACTAAGCTTCATCGGTTATATGATGATGTGGAGTGGATGGTGTTCTGTTAGAATCTATAGCTGCTATTTTATAATAGTAGCCGGGGTAGAAGTGATTGTTGTCATATCATTTTCGGGACCATGTCATTGTGACAAGGAATTTGGAATGAAAATTGTTAAATTCAATATGATTTGCTTCATAAACATTTACTCACAGCAAGAAAAAAACAGTTTCATTAATAAAGGGTAGCTCCAATGGGTGTACCTTATGAAATGTGTATATTTGAAAGATTTCTCCAATAGTAAAGTAGTTTGCAATTGTAATGTATTACGTTATTATAGAAGTGATGTTATTTTTTTATTATTAAGTTGCTGCATTAATAGGTGTCATCTTTTTATTTCAATAAAATCTGCTCCCAGTGTGCGAATTTTTCTATCCATAATTTAAATCTACAGTTGAATTTAAAGCCACGTTTTTGGAGGGGTCTTTGACATTTAAAAAAATATGCATCACTTGGATTGTTTTATTTTTATTTAAATTCAAAGATTTAAGTTTTGGTATTAAATCATGTAATATTATAATATGAATCAGAAATGCTATACAAATGTGTTCATTTTTTTAATTTACCCTTTATTGTAATATTGTCTTTTGAAAATTAATCTTGTCTCTTCCCTGGAATTATCCATTGCTGTCAGAAATTCCTGGTGAAATAACTGAGGTGCATGCATGCAATTAAGTGCAATTTATTTCCTGTGACAGACTTTAATTTTTGTTGCAACCGACTGCTTTTTACCTTGTGCTATACCTTTTTTATTTTTATTACAAAGAACCTAAAATTCTTTGTAAGTATTGACCATATCTTCTCTGTTTGTTTGTTATAGTATTGTAAGTGGCAATATACAGTGTGCAAAGTTCAAGAAGGTGAGTGTTAATTAGCAACTCATGATGATGCATTTATAAAGTAATTTGTTTAACTTTCAGCTGGTAATTTTGTGCATGTTGGCACTCAGAGAAGTAGTTATGATTACATAAGTATTAATTGTCCATGTAGTCATTCATCCAAGATATATATATATATATATATATATATATATATATATATATATATATATATATATATATATATATATATATATATGAAACTGTCATAGTAACTCATTGTGGAAAGAGCATTTTAAGCTTACAGGTTTTGTCAGTTGTCATTTGGTAATTGATGATGTTTAGGTTTATTTAATTGTCTCCAAATTAATGATTAGGATTTTTTTTTTGATTGGCCCAAAATACTTGGTCAAATCCTGTCCTTGTCCTTTACACACACACACTGTAAGAGTGTTACAGTGTAATCTTAAAGTGCTGAGACTGAGTGATTACTGTGCAACGTTAATAATCCTAAATAGAAATAATGTTATAAAACTGTTTCTAAGTAACTCAGTCATTTTTTTTTCAGTTACAAAGAAGTCTGCAGTACAATCAAGTGACTGTGGTATGTTTTCAAAATAGGATTTTCTTACACTGCACTGCATCTTTGGCTGATAATGGTCTAAATTGCACAGATAAGCTGAAAAAACTAAATTATGGTCTATAATATAGATACTAAAGTAATTAAATTATAGTCTACATTTAAATATTACAAATATTGGAGCATCCACCAGTGATTGCAAGAGTGGAAATTTTTTTTGTCAAGTCAGCACTTTTTAGCTTTCCATAAGAAGTACAACAGAACTATTCTACAACCATGTTTTTTTTATCCTCACCATTTAAAGCATATATATTTACATTATCTGTGATAAATAACTAACTGTTTATTCCTTGATCCCTGGCATTATTGTAGAATTTCATTGGACCTCCTCCCTCCATATCAACTGGCTATGGGGCTAAGTTGGTACATGGACAAAAGTTGCATAGTTTTTATTAATTTTGTTGATCTAACTAAAGTCTTTTATACACTTTTATAAAGACCTTTTCCACCTGGAGACATGAACATGGTGGGATTATGAATTTTCACAAGCTCTGCAACCTTTTCACCAAAGGAGGTCAATAACACTTAAGTTCAGTTTTGTAGATTTTGCTTTTATTTATCAAGCTTCATGCATGCCATCGTTATCAAGCTAGATGATGGCATGCATCCAGGGCAGCTAGAAATTAATGCTTATTGAGTATGATTTTAGCAATGGACCCCTAAAACACAGCTGTCATTAAACTGGTAGAGCAGTACAAATATTGCTAGTTACTATCATAATGGTTGAAAAGTTGTTCTAAATGATATTTTCTTTAATGGTTAATTGGTATGTTTGTTTTGCCTATTCATAGGTTGCCTGGGTAGTAATGGCCATGGCAAATCATTGGTAAACCAGGGTTTGCATTGTACCTTAGAAAGTGCTTGAATTTCGATTCATCCTTGAAAAGTAGTTGAAAATCAATTTTACCTTTTGAAAAGTACCGGTACTTGAAAATAAGCCTCGGTTATTGAAAAATATAAAATTAGTTGATTAATTAATGGTTGAGAGAATTAAAAATAGGGGGAATCATTTTCAACAATCATTCTTCTTCATCCATTTATGTTCTGTGGTAGAAGTATAACTTTGTACTTTAAATTCTGGTTAATCAGATGTTTAAACAGTGGTTTGGTACTGCAGAAAAACTTCAGGTTAGCGTTGATGATGATGATGTAACTTGACAGTGATCAGTTTCTTATGTTTTCACAGAAAAATACAAGATATAAATTGAACTTTGTTATTTCAGTTGTTTGTGCCAACCTAGAATCTCCATGTGTGCTTATCTGTTGAGGGGAAAGGTTGCTGTTGTTGTAGAGTTTAATATCATTTTTTATGGGAAGAGTAAATGCACTTTACCATATCTGACAAGATGTGACACTGTATGCATTTAGGTTGTAATTCTAAAGTAATTATATAATGAAAAAGTTATAAATGTATTTCTGTTGATTTTCAGAAACAACGCACACCAGAAGAAGAAGCCAAAGTTTTGATTGAATGTGGTCTTGATCCAGATGAGTTCACTCTCAAATATATATCTCTCTATATTTGTCCCTCCGTTTAAATCTGGCCTGCCATACTACATGGAGCTGTGAATATTTGGACTTGTCCCAGAAAAGAAAAGCAGTGCCACAGCAGCAGTTAAGCATTGACTGAAACCTTAGGGTCAGAAAAAATCTATTTATGGACAAAAAGGTACAAGAAAGGCGGAATAGAAAGAAAACTTTGTTCATCCAAATATACTAAGCAAGCCTTAATTTTTGAAAACGCATGACATGTACTGTCTGCAGTCAGTATGATTTATCGTGCATGAGATATTTTTACAGATTGTGTAAAGGCAATAGTGCAAAAACAAATGTTTTCATTGCCAGTTATAGCAATTGTATGTGATACCTTCTTTGGTAATGAGAATGTTCATTTCATGAATTTTGTTAATTTTGATAGTTTGTACCAGTGATGTTAACAATTAAATTTTTTTTGTTGTGTCATGGGGGATTGTGTTTTGAAAGTAGCGATCACAAAGAAGCAACTGAGTTATTGAACAAAAGACTATTTTACATAAAAGTGGTTTATGATTCACTCGCTGGTATCTGTAGGTTGACACTGTCATCAGATGGTAAAATGTACTAGTTGAACATTTTTTTTTCTCATGGTAAGATGTATTTATACAAATGCATAATGCATCAGAATACATTATTTACAGCTATTATATTAATGTCATTCACATGGAAAAATACAGAAACTATTTGAAGAAAAAATGATGAAGTTGAATATATTTTCCAGATATATTGTTCTAATTCCAGACCATGTGAAACATTATAAACAGGTTTTGATGTACCTATAAAAATACATTTGAAAAGATCCTGTGATGCAATTTATTTCATACGTTTCTTTGCGTAGTATTTAATGTATTCTGCAAAATTTATGTTTAGTTATGTAGTCTTTAAATGAGCAAATGTTTGCACTGTGAATAACCAATATAAAATCTGCCATCTTGTATATTTTTCAGTCAAAATTATAGCATGTTACTAAAATTTATTTCTTTTTAGACTATGTATATAGAATTTGTCATACTTTAACCAGAGCTTGCAAACCTTCAAAAGTTATGTATTGTGTTTTTTTATATATCTATAGTAATTACAACTTCAGGAATAGTAAGTGTTGCAAGTGTAGAGATGTAATGTTTACATTTCAGCACTTATTTTCAGGTTAATGCTTTTGAATCTAAAAGTGTCTAATTACTGTATATTCCCTAATTTATGCCCCCATTCTAATTAATGCCCCCTCTCCTTTCTTAAGAACAGAGCTCATACAAATGTGTGTAAGACTTGTACTTCTCAATACTCATCTGATTAAGTCCTTGAGGAAACAAAATGAAGTAGTACGGTAAACTCAGTTGATTACACTGTTACAATACATATATAATTGTATAAATTGATAATGTCAAAGGTAGTACATTCAACATGATATAATAGCTGACCAGCGGGTTCAGAGTCTCAGAAGTCTTACTTCAACCAGCTGCTTAGACGGAAAATGTGTGGATCAATTCATTTTGGCTGTGCCGATGACAGAATTTAGTGGCAGAAAGATTTGATCAGTATTAGAGTGCATTAAAAGAACAACTTGAGCTTTGATTATTGTGCTCTAATAAATGTCCTTCTACCCCAGTTTGGATAATTTAACATCCCCGTGTCCTTGAATTAGCGGATATACAGTAAGCTTGGTATCGATATGATGGTGAGGGGCAGTTCCTAAATGTATAGATTTGACCCTAAATAAAGATTGAACAGTTTACTATAACATTTATCTAACCTACCAATTATATTTACTAGTACTAATTGGAATTGTTATTCATAAAATATGTTTATACTGATTTATTCAGGAGTTATTGTTAATCCTTCTGACTGGAAAGCTCTTTTGATATGATGTTTTCAGCAGAATTCTTTGTATGATGTTCTACTTCAACGCACATATAATTAGAGAAAGCAGTTTATTAAAAATATACCCCAGGTTAATCTAATTATTTAGAATTCATATGGAAACAATTCAAAATTAGAAATTGCATCTATGGATGACTGCTTCATGTTGACTGCTTTTCCAAAGTCCAAAGTGTGTTTTACTGTAACAGTCCTTATGATGTCTAGTTTGTCCTAAATGAAAGTAGTTCTGTTCAGGCATCCATTATGGCCACTACAGCAGACATATTGGAAATCTTATCACTGCTACTCATGAATGGCAAGAAGGCTTTTAAGAGTATTCAAAAGATACCAATCTACCATAAACTATGGCTGCTGTAACTAAAACAACTTGTAATAATGTCTTTCAAAATATCGGGCATGTAGAACTTGACAAATGTGGCAAAACATATCACACAGTGAAAGTATTTTGGAATTTTCTGTACATTGATGCCTTTTCAAAATAAAATATAGATAACGTTACTAAAAATGGTTTATAAAATGTTTAAAAAACATTTGCACAACTTATCTGAGCAAATTACAGAACTTGACAAACTTTTCTGGCATATGTGTCTTTTTTAAAACTGGACAAATAATGATGTTTGCAATAAAATATGGATGAAAATATAACAAAAGTTCAACTGAAAGCATTATACATACCCAGAAAATTTGGCTAATTAAACTTGCATTTGACTATTAAAACATGTCATCTAGATGAGTAATCTCCTATTTATTTGATCTTTTTGATTGTTTTATATTTGATAACATTTTTATCTTGTCATTTCCACACTACAATCTTTGAAACTTTTTTGAAATGTTTTTTTGGCTTTAGATATCAGCCTAATAATTCAAACATTTACTGACCTCGTAACAAAATTAAACTAATTAGCTCCTATTTATATTTTAGTGCTTCAGCAGAGATGTATGAGCATTTTTCAAACAAATGATGAAAGTTAACTCACATTTTGCACTGTTAACTTTATGAAGTGGATAGATTCTGAGTACCAACAAAAAAGATTGTTTAAACTCTCATTATACTTGAAACAAATCAGTTTCATCATAACAATAAATTGTGCATACCTCATGATATTTGTTTGTCATGATCTCTAGTCACATTTCCACCTCTTACACCTTATTATCATTCACTTTTAAAAGATACGTTTGATTTTAAATCAAAGATAATGAATTCATATAAGCTTTCTTTTATACCCTCTAAGGGCAATTGATAAAGGGGTGGGAATGGTGAAAATTTGTTTGCATGCGGTGCATTGAATAAGGGACAGAATATTGTCAAGTAGACATAAACTCTCCAACTATTTCAGACAAACTGAAACTTTTTCAAACCAAAACTATTTTAGACAAAAAAGTGAACGATGAATGGTTTCGGTTTCTCACGCTACGGAGACAAAGTCTCCACAAAGACAGAGTAAATAGACCCGGCGCTGAGGAGACGAATTGTTATGATGTTATGGTAAAAGTCTTTACGATTTCACAAACAGACTAATTTGTAAAATCTCTCCTCGCAAACCAGTTAGATTACTGGACTGGTCAGTGAGTTTAAAATTAATTCTCGTTAATGAATTATGACATCGCATATACACTGGATTAGTTGGATATTAAATTATTAGAAATCCGGGTGGAGCCGTTGGTGCACATGAGTATAAAATATATCCCTGCTGTGCTTGATTTGATTTTTCGAGATTTATTTGATAACTTAGCATCACATACTAAATTTACTGCAATCACCGATGTTATATTCACATTTTGCGGGGCAATATGCCTACCACCACCGTCTGGTGGTAGGCATTATGTTTGAGGACAGTTGTTTGTTGTTGTGTTATTTTTTTTCGTACATCGTGAATTTTTTTGAACCATCATTGATGGCATCATTGAGTTTTTTCTTTGCTCCGGTACAACATATTCTGGAAATTTAAATGTAGGGATATCTTCTACACGTATATTATTCTTTGCTGCAAACTCTATTCTCGTTTTAGCAACACTATCAGCTAAGATCTTTTGAACAAGTAGCAAATCGAATTCATCCATGTCGGCGA
Source organism: Unio pictorum (assembly GCA_030141615.1). NCBI lineage: Eukaryota > Metazoa > Mollusca > Bivalvia > Unionida > Unionidae > Unio > Unio pictorum. Next base: position 10,239,597 of record JARLTB010000023.1, on the reverse strand, counting down.
CAATTTGATTACATATTTCTATGTGTTTGATGACTTCATCTCGCTTGGGTGGGATTTTACTAGTTTCCGCAAAGAGTATATTTTTAAATGTTTCAAAATCTGTATTCATCGCTGTGTACTGTTTAGTAACAACTGGTTCATCTATTGTTAAAAGGTTATCGAGTCCCCTTATATTAAAATAACCACTAAACTGAAAATATAGTGGTAACCAATATATTAATTTATCAAATGGGTTGGGGGAGGGGTCATTGATATGGTGTGTGTGTATACTACTATAAACTTGATAATCTTTCTTCGCGGAAACATAGTCAGATTTTTGTGGTTCCGGTGGTATTTGTAAGGATATTCGAGGTGGGATTTCAGGCCAACCTAAAATTGTTCTTATGGAACTCTGATAGATGTCTTAGGCATACCCAGATGAGTTTATCTCAATCGTGGATGATAGTGTTGGTTCATGAACTGTTATAGCGATTTTTTATTCTTTTCCCGTGATGGATTTTATTCTGCGTTGTAATTCATTATTGATCTTTTCGATTTGGTAGGACCCAAATGGTAAGGAAACAACATTCCAGTCTGGAGTTCCGTCTGGTTTATTTTTACTCGCAAACACCAGGGAATTATTTGGTTCCTGACCACCGAATGGTTTTGATCTAATGTTAGGCCAACTGTGATATACTCGTAATTTTGCTAGTGCTATCTCCTTCGCTGGAATCGCAGAAGGGAAATTCACACTGAATTCAGGATTAGTTCAGGTTATTGAGAAGATCATGCTGGTTTTCACCGGGTTGTATTTTACGCTTTCGTTGAAGTAGGTCTTGCGATGTCGCCATTGTTATTATATTCATGCTGTTTTTCTACTTTTGAGATCGCGGAATCATATACACATATCATTGCTGAAAACTCACTATCGGATATTAATGTGTCATCGAGTGAGGAAGATATAATCGAGGATAATTGCGAGTACACGGTTGACTCAACATGGAACTTAACGGTATAATCCTGTAGCTTATGCTAGCTACACGAAGATATTTTTTTTTGTTATTATTGAAATTATTCCCGCTATTGTTGTCGTCGCGGATATACAAATTGGAACAGCTATCGGGGCAACCATTGCCACCGAAGAGAGTATAATACCGGCTCTGGTATATACACCTGATACCGAGTACACGGTAACGTCAACTGAGGTAATTCTTCGTCGGTATTTTTTTAAAATATTTTTACTTGATACTCCTCAGTGAGAGTTTTGAAATTTAGTTTTAAATTCTCTGACTTGATCATAGCGATACTGCTGTGACGTTGCCAATGATGACATTTTATATATTACAACTGATTTCAATTAAGTTGTTTACTCAAATCGGCAACGAATTCCACATACCATGCTATTGAAACCCTAGCTAAATTATTATCAGTGGCTGTTATCGTGAATTGCTCAATTGAATTTTTATCGATGATCGTTGATATGTTATTGTTGACCCCAGTCGAACTCATCGATGAAATATTAAACCGGATCGGTGACACTAGTGTTAATAGCTAAATGCATTTGACGGTTGCGGTGATATTCACTATGTTATTTTGTGGGGTCCACTCAAATCATCCGTGTTGGATCGCATATACTGAGTTTATATTTTTCTCATGAGGAATTTTGATTTAATCTAATCGGGTTATCATCGCACGAAAATCATCCATGATGGTGCATAGTTCCGCCGAAAACGGCACAATTAAAAATCACATACCTCCAAAAATTGAATGTTTACTTTAAACATAACTGTTTACTCCTATACATTCATTTATGTGTTTCTTACTTACTTGTAGAAAGTCATGCACGTTACTCGTTGCATTTTTTGAAAAATCATTTTTTTTGTCTCGGGTATGGCCATATCTGTTACGGACATTAGTGTCAGGAATTAATTCCTATTAAAAGCCGAAGTTGCAGTTCAAGATAACTTTCTACCAGTCTACCGCAAACACCAACAATACCAGAGACAGAAATAATGCATCTTAAACATACCAAATACTTTTTCGTTTTAAAAAACAAGAAAATCTTTATGGTCATTGGGTCATTTTTAAAAAAATAATTTCTGGTACAACATTTGTGTCATGCTCCTTGTTTTTTAAATGTTCATAATCCTTGTGTGAAGTAATGTTTAGCCGAAGTAATAATATGTTTATCAATTTTTAATATATTTTATCTGTTTTCAAGAGTGTTGTTTCATCAGAGGTTGGATTTTCATAGGCATGTATTCGTTACGGACATTCGATGAATTTCACGGAATGAGTGGAAAGCGTTATTGCCTCAACATAGCATTTAATCTTAAGTCAAAAGTAATAACACAAATCAAAATAGTATCAACAAACATCAGATAGATATCCAGCTTTCAAAACTTATCACTGTCATGTCCTGTATCAATAAATTGGCCGTAGTCATACCTCTCGTTAAAAAAAAAGACAGTATGCAAGAATAATTTAAGAACAATAACTGCTCAGGCTGGCAAACTAGAAACTTGATAGGAATTTTCAATTTAAAAAGCTTTTATATGCACCATATTACTCAACAATGATGAATAAATCCACAATTCACTCAATTTATACAGTTACGGACATTAAGAAATTTCGTTACGGACGATAAGAGTCAGGAACACATTGTAAAAAAAAATCAACAATTGACGTCTAGAGTCCATCTTTAAGCGACACGAATCCCTCTTCTAAGCGATCAATAACTTCCTTCGGTATTTTGAAGAGTCTCTTTGTTTTCCCATGAGGAACTGGCTCATCTATGATTGATATAATGTTTTTATGGTCGAGCCATATCTCGTCCTTTGTAGTAGGCCATTTAAAAGAATCATCGTATTTGCCTGCTCTACACATGAAATTTATCATAACCTCTGTTTCGTCAACATCGGTAACTCTTCCGATATACCAGTTTCTGTCGTAAATTGTTGCTACAAAATCGTTTTCCTTTGGAATTATTGTTTGACGTTCATTACCACTGTAATGGTCTTTATGTTGATCTTCGCTTATTCTATGTTCATCTGACACTTGCATATTTTCCTCGCTTGTTTTGTTACTATCTACAGATAATGCATGTAACTCCCAGCCTGCACAATCTCTGGTTTCGACATCCGTCATGCAGGTTAGGCAGTAACACGAGACGTTTCTTGTGTATACACTCTTTGTAGCCTGACGAGATGGTACAACAGCGTGTAATTTCATGGTTCCAGTAACACTAAGTGGAGTTTCTCTCTTTGCAGTTCTAGCAACTGTTTCATCGTAGTCTTCCTGTGTATAAAGAAGATATTTTACTTTGCTTCCTGCCAACTCAGATTGCAAACCCCAGGCATAAAAATCTGCTGCATCCTGGATGTTACACTTGGCTTGTCTGACAGCCATATCTGCTGACCGTTTAACACTTCCTCCTAGACCATCACACGGGCCTTTTCCGTGTCCACTTTCTAGAAAATTCCATCTTGCCTTTATTGAAAACTCTTCTTCGTGGTATGCAAGAAACAGCCATCGAAAATGTTTACCTAATAAGCCTGCTCTTTGCATCTGAAGTTGTGTTTTCTTTCTTGGTGTCAATTGGGTTTATTGTTATTTTCCTCGTCTTCAGTCTTCATTTCTTGTGGATCCGTTTTATTTCGCATTCGTTCTATCCGTTTCTGCAGCTTTTTGTTCTTCTTGAACAGATTGCTGTTCTGTGAACGCAACGCATCCAATTGCCTGTATGCCTTTCTGAGTGCTGTACTGTGTCTCTTTCTCACTCCTATTGATCGATTTGGTAGAGGAAGCTTAACTAACAGAGGACAACTTTGATCATTGTCATTGCATTTGCTGCGGGTGCGACTGGATGATGGTGTTTCTATGCTAGGAATTTCCGATGCTTTTTGTGCGAGTTCTCTCTTTTTCTGGTAATGTTTTTTTACTGCTGTGTTTACTGAAGCTCTTCTCTTTTTAAGTTCCATTGTGGGGAGTTCAGATGATGGAATATATCGTTGTTTTCTTCGTATTCGCTCCTTTTCAAGAAATGCTTCTTTATTTTCTCTTTTCTGTTTCTCACGCCATTTCCGCTGACGTTCGGCATTCGAAAGTGCCACCTGGAAGACAAAAGTAATGTCTTTCAATATTTGCTGTATATAAATAGTTTTATCACTTTTGTACAGTACTGTTCATCAGATATTCACATCTGTGTGTCGAGTGAATATTTTTTTATGTTTAAAAGTGTTTGCTCAACCAAATGTAGAAAACCCATAACGACATAATGTCCGTAACAATCTACTTTAATGTCCGTAACGGGTTTTCTATCCATACAAGTTATATTAGTATCATTAACAATCTTGCCAACAACAGTACATGTAAATATCAAGCTGATTTTAGTTTTACATAAGTAATACAAAACCACTGAGATGCTATTCGACTTATTGATTTTCCTTGACAAAATATCTGTAATGTCCGTAACCATTTTATTGCCTCTATCGAGAATGATAGTTGTGAATTGATTGTTAATAAACTTTAAGTTATCTTAATGCGACAATTCAAGACAATAGAGCTCTAAAGGTTCTTTTAAATAGAAATTATGATATAATGTCCGTAACAAGTTTTCATCCGGGCAAAAATGTCGGTATTTTTTTTCAGGTTACACCGGTATCATTACCCTAGTTTTGTCTTGCATGTCATCGTTTAAATTTACAATAATTTTCACACAACAGTATAACTTTATTTGTATGAAAGTCATCTTTAGAAAGCCATGATAGTGATACTTACGTTAGAAATATGTATACAACACCAAGAATCTCGTAAAAGTATCTAAATCAACAGTATTTTCGTCTGCTATGCACATATCCGGCGGTGTAATGGAAAATAATATCGAAGACTACCGTAATTACACGTAAATTACCGTTACGTACATTATCGTTACGTACATTATATGTTATGTACATTAAATGCACGGCATTTTAAAATAGTTTGTCTTTAGGTGTCAAATAAAAGAACAATATTAATAATGTTCTGAAGTACCTTTCAATGTATTATCTCAATTGTGACAAATAATTCAAACACCTTTAGTGTTTCAGCGCTTACAAACGGTGTTACGGTCCTTAATTTCTTAAACGCGACAAAATAAATTTCGATAGTTTTAATTTGTTATCGTCATCAATCTAAATGATATATAGTTAAGCATGTGTTGGGATGATAATAGCATTCAACTTGATCTGAAACCAATACTAAAAGGTCAATAAACGTTTATTGGTCTTACTTTATAGAGAAAATTGAGTGTTGTTACGTATATTAAAAGGTTTTCGGCGACATGCAATCAAGGCCACATATTTTTGAAAAATAAAAACAACTTTTGTCGAAACTATATTTCTGTCTTTATAAAAGACAACAATTTAAAGAAAAATCATCAAAAGAATATTGTATGAGCGTGTTTAATGATTATTTAAATAATCAAAAGTACTTGATGTAACAAAGCGACAATGCAAATCTGAACAGTACACTACCATTTAAGTAATGTATGCACGTCAAATGTAAAGACTGAGTGAACCTTCTGCCTACAAAACATTGACAATAATACATTTTCCATATAGGAAATAGTTTATTGAGACTTTTATCATTTCACTGAATAAATATTCGACTTCAAAGTTTGACGACACGTTTTTCTTTAAAATGCAACATTTACGATGGAATCAGTGCATGAGTGTATTTGATCTCTTCAACAGACTATTTTCCATCCGGGAGTTTTACGTCTACTTTATTTAATGAGGTTCCGAAGAATTTCTCAATGAGATTTTTTACGAAAAGTTGAAAACTTCTTGACATGATCTTCATATCTAGATTGTAATGCTGTTAATTCGAACATAGCGTTTCTAACTCTGTTAGCTTTGGTGTGGTCACTGGTAGATTTCCAAAGAAATTTAATATCGGTGCATCAATCTTGTCAACTACATTTCTTTGTAAATCAGTAAATTTGTTAAATGTAATTATATGAGCGTCATACTTATCATTGAGTGATTTCAATGAATTCGTCGAGGATATATAATTATTATCGAGTGTTGCTATTTTATGCACAATTGAAACGAGGACGCCTGGTTAAAGTTTACCTTCTTTGGAAAACAACGCTATATTATCTTCTGCTGCGTCGCGTCGTTTTGTCAAAAAAATAATCAAGGGAAACATTACTCGTTTTCAATTTACCCTGACGATTTTCAAATGCGACTATTTCATTTGAATCCACACTTGCGAGGTTTAGCATCTCGTATATTTCATCTTCGATTATATTATTTACATCACCGGTTGCAGATAATTTCGTGGTGGTTTTATTCAACCCTGAGAGAGATCTTCCCCAAATATCAATCATGTTATTTTATATAATTTCTCTCTAAAAAGCGACTACTTGTATATTCGTGTACGGTTTTATAAGGTGGTTTTCCCGATGATGAAATAGCGTCGAGGGCATTTAATACTTCTATGCCGCGTATTGGTGGGTCATTCATTTTCTGTGTCGGTGGCGTGGAATAACAACGAGGGGTGTTTAGTTGTTGTATATAACACATAAGCTCTTTAGGCGGCGCTAACCCATATGAATCGAAATAAACAATCACAAGTGGATCAATTGCGTATGCAACCCAGTGAGTTCCAGGTCCGGTGCTGTTATCGAGATTAATGATACCGGTTTCAGCATTGTTTGGTTGTTGTGGTAATTGATCTCTCATAAAAACACCTCTAAAGTTTTTGCATCGCTAGTTTTTTTTAGCAGCATCGAGTAAATCAAAATTTGACATGGGAACTATAGGTTCTCGCGATATTGTTATTACATTGTTCTTGGTATTCTCAGGCCATTTCCGCTGTACCATGAATGCGGAGTTCCTGGTAGTTTTAGACCCTTTCCTGATCGTTTCCTTTTTTGTATCCCTTTCCAGTTGCTTTCTTTAGTGCCATCTCTGCCGCTGTACCAACGGCTCCTAACGCAGCAGCCTTCGCCACGGCTGCATTTACAAATTCCGACGATAGTTGGGGGTCATGGAAAATTAAAAAGGAAATAGCGTGTAATTATTCGAAATCAGCAGATGTTACAATTGAAAACAATTACTTGAAAAATAATCAGATATCAGAACTATCTAATGCACCTTCGATATCCGATCCAATATGTAGATATAAAACCAGTTACCTAAACGGCTGTGGTGGGTCAGGAAAGACGACTCGTGCGATTGAATTATTTCGAGGGAAATCAAACATGATTGTGCTAACACCCACACACAGACTTGCAAGAGAGATGAAACAGCGAGGAATTAGTGCTTGCACTGATCACCGTTTCTTTCGATGGAATGGTGACAAATAGACTTCTGATTAAATGGGCGATAAATATAGTCCTCAAATCATCATTTGGGCTGAGATATTCACAGTGTCGTTAGATGTATTACAAATGTTTCTCGATTGGTTATTGCTAGCGAATACAAAAGTGATAATGTTTGGCGATCATGTTCAACCAGCACGATTTGTCGGTTTGTCTCAACATAAATGGTTGAGGAATTTTGTAGACAATTATGAAGAAATTAGTACTGATCATAAATCACTTGATCCAGAATTATGTGAGTGTAAGAAACTAATCAGATTACAACCGGATAGAATCCAGTGTGAAATAGCGCGTGAAATAATTTCAGAAACCCCTTTAAATGATTTCTGGGAAGCGTGGAGACCAAACGATTTGATAGTGGCAAGTAGAAAGATAGTCAGAAACACACTTCAGATGAAGTTATTTTACACCCACAATGAAAAATTTGCAACACTTCCAGTGCCGCTGTGTTTTTGACCTTCGGATTCACGAAGACAAAATATCGAAGTTAATATTCCAGGCCTGGTCAGTGTCGGGGAACTGAGAAGCATATTCTCGTGTTAAATAATGTTGTGTTGGTTGATATCGGTGTTGTCGAAGATGCATTGCGTGCTGATAAATCCCCATGGAAGCTAGGATACGCAGCGACAATACATTTATCACAAGGATTGACTATATCCGATACGATTGCTCGGATCGTAGATGACCTCATCGAGTGGTCAAATCTAGTTTACATAGCAGTTTCATGAGTATGAAGAACAAATCAACTTCGAAGAATTGTTTTAGATGATAATGACACCACAATAAGTGATATTGTCAGTGACGATATAATCAGAAAAAAAAACTCGCTGGTTATGAACAACAGGACAAACAAAATAACAAAAAATTTGACATTGATGCTGGGTTTATAATTACACTAAAACAACAACAGATTAATCACTGCGCGAGTTGTAACTGTATAATGCGTTGGTGTTTGTCGGATAAAGATCCTCGCCAATTAATCGTGAATAGAAAGGACAATATTCGTGGTCATACCAAAGATAATGTGATGTTGATTTGTCTTGAGTGCAGCAGACGCAGAGGTGCTAGTTACGACCACGCGGTGGTAATTAAGTATCATCGGGTATCACTTGTAATTGTTCACGAGTAAATCCCTGCTGAGGAGCAGTTGAATCCAATCTATAGACTGCTGGTCTGCCCATAGATCTCGTTATGCTAGATATTTTATGTGCAGTGACACTCCAAATAGGATCAGTAGCTCCTTTTTTACCACCTTCGAGCTCTCCTGGTTCATATAAATATCTCACAGTGACATTGCCGAGTATTGGTTATTTAAAAAAATAATTTTGTGGATTTTTGTACTGGTATATACTATTTTAATTGCGTTGTTAGGTTTCATATTAATTGTTCGAGTAATCTCATTATTTAGCACGGCAATTACAACCGGAAATCTCTTGACCCATTCACGGGATCGTTTATCCTGAATAAACACCTCGCGTATTGATATCCAAATAATTGCTCAGCAAGTGTCCGATTAAATCGTTCAACAATTGACTGATCGCGATGAAGTGCAGTATGTCCTCGTCTGATGGTGACATTATGATGCTTTATTGTTGATAACACTGCACCCTAAAATTCCTTGCCAGAATCAACCTGAAATAGATTTAGCTACTGCAGAGGACCCCGTCTATAAATCCTTTCAAACGCAGAAGCTACTTCAGTTGATGATTTTGTCTTTAGCGGCTCTGCTTGTTTGTATCTACTCACAACATCAACTCCGGTTAGCGCATACTTGTAAACACAATCATGCGGCAGAAATAATATATCAGCTTGATGAACCTCATTAGGGGCGCTGACATCAAAATGTGAAAAGTTAATTTGTTTGGGCGGTGGTAGATAAATCTGCTATATCGCCTGATTCGATACCCAATCCTTTACTGTAGTATTTTTTATTTTTGTGGCGCTAGCGAGTTTACCGATTGCTGATTTACCCCTCCAGTATCCTCTTGGGAAATAATAAATAGATTCCATGTTGTTGTTAAATACCAGCACTTAGCATTAATTTACTTTTCATCGCCGATTTTATCAACCATGAAGCTAATTTTTGTTTGAAGGATTTATCAGTGATAGAATTCAACGCATGAATTAATTTCACATCTGCAATATGTCTGTGTTGCAGATTGCTGCTTTTATAAGCAACATCATGAGCATGACACGCCTTATCAATAGTGATTATTGAGATTTCACCGGGTCGGGGCTGGTTTTGATCATCGAGTCGGATCTCGAATCTGGTCCCGGGTCCACAATAACTATACTCTGGAAGATGTTTTTCTCCCGGATATTTTCCCATGGTGTTCCTGGTAATTTTACTAGTTTGGTTGCAATATCACCTCCCTTTTTTAACAAATCTAAACATTTTTATACCTCATCGTTCACACTTGTCAGTGATAGCTTCTCTGTTATTTTTAGTTGTAGTTGGTGTTGGGTCAATTGTTGGTGTACGTGTCTTACGTTTCACACAATATAGATCCATAATTTATTTATAATAACATGAATGTAATTGATTTTTCGGAGACTAAAACACGAGAACCAGTTAAACATCATGCAGCGCTACCAAATTATATTCGCATGATTATAATCGGACCATCTGGAAGTGGCAAGACACAGCTGTTACTTAATTTAATAACGAGATATATTTGGTAGCCGCGAGTTTAGACGATCAGCGATGTTACGAGGTGTTAAAGGATTTTAAGCAAAATCGGAAATCGATGAGGATATTATTGAGTTTATAACGATATCGAGGAAGCACCGAGCATTGATGTTATTGATGGAAGTATTAACAATTTAGTCATATATTATAATGTGGTGCTAGACAATCAAGATAATTCCGCTAGGATATTTTCCAGAGGCAGGCATACAAATACCGATGTGACATATGCTACTCAACAATACACTCAAATACCAAAAGTGATCAGAGATAATTGTAATATTCTTGCTGTATTGAATGGAGTTGACACGAAATATTTGGCAAACTTGGTGAGGTGGTGATATGGATTATAATCTCTTTAAAATTTCTTTAGCCACGCTTAGTCAATCCCACATGGATTTTTAACGATACATTTGCATGACCTAAATCAAGATATCGTATCGGACTTAATCAAATATTCGGTTGAAACAATTCCTCTCCGCAGCGCCATCAGACTTTGTCTCTGTAACGTGAGAAAACGAAACCATTCATCGTTCTCTTCTTTTTTCGTCTATAATAGTTTCGGCTTGAAATAGTTTCGGTTTGTCTGAAATAGTTTCGGTTCGCACTCCTTGCTGCTACTCTGATTAATCATCAGTCTCTTTTTAGTGTGGTTGTTGAGGCACTCTGCTGCTGAATCTGACAAGTTCGCTCCATTTGTCTCGATCATGTGCCATTGCTTATGTCTCCACCTAAACTTTTCTTGGTCCATTCTGTAATGTTGTCAGTTCACTTTTTCTCTGTCTACCACTCCTCCTGCCACCCTGGATGAGGCCCTGCAGTATTGTTGTGGATAGACTGATGGATTATTTCTGCTGATCTTATTTGAATCATTTTTTATGCGTGATCGGTCCACGATTTATTCGTACCGATATGGTATGGAAATTGTATGCACTGTCAGGAATCTGTCAAACTTGACAAGTCTTCCATGAATTCACAGTCAGAAAATATGTGACTTAATGACATGCACCGTTAAACTGTACACATGCTGACCAATAATTATTATGCTGGTTGCAGCAAACAATTTTATGAATAGGCACATTGTATGCACAAACTTAGAGGACAACGAATTTCACTTGCTATTGAAGTTTCAGTGAAATATCAATAAGGCCGAGTCCATTTGCATTTAGGTTTAACCTGAAACGTGTATCGCATGCATGGTAAGAACAAATTACCTTCTGTTTATAGAACTTGCACAAAGCATGGGTAATTTCCTTTTATAGAATAGACGAGAACCTAAACAATATGGTTATGAAAGTCAAACTGACTGGGTTGGTTTCGTCTCTATTGCATAGCGACACAAGAAGGTTATTTATACTGACAGGATAATTAAGAGCCACTTTTCCCAAGGACACAAAATCTGATCATTCTGTTGGATAATCACTAAGCCCTCACATCTCACAAAACTAATACCAAAATGCTGTATTGGGCTGATGTCTTTTTTTAAAGGAGTCTTTTCAAAGTTCTTGAGGAGCTTTAATCAATAGTCAGATTTGACATCCTCAGTTGAACTGAATGGTAAAAGTATTAAATTATCAAATCTTTAGATGACCGGATTAATACACGTCAGAACCATGTTAGAAGTTGGTAACTTATTTCCATATATTGAAATTACTTATTTTGATAAAAGTTTTGTAAAATCTTTTTAATGAAATGACATTACTGGATTTTATAATAGAATTTTTGGATAATCTACAATAAAGGATTATACTAAAATAATGCTTAAACCATTTTTAATAACAAGAAACTTGTTTGTTTTATTTCCTTGTGAACATCCTTTACTGTAGTATTGCGTATTGGTTGGTAAAAGGCTAAATGCAAATATCTAGTATTTGGATTAAAGAGAATCATTTATTATCATGCAAGAAACGTTTAGAGTGATAGATTTAAATCTTCCATAATTAAACTATGGTGGGTTTTTTCATATGAAGATTTTCTATAGTTAGAAATTTAAAATCATAAACACCCTTTAAAAGAAAGTTGTAATATATGCAGATGTGTTTGGCAGTTTTAGCAAAAGTTTATCCAAGATAGGGATTTTTAAGTTTCCAATTTTTCGAATAAAAAATAACAAATTTTAAATGGATAAAATATATAAACCTAAGTTTAATTATAGATATTGAGGGAGTTTCAGATTGAATATTAACAGTTAAATTGTGCATGGTATGTTTAACTTGAATATTAAAGCAAACCGAACTCATTATCCTAATTCACCTAAAGGAATATTCAAACTGATGAAAATATTGGGAAAATATCTTGCATCAATTTATTGAGCAGTTTTAATGATATGGCTGGTAAATTTCAAACAATCACACGGAAAGTCATCGGAATGAAATTTAATACGATAGAAACAGAATTCACATCACTAGGTCGCTTCATATATATATATATATATATATATATATATATATATATATATATATATATATATATATATATATATATATATATATATATATATATATATATATATATATATATCATCCATTCGGACCACCTTGGTTATTTTTTAAGGCATCATGTGCAGAAAAGTATATTCTGTTGCGGGAAATTTATTAGCAAACAAGAAACCTTAATCCATTCCAACAATATCATCTATTTCTATGAATAGATTGCCATAGGAATGACCTTGTATTTGCTAAGGAAACAATAGTTATATTCAATTGCATAAGCTTTGTCAATTCTTGTTTCTTAAGTAGCAGGGATGGTCTGAATGGCAGTAATAATTATAATAATAATGAGAACTTTGTATTGCGCCTAATCATTAGAAGCTCTAAGCGCTTTGCAACATCTTTACTGATATGACTACACTACAGAAAAACAAAATCAATAACGATGAAATTGGGAAATAAAAATATGCCGAAAACATTTAAGGTACAAAGCATTATAAATTTTCTAAGTTTGTTCCTGTAGCTGAAGGAGGTGAGTCTTAAGAGCACTCTTAAAAGGGACCACTGTGTCTTCATGTCTAATTTCCATGGGCAATTCGTTCTACATCACCGTGCCCTGGTATGCAAAATAACGTTGTCCATATGACTTCGTTTTCATAGTGGGAACAATGAGTATACGATTGTCAGAAGAGGAGCGTAAGGATCTTGCAGGTGTATACACATGAGTAAGGCCGGATATGTTATGTTGGACTGAAGTCTGTAAAACAGAGAACACATTTTTTGTTTGATTCTGTATCGAATGGATAGCCAGTGTATGGTACAGAGCAGTGGTGAGGTCTGATCTGATCGAAGTACTCTAAAGATGATCCGAGCAGCTGTGCTTTGAACTTTACAAGTGTTTTAGTGGCATCAGCTGAAAATATTTGCGAATTGAACTGATGCGTTTCAGCTCAAGATATGCAGCGTTACATATGTTCATAATATGTTGGTGCAATATCAGAGTACTATCTAGAGTAACAACTAGATTTCGTACTGACTGTGTAAATTTCATGTTGGTGTTGCTGTTATTTATTGTCTGAGGTAAAGGATGTAAATGAAAAAATATTTGTGTTGTGATCAGAATGGCCTCAGTTTCATCATCATTCATGAGCAGCTTGTTACATATAAGTCATGATTTCACATCAGAAATGCACCTCTCTAGTCTATGGATGGTAGCATCAACTTCAGTTGAGTGGTTAGACTTGATTATGTGGGTGTCATCAGCGTACAGTTCGTGAGACACTGGGTGATGATCTATGACACTTGAGAGCGGCCTAGTGTATATAACGAAGAGAATCGGTCCAATAACAGATCCCTGTGGAACACCACAGCATAGATCAACTGGGCTGGAGTTTATTCCATTTGCAGATACAATTTGTGTTCTGTTGACTAAGTAGGACTTGAATCACTGTAAAGCTGTATTCATAATGCCAAATACATGTTGGAGAAGTTATCTATCATGGTGTATTGTGTCAAATGCTGCATACAAATCAAGTAGGGTGAGGTCTGTAATCTTTCAACTATCCAAAGCAGAGAGAATGTCATTAAATACTTTCAGGAGAGTAGTTTATGTACTGTGGCAAGGGCGATATATTAATAGCAGCTATTTGTACACATTTAGGATATGAACTATTGGATTGCCTGAAAAGTTGTGAATAGCTTATCGCCAATGCATATGTCTGTATTAGGACAACCAGTAAGACAGTTCATTCATTATCCACCTATGCCAGTCTAAATTCAAATTTCCACATTCTTACGTGGAGATCTGGCAGACACATACTAAATCATTTGTTGATGCATTTTGGAATTTATGTTTAACATCCTATCAGAGAAAGTGATGCAAATTAGTGTTAGAGTAATTGTTAATACCAATATGTTCAGAATGACGTCACTTTCAGATTGGAAAGTAGTAATTTGATTGGTAAACCACAAGGTGCACAGAGCATGAACATTGTTGTTGTCCACCAGATTACCGCCGTAGGGCTGGAGTTCTGATCTAAATTAGATTGGTACCCGTATATTATTAGTCTGGTAAACGTCCCACTAAGGACGTTACAAACTGTATTAAGTATAGTCAGGCTAAAATACAATTTTTTCAAACAAAATGGCAGATGAACAGTGATAGTTTCGTTAAATCTGAAATAATAAGATATGGTGTTTCCAAAAATAAAGTTTATTTTGGAACTGTTTAAAAATAATGACAGAAGAATGGTGTTAAACATAATGATACAAGTGAAGGGGAAGTCACATTGTGTAACGAGCAAACCTTTACATGGGCTGTCTCATAATCTGGTTAAGAGAAGATTATTTATTTATTAAAAGTGAAACCATTCCGAAATTAAATAAGTCTCAGCTTAGCTTAGCGAGTCTATACGACTCTTATTTGTGCATCATATTCTTTGAACCAATCGCTTTTGACCACATGATAACTATAAACTGAATCGAAAACTTGGCAACAACCATCAAGGTTCTGGGTGTTTACAGTTTGGTGTAATTTTCAATTAAGATGATTGTGTTTATTCAAAATATATTACTGCGAGGTACGTAAAGTGGGGATGTATATAAATGAGGTTTTGGTAAACACTTGTCTTCATTCATGCTTTTATGTAAGTATTTAGGAATCTACAATCAGAGATTTTTTTCTGTTCATATATAATTGAGGAGGATCATTGATTTACAAATTATTTATTGGAATTACAAAGTGTGCATTGACCTTTTTGACAAAAAAAATCTCTTTGATGATTATTATGAATTCATTCAATGACATTCAAATTTGTATCATTGTGATATCTCACAACTGTTGGCACATCAATCTATACAAGACTATCGGTACTTTGAATAATCGAATTTAATCGATACACTTGATTCTTTTGGACTTATGTGATAGAAGATTTGTGATTATTTTCTTATTTAATTCACAATACAGTAAGTTATTATTTAATTTTTACCTTGATACTGAGTGAAATAAATAAGAACACGAACAGATTCGTTACATAAAATTAAAAAAGTCATTAAACTGCTTCTAGATACCACTAAGAAGTTTTCTTGTTCATGTGAAACCTACTTATATCCATTTGGAATCTATACTTTATAGTCACTATCAAACTTAAATTCAATTTCTACCTACTGACATTCTGTCGAATAGCCGGTCGGTATACAGTTAAAATATTTGGCTTGTGGTAATAATTATTCGGACAACTATGGACCAGTCTAGAAATGGGTGACCATAAAATAATATTTTAGTTTTAATAGTCCATAATTACTTGATAATGAAATCTTAACTTTTTTGTGAAAAGGAAAGCATGATGGTATTGATGTAAATGTAGTGTTTTATAGACTTGACTTAGGGTCCAGCACCATATACACAATTATGATTGCCATGGAGCATCTCGCTTTTACACTGCAGAAGCTATCTTGCATCAAAGATGCGTCTCTGAAAAGAGTAGGTTTGATCATGGCCAATTAGAAATTAATCGAATTTGTAAATCATAGTGCAGATAGAGGTTAATATAAAAGCTGAATTCGCATATCAAATCCTGAACAGTGTTGTAGGTGCGTAAAGTTCCTTCATAGTATGTTGACATTGGTTGCATAGGAAACGTTGATGAGTTTGGGAATGAAATGGAGAAATTGCTATAACAAAAATGTTATAAAGAAAAAAATAAACTTTGGTAAGAGTAATTTGTTTTTACAAACCTTATATTTAATACAATGGTTTGTCATAAGTAGTTAAAGAAATTTTCAAGAAGATATTTTGCATTTTGTTTCCCATTCTACAACATCCCAATAACGCACATTTCTTCCCAAAAAGTCTGTGATATCCAGCCAGAGTTTCTTTTCGATATTTCAAACTTCTTGAGACAATCATATACACATCATTCCACTCCATGCAAGATATCAGCTGCGTCGCTACGGTTGGTGTCACCCAGTGCGGTAAACCCATGGTGTCACCCGTCCAGACTTCCACCATGGAGCACCAGACGCTCTGCAGACTGCATGGTGGCACCCTGTGCCTGCTAGTCATGTATTTAACTATGATCGGTTATCCGCTTATGAAATCCGACTAGACAGAGCAGTGTGTGCTCTGTCAAGTTTGCAATTTTTCATTTTGGTGTCACCCCTCTAAGATGGTGTCACCCGGTGCGGTCCGCACCCCCCCCCCCTAGCGACGCCACTGCAAGTTATATAAATCCTCCACGTGGCTGCTTTATCAATGTGTACTATTGTGGTGTTTTTCTTCACTTTTATCCAATGTTTAATTATTGAGGCCGATTATCTATTAAGCAAGAAATCAATTAAATAATTTATTTATTAATTCGAAAATTAGCTGCTACGTAATTATAGCCGTTCCTGTGAATCAGTGCCTTCACAACCGCAAACGCATTTTCTCTAAGACAGCCGACCTGAGCTTGGTTGTGTGGGCAGTGAGCCCATAACCTTGGGACTATGAATCCAACAATATTATCATCCTTTCGTCATTCGCACAATTTCTTTCAACTTGCATCCATTCCTTTACACTGAAATATGTACAATGTACGGCACATTTTGAAAAGAAGAACAAATATGTTTCAACATATTTAAATATATTTTGTATCTAGAATGTTTTTAGATAGATAGACATTTCATTATAAAAGCGTTTGCATATTTTCATGCTGGACTTTTTTGACGTTGTAATAGGAGCGATCAAATGACTTCAAAATTGTATTTTTATCTTTTGGATTTCACTGAAATTGAACAAATGAACGACTAATAGTTTCATAATAGTTTTCTAATTGTTTCGACAGTTCTGTAGATTTATTTCTTCTAAAACCCATCATACATCGAAATAAAGGTAATTACCGTTGTTTGAACAATACCTAAGTTATAAAAGGTCTTTTTTAAAATACCCAGTATAGTGAGTGAGGAGACCTGGTGTAATTCTTTTCATTTAAATTTTAAGTCACCTTTATAAACCCTGTCGTCATTTTCTGAAGGAAAAGTCGACTCAGCATAAATTTAATTGAAACCATTATAACCACAGTTACATGCAAACACCACATTAGGAAATGAAGCATATTTCTAAATAAAAAAAAGTTAATAAACATACGTATTTTGTGTTAATGAGCAAGTTCCAATGGAAGAAAAAGGCTATTTGTTCATGAATATTTTGTTCTAATGAGCTTATAAAATGGTATGTTCCATAAAACAACATTTTTTTTAAAGTTACATATTGAAACGAATACAGTTCGTTCATATCAATGTCTCTCTCTCTCTCTCTATCTCTCTCTCTCTCTCTCTCTCTCTCTCTCTCTCTCTCTCTCTCTCTCTCTCTCTCTCTCTCTCTCTCTCTCTCTCACACACACACACACACACACACGCAAACACCCCCCCACCCCCCCACACACATTTTATGTTAAGTATTGTTGCAACTAGCAATTCCACTAACGAAAAGGCTGATCTTGCAACAACATTATTAGTTTGTAAAATGCGCAATTTACGTTTCAACTTTCCTCAACATTCGATGTATAGTAGAGAAATTATTACTAGCAAACGTTTTCAAAGACAAACCTGTTTAAATTTTTTTAAAAAAGCATCGTTCTTACCTCGTAGCTACTTACAGGAACTTTTTATTTATTTTATTTTATTTTTTGTTCACTCTTAAATATATATCCTGCAAATTCCGTATCTATGCAACTCAAAATGGTTTCGGACGGGATACTGAAACGAAGTGAGATCCGGAAAACAAAGAAAAACAAGGGAGAATTTTTTATTTGTGAGATATGTTTAAAAACGAATAACTAAGTGTCGGTGCATTGTTGAATAAATTTTTTAGATTATATGCTGCACCTATATCCAAATTATATTTATTATGCTTTTATTCCAACGTAATGTTGCAAATGCCATCTTGGCAAAGTGTGTCACAGAATTAGGCGAAAATTTGAACTGATTTTTGTTGTTCTTCAATTGCAAACGAAACTCACCATTTTTCTTGATTTCGTCGTACACGCATTACCTGGGGTGATTAAGTGGCGTGTAACGATTTGCATGTGCCAATTTGTAATTTACATGAAATCCGAAATACTCGTTGTACGTGGTGCACGTCAAGCTCGATGTGATTTATGTTCACCTGTTGAGAGTATATAAGGCGATGGATTTCTCATTATTATTTACGGGAACTAAAATATCTAATCAAAGGATAGATAACCTCGTCTTGCAAATCTCCAGCCAAAGGGGTGAGTGTTAAATTTACATTTCGTTTTATTGTGAATTTTATTCAGATTATCATTTCGTATAATGATGCCTTTATTGCAATGAACGTGGAATATTTGGAATTACTAGTCACTTTTAGACTTTAAATACAATATCGTAATCTACAGCTTAGATTATTTTTGAGACAACTATTATTAGTCTGGTTTTGTTTATTATAGTTGATTCCGGAGATCTAATAACATCGTTGATTCCGTAGATCTGATAACATCTGACAATCACTGATTCAGTCTGATTCCGTCTGATTCCGTCGTTGATACCGTAGAAGTACATCACTGATAGCGCATCTAATAACATCGTTGATACCGTCTCTGATACCGTAGCTGCTAACATAGTTGTTACAATGTTTCTGATACCGTAGCTGCTAATAACATCGTTGATACCGTAGCTGCTAATAACATCGTTGATACCGTAGCTGCTAATAACATCGTTGATACCGTAGCTGTTAACACATCTGATACCATCTTTTGATAAACGTCTTTGATATCGTCTGATTTGTTGTGGGACATCTATTGTTTGTTCTGGAACATCTCTGTATAAATATCTGAATGTGCTTGTGCCATTAATTTGTGCAAACGGAATTGAAGTATCTGTCTGTGTGTCGAACTGTCTGTTCGTCAACATCTGTGTAACGTGTAAATATCCGGAAAGCTAGAAGTCCGAGTGTCGGAGCTGTCTTAGAGTTGTAAAACGTCCGGGTAGACATCTAGGGGAGTGAGGAACCGTTGGTTCGGGTAGATGTTGTATGCTGTCTGAACGTATAACTGTGGTGGATCCGTGAAGGGTAACGTCCGATAATAGTATTGGTCAACCCTCGGTTCTCGGGGAAACTGGGAGACGATTCAACTGTTGCTGAATCGTGCGGTTATACAGGGGAGACACATAGGTGTATTGAAATTGTAATATAATTTAATACATTGTTGTATTTGCATGCTTATGTCAGATCGCAATAATATTTCAAGTGATCACATAGATATCAATAAAAGCTAGCAACTTGATTGAATACAAGTATATGATCCTGCTAGTTATCGCAATCCATCGTGCGATAGATAGTTTGTCGTTTGTGTTTATTTTTTTCGTAAATCATACTTGCATTTATTTAACTTTCGAAAAGGATTCTTGGATCTGTGTATAATCCAAGAGATCCCTTTACATCTGAGATTCCTTTTGTATTGTTATTTAATTTGTTCATGTATTGTGAATGGTTGTGAGTGTAATTGTGGGTTGAGTGCATGAATTATTGTGTTGTTACATCTGTATTTTTTCATTTATAATTTATTACATAAATTTATATTTTCTTTCACAAATTGTGTTTGTATTGTTCATTTAATCCACCCTCCTCTCGGTAACAATTCTGTTACAATGGTGTCAGAAGTGGGATCGTTGGATTAAGTGAACTATCAATCATTTTTGTGAAGGTAAACATTTAATGTTTATATTCGAGCGTGACCTTCTGTTAAGATAATACTCTAGTTGGAGTTTATTTTTGTTTAGTTTACCTAGGTCCGTGTGTCCAGTATAAACGTGTTTAAAGTATTGGTTTGGTTATATATCCATATTCATATTACAATTGTCATGTCATCCCTTAAGGACTTGGTTGCCTTAGGCAAAGAATTTGGATATGAAGGTGAAAGCTTAAGGAAATTTATTCAAGAAGAACAAGCCCGGGAAGGGGAAGAAAGGGCAAGGGCAAGGGAATTAGAACGGGAATTAGAAAGGGAATCCGAAGATAGGAAATGGGCCTTTGAGAGGGAAAAGATAGAATTAGAGAAGCAGGCCGAGAGGGAAAAGATAGAATTAGAGAAGCAGGCCGAAAAGGATAGGATAGGATGGGAAATGGAAGCGGAGCAAAAGCGAATAGAGTTAGAAGAATCAGCAAAACAACGGGATCATGAGCGTAAGGTAGAATTAGCGACATCTGGAAGAGAACACGATTCTGCCACTAACAAATTAAGGGGCCCCAAATTACCTCCCTTTGACGATGAAAAAAATAACATGGATAGTTATCTTCATCGGTTTGAGCGGTATGCCGAAAACCAGAAGTGGAGTCAAAATGACTGGGCGCTGCATCTGAGTGCTTTATTAAAAGGTAAAGCACTGGATGTATACTCGCGACTTCCTAGGGACGATGTGTTTAAGTACGACGTCCTAAAGGAAGCACTTCTCAAAAGGTACGAGCTCACTGAACAAGGTTTTCGTAAAAAGTTCAGGTATAGCAAGCCCGATAAGGGAGAAACCTTTGGTCAGTTCACCGTCAGAATTGCGAACTATTTTGAGCGGTGGATTGAATGCGGCAAAGCGGTGAAAACGTTTGAAGGGTTGACTGATTTCTTGCTCAGAGATCAATTATTTAATACAGTTGGGCGAGAATTAGATCAATTTCTGAAGGAGAAAGTCTTCACAAACGTAAAAGATATGGCTAAGCAAGCCGATTTATTTGCCGAAGCTCATGGGGGAACCCAGAACGTGGTTTTGAAAGATTTTAAGTCTGGAAACCAGTCTGTAAGACCTATGCCTAGGGAGCCTGTAAAATCAGCTGAGGTAAAAAGGTCAGTTGGGAATCCAGTTTTTCAGCGTGTGCGGTGTTTCTTGTGTAATGCATTGGGTCATGTTCAAAAAGACTGTCCTAAAAGAAAGGCACTTATACATAAGGTAGCAGTGGCTATACAAAGTAAAGGTATAACTGATAACATCGTACAGGTAGAACCTTGTATTCATTCGCTTGGCACGTGTATATTTCCTGAAGCGCGTGTACCAACCGCGAGAGGGTTTGTCAACGGTCGAGAAGTCGTGGTATTGCGTGACACTGGTTGTACGGGCGTAGTGATCAAACGTAGTCTCGTGCAGGATAACCAAATGCTCGGGTGGGAATCCCCATGTATGTTACTTGATCAGACGATGGGTCGCATTCCCGTAGCAAGGATCACAGTAAAAACACCTTTCTTAACGGGAACTGTTGATGCCCTTTGTATGGACAATCCTATTTACGATCTGACGATCGGTAATGTTGAAGGTTCCCGTCTTCCAACCATGGCCGATTTTAAAATACCTTTGGCCCAGGCAGTCGAAACGCGAGCGCAAACACGGCGAGAGAAAACCGCGTTTCATAAATTAATAGTCCCTGAATCGATCTCAGGAATTTCCCGCGATGATTTCAAACAAGAGCAAGAACGTGATGAATCCATCAGAACAATTGTTGAGAAAATCACGTCCGGCGCGATTAAACATTGCAAGCGTGGGGGTAGCTCTAGATTCGTACGCAAGAACGGATTAATTCATAGGGAGTTTAGCGCTCGGGAGGGTAAGAAGTATTGGCAAGTGGTCGTACCCCAGAGATATAGATCTCAAGTACTTAGGGTGGCGCATGAGTCAAGCATGGCAGGACACCTAGGTAAGGCTAAGACCACTAGCAGGGTAGTCGCTGAATTCTACTGGCCAGGTGTTAATGGCGATGTCACACGGTTCTGTAGGTCGTGCGACGTATGTCAGAAAACCGTCTGTAAGGGAAGGGTCACAAGGGTGCCCTTGGGACAGATGCCATTAATAGATACACCGTTTAAAAGAGTGGCAGTAGATATTGTAGGACCAATACACCCGGTTACCGAAAGAAAGAATCGGTACATACTTACTCTGGTTGATTACGCAACCAGATACCCCGAAGCCGTAGCGTTACCAACTATTGAAACGGAAAGGGTAGCTGAAGCATTAGTTGATATCTTCAGTAGGGTAGGGGTGCCAGAAGAAATCCTCACTGATTGTGGTGCCCAATTCACCTCTGACCTCATGGGTGAAATAAGCAGGCTGTTATCCATCAAACAGCTGAACACTACCCCATACCATCCGATGTGCAATGGACTGGTAGAGAAGTTTAATGGTACCCTGAAAAGCATGCTGAGAAAGATGTGCGCGGAACGTCCGCAAGACTGGGACCGTTATTTAAACGCTGTTCTGTTCGCGTACCGTGAAGTACCGCAGGAAAGTTTAGGGTTTTCACCCTTCGAACTGTTGTACGGTAGGACAGTTCGAGGCCCGATGCGGATACTACGCGAACTATGGACTGGTGATGTCGCGAACGAGGAAATAAAAACGACTTACCAGTACGTGTTAGATCTAAGAAACAAACTTGAGAGTACATGCCAGATGGCACGTGACGAATTGATTAAATCCGGGCGCAGATATGCCAAGTATTACAACCGCAGAGCGCGTAATAGGAAATTTCTTGTGGGAGATCAGGTTCTATTGCTTCTTCCAACGAGTTCGAATAAGTTATTAGTCCAGTGGAAAGGTCCATATGAAGTTAAAGAAGTAAAAGGTGACATGGACTATAAAATTGACATGGACGGTATTGTAAAAACATTCCATGCGAACATGCTCAAGTTATACATCAAGAGACAGAGCGACAATGTCAATAAGGGGAGTTGAAAATATAGGCGCAGAGTACTTGAGTAGGGCATGATGGGAAATTTGTATGAATTTGCCCAGTAATAAAATCCAGTTTGTAGTATAACCAGTGTAAATGTTGTAAGATATCATCAATAGTTATTTTTCTTCTATTCTGTGTTAGTTTTAAAAATGTGTACATTTTTATTCTTAGGGGGGAGGTATTGTCACAGAATTAGGCGAAAATTTGAACTGATTTTTGTTGTTCTTCAATTGCAAACGAAACTCACCATTTTTCTTGATTTCGTCGTACACGCATTACCTGGGGTGATTAAGTGGCGTGTAACGATTTGCATGTGCCAATTTGTAATTTACATGAAATCCGAAATACTCGTTGTACGTGGTGCACGTCAAGCTCGATGTGATTTATGTTCACCTGTTGAGAGTATATAAGGCGATGGATTTCTCATTATTATTTACGGGAACTAAAATATCTAATCAAAGGATAGATAACCTCGTCTTGCAAATCTCCAGCCAAAGGGGTGAGTGTTAAATTTACATTTCGTTTTATTGTGAATTTTATTCAGATTATCATTTCGTATAATGATGCCTTTATTGCAATGAACGTGGAATATTTGGAATTACTAGTCACTTTTAGACTTTAAATACAATATCGTAATCTACAGCTTAGATTATTTTTGAGACAACTATTATTAGTCTGGTTTTGTTTATTATAGTTGATTCCGGAGATCTAATAACATCGTTGATTCCGTAGATCTGATAACATCTGACAATCACTGATTCAGTCTGATTCCGTCTGATTCCGTCGTTGATACCGTAGAAGTACATCACTGATAACGCATCTAATAACATCGTTGATACCGTCTCTGATACCGTAGCTGCTAACATAGTTGTTACAATGTTTCTGATACCGTAGCTGCTAATAACATCGTTGATACCGTAGCTGCTAATAACATCGTTGATACCGTAGCTGCTAATAACATCGTTGATACCGTAGCTGTTAACACTTCTGATACCATCTTTTGATAAACGTCTTTGATATCGTCTGATTTGTTGTGGGACATCTATTGTTTGTTCTGGAACATCTCTGTATAATATCTGAATGTGCTTGTGCCATTAATTTGTGCAAAACGGAATTGAAGTATCTGTCTGTGTGTCGAACTGTCTGTTCGTCAACATCTGTGTAACGTGTAAATATCCGGAAAGCTAGAAGTCCGAGTGTCGGAGCTGTCTTAGAGTTGTAAAACGTCCGGGTAGACATCTAGGGGAGTGAGGAACCGTTGGTTCGGGTAGATGTTGTATGCTGTCTGAACGTATAACTGTGGTGGATCCGTGAAGGGTAACGTCCGATAATAGTATTGGTCAACCCTCGGTTCTCGGGGAAACTGGGAGACGATTCAACTGTTGCTGAATCGTGCGGTTATACAGGGGAGACACATAGGTGTATTGAAATTGTAATATAATTTAATACATTGTTGTATTTGCATGCTTATGTCAGATCGCAATAATATTTCAAGTGATCACATAGATATCAATAAAAGCTAGCAACTTGATTGAATACAAGTATATGATCCTGCTAGTTATCGCAATCCATCGTGCGATAGATAGTTTGTCGTTTGTGTTTATTTTTTTCGTAAATCATACTTGCATTTATTTAACTTTCGAAAAGGATTCTTGGATCTGTGTATAATCCAAGAGATCCCTTTACATCTGAGATTCCTTTTGTATTGTTATTTAATTTGTTCATGTATTGTGAATGGTTGTGAGTGTAATTGTGGGTTGAGTGCATGAATTATTGTGTTGTTACATCTGTATTTTTTCATTTATAATTTATTACATAAATTTATATTTTCTTTCACAAATTGTGTTTGTATTGTTCATTTAATCCACCCTCCTCTCGGTAACAATTCTGTTACAAAGTGTATATTCCTTTTTGGTCATTTTGGTAAATTTCTGTAAGTTCATATGCAGGGATATCAAAATCATTGTCAAATTTGCTGAGATTTTACTTTTCATCTGATATCTACTAAACAACAGGAACACTTGTTTAAAAATAAAACAGCGCGAGTCATCATAGTTTTTACCTCGGATATAATCATTTTTGTATTTAACCCATTTTGACAAAATCTATGTAAGTGCCGTGTGCAACTTATTCAAAAACATTGATGGTCAAATAAATGTAATTATTTTATCAAACGTACTATTAATTAGTCACAGTCTGTTTTGGAGAGGGTTCAGATTGTCAAATAGATTTTTGGATACCTTTTCATAGATTGAATATGCTCAGCGTGTATCCGAATGCTGTTTTTTTAAATAAGTATTCTCTTAGACTATCCTCGCTTGGTACGAAATAATATGGGCAATATTGCCGTTGTTTTTCATCAGTTTTCATCTCTCACAGTTATACGGCAAAATGTTTCAATACTGGTAGCAAACAATTATTCGTTTTGAAATCCTTACATTTTATCGCTGCTGAACTCCAATATTTATATTGGAAACATAAATTAAAATAGGGACAGGAACAATTATTAATGTATTCTCTTTGCCTTCCTCGCCTTATGTTTTGTTTGATTTGACAGTATGTCTTGGTTATTTATTAATTTCCTTCCTAATCCCCCTCTCCAACTTTTCCATTAGCTTATAATGTTCCCTATTTACATAGGTTTCAAATAGTACTGAAATTATGGCTTTGTATTCAGCGTCTTCTAGGTGTTTCATTTCCATAGCTTCTGACCCAATCTAGCCCAGCTTCACTTGGTGGTAATACGTAAATCGTAGCTAAATTAACGGTCGAATAATTCATCGTTCGTGTATTTCTTTGCAGTGTTGACTGTATTATACAAATCTGTATTTCAGGATGCCTGAAACGCATGCAATCAGTAAACGAACTGATGTTAAAAACAATTCAAACTTACACTTGTTATTATATTGTATTTTTGTAGCAGTTAGCTAATCTGTATACGACTTGTATGGTAACGACCACATGTGAAACTATCGCAGTCAGACAAGTCTACAACTTTCATCAAATTTTTAAAAAGTATTCATTTATCATTAAAGTTTTTAAAGAAAGTAAATATACTTTGGGTTGTACCCATGCCACACAACTTTGGAAATAGTTCAGAGAGTTTTTCAGTTTACCCTTATGGATATAAATTAAACGTATGCTGTTTATCGATAGAGGATATTTGTTTTGATTGAGTGAATTGCGGATGTATTTCATTTATTTCTCTTTTATGTGTCCAATATATATGTTATGCACACGATACAAGCCATTTTTTCTTGTATGTCATGCTCACACGTTTTGGCTAGCAATATGTATAATACATAAGTAGGAGCTTTCTTACTGCATAATTCCAGGTGATCACCAATTTTTTTCTGCTGTGTTTTTAAAAAATATATGTTAGCATATAAAATAGTAGTAGTAACATAGCAGACTTTGGACCGATTGCAGTGCAGGATTATCAAATACCGGTAGTCAGGGTCGGCACCCTCCTAAGGGACACAGGAAACCCGCGTGAAAACGTATTAGAATATAATTTGCGAGGGAGGCACCAAGATTTTCGTCGGCCTTATTAGCTTCCACTGGGTTTCACCTGACACTGGCCGATGAGACAAATGTGGCACAGTCAAGCCCCGCATTCACAGGTGCCCCGAGCATAAGTAAATTTTAAAACGTATTTATTTTGTGAGAAAGTAATTTTGAATCGATGGAAGAAATTTTAAGTTCAATATCGTATAAAACTTTTTTGGAAAGTTTATTTCCAAAATGCCGCGCATAAAAATAGAGGTCTCACATAATAAAAAAATGAAAAGTAGGTTATGGATTCGAACCTGGTACACCTGGGTGATATGTGGGTATAATATCTTTTTCTTTCTCTATTTATAAAGCATTCTATACAAGATGTAAGTTAAAAGTATACAGTTAGTATGTACATAATATTTTGTGGTACTATATTATAAAGCAATATTTCTATAAAGTGATAAACTATTTCTCCTTTTCTAGATATGTGGATATAATTACCATTAAACAGGGAATATTACGAAAATACTCTTCAAATTTCTTGCTCATATTGTTTTCAATGGCTATCGACCACATTGGGACAAAAACCTTTTTGATTTAACTGGTTGGCTGGTTGATTGGTATGTTTATGTGTATAACACCATTTTGTTTGGCTCTACATGGTGGCCAGTATATGTGGTTGCAGAAGAACCCGTTAAGAACCACGGACACACAGGAAGCTGCCGGCAAGCTTTCTAGCATGCCAACGTAGGTCGAGTCGAGACTCGAACCCATGCGGACCGAGGTTAGTGTCAATGATCTAATGAAGGTGTGCGCCTTTGACCATATCGGCCACCCGTGAT
Source organism: Unio pictorum (assembly GCA_030141615.1). Taxonomy (NCBI): domain Eukaryota; kingdom Metazoa; phylum Mollusca; class Bivalvia; order Unionida; family Unionidae; genus Unio; species Unio pictorum. The sequence continues at coordinate 10,212,089 of JARLTB010000023.1, read as the reverse complement.
CCCATTCATAAGTGTCTCCAGTGAATTATGAACAAATATTTTAATTAAACATCAAATGATTCGAAAAACTGCATAAAATAAAAGTATGTATAATCATCTGAAATTCATGTACACAAAGAATGAATTTAATGTATTCAGTTGAAAATTACAAATAAAACAATCTCTCTTACAAAATATATACTGTATCGATCTATATCTAAATAACCACGTTTATCTTCATGATTAAAACTTTATACAGTCCGAATTAAAACCACCACTATTCCGGATTACGGTTAGTTATTCCAGTCTAGTTTAATAAGTATACTAATACGGTCACGTGATTACGTGAAACGAGTACATAAGCCACTACTTTATGGATGCCGACAGCAGAACCCAAATAATAAATCGTCCAACTTAGGTGATCACTTTATTTCCGTCTCGCTGGTAATCGTAATAATGAAACTGCTTTGCCATTGTATATAATAGTATTAGGTGACACATATAATATATCTGAGCGCGATATATTCTAAAACTTTGGACGACACATCAACCTTTTGGAACCCGGTCGCCCAAACGTTGGTTATATGTATGAGCATACATCGTTTTACCTTTCGGCGACAGTAAATGGGCGACAAAATTTGTATGTCTGTTATTTATTTTATTTTACCACATTGACGTGTTATTTCATATTCCTTTCAGTATTATATACATTATTAACGATATAGCCAATAATATCACTCGTACGTATTCAGTATACAACGGCGTCGCCGAAAGGTTGCAATTTAGACGCTGCCGCCTAACGGTATAATTTGTGCATATATATATATATATATATATATATATATATATATATATATATATATATATATATATATATATATATATATATATATATATATATATATGTGTGTGTGTGTGTGTGTGTGTGTGTATTTTCGACAGTAATGCCCATTCATGTCCTTTAAAAACTGAGTGTAAAATCTTTAGTCTGTAATATCCCTTATATATTGAGTGCAAGTTCTTTAGAATGTAATGTCCTCTAAATACTGAATGCAAAGTCTTCAGTCTGTAGTGCCCCCTAAATAATGAGTGCTAGACTACAATGGCTGATAAACAGCGATTGCAAAGTCTTTAGAATGTGATTGCAAAGTCTTTAGAATGTAATGCCCCCTAAATAATGAGTGCACAATCTTTAGACTGGTATGTTTGATAAATATAAAGTGCAAACTCGTTAGACTGTGATGCCTGTTAAATACTGAGTGCACGACTGCAATGCCCACTAAATAGTGAGTGCGAAGTCTTCAAACTGTAATGCCCTCTAATACTGGGTGTGCAAAGTCTTTAGTATGTAATGCCCCCTAAATAATGAGTGCAAAATCTTGAGATGGATATGCCAGATAAATATTGAATGAATTTTGTTAGAATGGTATATGCGCTAAATATGGATCATAAAACATTAGACTGGTATGCCTGCTAAATATTGAGTGTAAAACATTAGACTGGTATCCCCGCTAAATATTGAGTGTAAAACATTAGACTGGTATCCCCGCTAAGTATCCCCAGACATTAATCTCAAGACGAGTACATCAAGTTTAGAGGTAATTGTTCAATAGTAATTAAAGTTAACATTGTCTTCCATCAAACCAATAGTAACACACGTGTCTGGTAGTGATTGAATAGGATAGTATTTTCCACAAAACTATTTTGATTAGAGATGTTACATGAACCTCTTTTTTCTGTTTCCTTGCTGGATTAGAAAGAAAGATAGCCGTGAAACATACATACTATTTGATGTAAGACGTGTCTGACATCATTCAGTCTTATTATATAGAGATAGAACTCGAGCAACGGCAGTGTCTGACATTTCCGTGCAGTAATGTCGTATTGCATTACAAGGAATTACATGTAATATATGTAATAAAAAAAAAAGTAATATACTAGTATGTACTGTGTACAGTGTGTATTTCATCCTGGCATTTATACAATTGGCACGTCTAAATCAATCAACACCTGTCTTTTATCTCGAGTTGATATAGAAACAAAAAATGTCTACGCTGCAGCTTGGTGTTTGTGATAATTGCATATCCAATTAGTATGTCTGTCGTTGATACTAGCTAATCCACCTGTAACGTCTAACTCAAAGATTAAATACGTAAATGTTATTGGCAGAAAATACCAGAGGCTGTTCCGATACAGGGGTTGAAATAGAATCTTTGCTAACCGTTTCCACTTGAAACACTAATGTAAAAGCGAACCGATTTATTCATTTGCTATTTGTTCATGCTTCCGAGAAAATGATCTGCACTTGTCAACCCATGGTTATTTTTCAGTTTCTTTTGATTTTCTCCAACCCAAGGGCTGCTTAAAAAGTCAGACGTGTACAATCGAATTTAACCAAGTGTACGTCTTGAATAACTGTATTCTTGAAATTAATCATGCATGAATTGTTCCTTTAGTACGGACACTACCGTATATGCATGAAATTTACCACGTCTCTTTCGTTGCCTTAGTACGGACACTAACATATACTGAAGATAAAACGCTGTTAACTTTACGCAAATTAATCATTTTTATAAAATGCCGCTTGCTGAATTTTCACGAGTTTGAAATATTTGGGACAAACATTGTGTTTTTTTTTTTACTTTCAGCATTTTACATTTTCATGTTCCTCGAATCGTCTGCGAACCGGCTGCGATCGGTGAACGGTAAATAGCTGCTATTGTGATTGATGATGATGATGGATGTGCATTTGAAGATATTTATAAACACTGCTTAGATCGGGATAAAGAGGACTGTAAACTCTTTATTCGTAGTCTGAATCTTAATAGAGTTTTTAAAGCATTATTTTTCAATGAATGATACCCTTTCGTCCAGGTTGCTTTGCTTTAAAAAAATACGTTCCAAAGAGTTGTGAAAAGCCCATTCTACAATGATTCGATGACTAAATAATCCAACGTTCTGAAGAAGCACATCATCCAAAGTTTGCCACATCATCCACGCAACCCTATATAACTTTATGTTGTGAATCCCATGATTGACAACTGTCATGAGACTGGCAGTATGGTGTTGTTGTGTATGAAGAGCAAAATATGAACTCCAAATAGCTTTTAATGGTTAGATAGAATGAAAATGTATGTAGAGATGCATGGGGTTACTTTAAAGCGATGTTGAGTGAGATAAAAGTTTTTATTTTCACCATAAAAGAGAATAAGTCTGGTTCATGCAGTGAAGCTAGTGTATAAATGCCATTCGAAATATTAGGTATTGGTATTCGCTGCTGACCGGTATCTTCTATAAAGAGATGCAGTAAGTACGAAACTAAGCACATCCACTAGTTTCATAAACATTTGCCTTTATGGGCAAGTTTGATATAATGGAGGTGTCCACTATGAAGTACATATGTAACTGTATTAGTCTGACCTTAATTTATTTGAAAAAATCTTAAATAGTGTGTATATTGTATATATGAACACTCTTTATAAACTACACATTTGTATGGCCATCCTCTTATCGCTGACAAATTCCTGACCTCGTTTACCGTCGTTATCCTTCAAAACTTTAAGTAAAATGCTAATTTTCTACTATAACTGCCTTTTATTTAATCTCCAGGGCGATCGTGCCCTGTAATATTCTCAAGTGTCATTCTTCTAATAAGAATAATTACTTTACCGAATGCACTGGAAGATGCAGCAGAAAACTATCACAATCTTCTTTGTCGGAAATTAAAATGTTGTTTGATTCTACAATTGAGTAAAACTATCACAGATTTCTCAGTGCAAATGCAAATGTTGTTTGATACAATTACTGCGTAACAGCTCTCCCGACAAACAGATTGGGCCATGGTAGGGCTGTATAACAGAAAGAATACCCTTTACTTCAGGCACATTCTTGAAGAGTTCACACCAGCATGAAGGTATTGCTATCAAATCTCAATTTGAAAAGTATAAGGGATAAGATGTCATCGTCAAAAGCATCGCTCACGGTCAAAATTCCATTTCTAAAATTGAGGATTTTAAGCTAAACGGTAAAGGTGCAAAGTATATGTAGTGATCAAACACATTTACGAATATGTAGCTGATATTAAAGGGTTAAAACCTCTTTCGTTTTTGATTATTTTTGTTTAGTTTAGTATACATGATTTACACAAGAACATAGCATATGTAGAATTTGGAAACTCAAGACAGTCTCAAAATATTAAAAGCTCAAAGGCACAGCACCGATCTCCGAGTATCGAGTACAATGATATACCAGTCTGGCATCCTGCTATTTTCACAACGTGGTCTATTACGTAGGAATTGTAATTGATTTGAGGCATGACGTAGCTCGTCTTTCTCGGTGGGAATAAAGCCCAGATCATTTTTTAAACATTGTATTACTGAAGATTTCCCGGCATGCCAAAAGGAAGAACTATTCTAAATAATATAGGGTGTATGTACAATTAAGGCTTACATACAGATTTACGATTTTTAACACTCAACTTGTTTTACAAACAATCCTGAGTCGAATATATCTGGGAGGAAAACTGTGTGCGTCTATTTAACTGATAGTCAAGGGTTAAGAATCACAGAAATTTGTTTTAGCCATTAATCCTTGCAGCTGAGAAAATAAAATTGTTTTGTGCAGTAGATTGCTTATGCATTCTTTAATTAAAGTTTGCGCCAACATTCCGAACAAATGTAGTACTTCCCATTTATTATTTTCTGATTTAGATCACCATAACTGCCGGGGAAGTATATCGAATTCGTACGAATGCATATGTAATGTATTCAAAAGTTTAAAACACTAATCAAAATAATTATAAAACTACCATTCCGTGTCTGTACCGAACGACCTGATCTCAAAGCATTAGGTGAGACCAGTACGAGGGGTCTGGTAACCAGCTTAATTCACAATTAATGAGTAGTCTGTTACGTATGAATTGCAGTTGATTGATGTTGGCAAGACGTGGCTCGTCTTTCAAGGTGGGAACAAAGCCAAGATTTATCTGTATTTATTAAACATGGTATTATTCAAGATTTGCCTCGTGCCAAGGGAAGTAAACGTCTAAACAATGTAGGGTGTATACACATTTAACGCTGACAGATCGGTATGCCTTTTGACGCATCCCGAAATCGAAAAACTTCACACAATGCCATGTGGCGTCTCTTAAAACATTTGGGTGGTCCTTGATTCGATTTTCCATTTAGTTCTCGGCTGTTGCGGCGTTTGCTTAGGTCCATCATTAATCGGTTTGGATTTATCATCTCGTATTCGTGATCTGATTTTAATGTAACCATGCAAGAAACCTGCTCATTGATTTGAAATGGAAACAGATGAATTAAGTCTCTCTCTCTCTCTCTCTCTCTCTCTCTCTCTCTCTCTCTCTCTCTCTCTCTCTCTCTCTCTCTCTCTTATTGGCGTAGATCATGACATTCACAGAATCTAAATAAAACTAGTGCTAGATTGTTCTGCATTTTGTTAAAAAAAAAATTTATTGCTGGGACCATTCATTCTTAACGAATATCTTGCAGTTGAATCGATAAAACTATTAAATGTGTCATGAAATATTTATATTTTACTAATCAAATAATTTATTGAGTTATAGACGGTGAAGATACAGATTTTGTATGTTTTATTGAGGGATACCTCTAGATGATAGACGATACAGTATGTGCGATTTATTAAGGAATAGACGGTACAGTTAGGGATTATATATTTGCTTTACTAAGGAATAGACCATACAGTAATGGATTATGTATTTTTTTTAAGCTATAGACGGTACAGTAAGGAATTATGTATGATGCATTAAGAAGTAGACGGTACAGTAATGGATTATGTATGATTTATTAAGGAATAGACGGTACAATAATGGATTATGTATGATTCATTAAGGAATAGACGGTACAGTAATGGATTATGTATTATTTATTAAGGAATAGACGGTACAGTTAGGGATTATGTATGATGCATTAAGGAATAGACGGTACAGTTAGGGATTATATATGATTTATTAAGGAATAGACGGCTCAGTAATGGATTATGTTTGATTTATTAAGGAATAGACGGTACAGTAATGGATTATGTATGATTTATTAAGGAATAGACGGTAGAGTAAGGATTATGTATGATGCATCAAGGAATAGACGGTACAGTAATGGATTATGTATTATTTATTAAGGAATAGACGGTACAGTAATGGATTATGTATGATATATTAAGGAATAGACGGTACAGTAATGGATTAATGGATTAAGAAGACTGTAACAATTGATAGACACACAGACAGACATTCGGATGATTGACAGTCGAACGACTGACCAGAGTCGATCGCCATCCAATCAGAATTCGCTGAGGGTGGGCCCTTGATTGGAATCTGCGATAATAACTCATGTTTAGTAAGAATTCGTCAGTTCGCTACAAGAATTGAGAAGAGAGTAGAACTCCGTACGGCCAGACGAAAATTGGTGGCAGACTCAGATTTTGGAAATCAAGGAAATCTTAAGATAGCTTCAAAGGAAGCTTTCGGGTGACGTTGAGAGAATTTCGGGTGACGTTGAGAGAATTTCGGGTGACGTTGAGAGAATTCCGGGGAAATTTCGGGTGACGTTGAGAGAATTCCGGGGAAATTCCGGATGACGTGGAGAGAATTCCGATTGAATTTGAGAGATACCGAGTGAATTTCGGGTGACCTCAAGAGATACCGTAGAAGAGGAAACGGAAGTAGAGATAGAAGAGGAAACGGAAGTAGAGGAATCGGAAGGAGAGAAAGACGGAAGGAGACTTATTTAGATGAGTAACATTCAAGAAGGGAAAATATTCCTCACACTGAAATCAAATGATGATCTAGGGATTATTGGGTCAAGAGTGACATTTATTGCTTAATATCTTTAAAATTTTCATTTATTAAATTGTTGTTTAAATTTCATCTTTGTATTTCTTTTAATTTAACTGTCGGCATTGCTGACTGGGGGCTCGTAGCCATATATAATATATTGTCCAGAAGTAAACATTCTGAATGCGGACCAGGGGAACTTCCTCATAATTCTTTCAAGTCTATAGGAAGAACCCCACCCCTACTAAACGACACTTCACATACAGTAATGGATTATGTATTATTTATTAAGGAATAGACGGTACAGTAATGGATTATGTATGATATATTAAGGAATAGATGGTACAGTAATTGATTATGTAGGATTTATTGAGGGATAGACGGTGCAGTAATGGATTAAGTATGATTTATTAAGGAATAGACGGTACAGTAAGGGATTATGTATGATATATTAAGGAATAGACTGTACAGTAATGGATTATGTATGATTTATTAAGGGATATTTCCAGAATGTAGACAGTACAGTAAGGGATAATGCATGAAATTGTGTCATAATGTATTTACTACATTAGAGGCCGCTATTAAATGAATTTTATCATAATGCTCTTATCCGATATTCACCCCATTAGAGGTCGCCATTTAATGAATTTTGTCATAACGCTCTTATTCAGTATCCACTCCATTAGAGGCCGCTATTAAATTAATTTTGTCATAACGCTCTTATTCGGTGTTCACTCCATTAGAGTTCGCTATTAAATGAATTTTATCATAACGCTCTTATTCAGCATTCACTTCATTAAAGGCCGCTATTTAATAAATGGATTTATAAGAAAAGGCGCATTTCATTAAATTAAATCATTCTTTCTCTGATGCTCGGCCACCCCCACCCCCCATCCTCCACAACACATGAAAAGTCAGACCATTACCCAATGCATCGTAAATTATAAATAAACAATTATTAAACAATTATTAATATGCTTGTCCTCCACCTGGTATCTTACAGTAGTTCACATTTACATTTTTTTGGAAGGGTTCACCTTGCAGCACTTCAAATCTACGTTTATTTGGAAGAGTTCATCTTAAAGTACTTCACATCTACATGTAGGGGGCCCCGAGTGACCGAGTTGTCTAAAGCGCTTTCCGTTACGGATCACTGCCGTCTCACCTCTGTATGCGTGGGTTCCAGTCTAAGATTCTGCTAATATAGTTATGTGAGAAAAACTTGCCTGTAGCTTCTCGTGGGTCGGTGGTTCTTTCTGGGTTTTTTCCCCGAGTTATTCCTCCACCAATAATACTGGCCGCCATGTATAGCCTATAGTGTGCTGAAAAATGGCGTTAAACCCTAAAACAGCAGCAGCAGCAACAACAACAACAACAACAATTACATGTATGTGAAAGATTTCATCATGTTAAATTTATTTGGAAGGGTTTATCATACAATACTTCATAGTAGAAGTATTTGGAAGTGTTGATCTTACAGTACTTCGTATCTACATTTATTAGGAAGGGTTTGTCTTACAGTACTTCATATAACAATTATTTGGAAGGGTTCATCTTGCAGTGCTTCATATTAAATTTATTTGGAAAGGTTTATCGTACAGGTCTTCATAATTCATTTATTTGGAAGGGTTCATCTTACAGTGCTTCATATCATATTTATTTGGAAGGGTTCGTCTTACAGTGCTTCATATTTCATTTATTGTGAAAGGTTTATTTTGCAGTACTTCAATTTAATTTTTTTTGTTATAGTTTATCTTACAATACTTCATAATACATTTATTTGGATGTGTTCATCTTACAGTACTTCATATGGGGTTTAGCTGGAAGGGTTTATCTTACAGTATTTCATATTACATTTATTTGGAAGATTTCATCTTACATTACTTCATATTACATTTATTTGGATGGGTTTATCTTACAGTACTTCATATTACATTTATTTGGAAAATTTCATCTTACAGTACTTCATATTACATCTATTTGGATGGGTTCATCTTACAGTGCTTCATATGGGATTTATTTGGATGGGTTTATCTTACAATACTTCATAATACATTTATTTGGAAGAATTTATCTTGCGGTACTTTTCATTACATTTAGTTGGAAGGGTTTATTTTACGGTACTTTTCATTACATTTAGTTGGAAGGGTTTATGTTACGGTACTTTTTATTACATTTAGTTGGAAAGGTTTATCTTGCAGTACTTCCTATTTATTTTATGGGAAGGGTGCTTATTCTTAATTTTGTTTGGTGCAATTTGTTGTAATTATATTAAGAAAGAGAAATTGCACATGTTTTTATGCCTTTCTTTTTAACCATTAGCAAAGAAATCATACTGAAGGTTTTGTGCAATTCTTTGTAACCTTATCAGCAAAGTAACTGTATTGAATGTTTATTGATTCTGTTACTTATATATGCAATTCATCAAAGCACACTTTTGGAATTAATTAAATTTGAACTAGATTGGATGATCCATCTTCAATTAGAGTAGTGCATCGATATTTTCTAATTCACAAAAACATACGATTTTTTGTGTGAAAACAATTGTTCGATACGTTTTAAAATAACTGATCCAAACGTTTCATAATCACTGACCAAAACGTTAGTTCAGTTCATGCATACTTGAACATATATTTGCATTCGATATTTACGATATGCTGCTAGATTGCTTACGATATTTGAAGAGCAAAAATATTTACCGCTGATGTGTTTGTACTACAGCTACTACTACCACTAATAATAATAATAATAATAATAATAATAATAATAATAATATCACTTTTACTACTACTACTACGACTACTAAACAAGATACCAATATTTCTCACTTTTGGCAATCGTAACGTGGAGATATAGTTCATATTAATATAACCATTCTTTTAATTTGCTTTTCCTGAACACTTTTTAAAATATATCCAAACATTGCAATATACACATTTCCTGGAACGTTTCTTTCACATAACATGAATATGTTGCGATATACGCTTTTCCTGGAACCTTTTTCATACATAAAATCAATACGTTGCGATAGACGCATTGTTTGGAATATTTTACATACACAACCTCATAAGAAATAAATACAACGGTTCTTAATAAAATCACTACATATGGAAGTTTCACCACTGAAGGTGCGACAGGTGCCGAGCTGAGTGATGCACATGTTTTTAATTTCACATTTTTAGAATTAGGTGAAGTTTATCAATTATTTCAGCAGAAAATGTGGTATTATCTTCAAAGTAGAAATACTTTGTGAAAGCTTATAGATTGCTTTTTCTGTACTCGATACATTACAGAGTAGCTATTACGTAAAGTGTATTGTATTATAATATTATTATAAAATATATTCTATTTTGATGTCAATCCTTTTCACTTAGTTTTATTTGCTCTGGGTTACAAAGTTAATTCTTTCATCATATGATTTTGTACTGAACTCTTAGTAGCTAATGGAACGTGATCTAGAAAATGTTATTTATGATTGGCCTGTTGCAGCTTGCACGACCACATAGCTAAAATACACTGGGAAAGAAAATGGTGATCTTCAAGAGAAAGAAACCTAACCTCTGCAAATGAAACAAGTTATGTCTATCGCATAAAGACACATATACAAACACGTAGAGAGAGAGAGAGAGAGAGAGAGAGAGAGAGAGAGAGAGAGAGAGAGAGAGAGAGAGAGAGAGAGAGAGAGAGAGAGAGAGAGAGAGAATTTGCATAAAATAAATACAGTTGGTGTTTGCAGTATACTTTAGGAGCAATAAGTCCGCCACAAAATATGCAAACAAGAAATATTTATTCCAAAAATGTTTACCTTCATTAAATACAAAAATAAAACTATCACATGAATCCATCCACCCTCTCATAGCAACATCAACAGGGAAAATATAGGAATATAGTTAACATTTCCTAACAGACAGCTGCTTTAATTGAAAAATGCACAATGTAAAAAAATTCATACTACCGTTTTTATCATTATATACTTTATAAATATTTACAATAGCGATCAAATGCGTATAAAGGACACGCCGAGTTAGTTTCATATGAGCTTGTTAACAACGGGTTTAATTTTACTCTTAGTTAAATCCGAACACACCACACTTAAATTATGTCTCAGAAACATTTACATCAAAACTGAAATGAAAACTGAAAATGTTAAACGAGAAGACAATGAAACAAGCAAACGGCTATAACGTGCTAATGAACTATTACCTGGTGCTTTATTTTCAAATGATGTTCGTCCTCTCCAAACATAACCCTTCGACCCCCCCCCCCCCCCGAAAAAAAAGACAACTATTGCAATATTGAAGTTGAGTAATACCGGAAATTCTGCTGCAAAACGATTCACCATGAAATATATTCTGTTTGACTTCCATTGACGTGTGTTATCTTATTTCTATTGTTTAAATAGTAAAATAAGGCAAGGAAAGATAACATATATGCCATAAATTGTCTGTCGATGATGGGAATAAACTTTACAACAATGTGTTCTAATTAAAGTGTTGGGCAAAGTGGTTGCAATGCAATTAAATTACATAAAATTAAAGAGTATACTATCAAACCGGATAATAAAAGGACACATATATCCCACCTTGCCGGACGAAAAAGTAATTAAGGAATGGGTAGTCTTGTACAGTTCTTAATAACTAAAATAAAGCAGCTATTTGAGTGAATATGACGAAAGAACATGTTTTGACCCTTAACTCAAACTTTCTACCCTTTTCGCGATGACTTTGAACTAAGAGTACCGGTCCTTGCTTCAAACTTTCTACCCTTTTCGCGATGACTTTGAACTAAGAGTACCGGTCCTTGCTTCAAACTTTCTACCATTTTCGCGATGACTTTGAACTAAGAGTACCGGTCCTTGCTTCAAACTTTCTACCCTTTATGTGATGACTTTGAACTAAGAGTACCGGTCCTTGCTTCAAACTTTCTACCCTTTATGCGATGACTTTGAACTAAGAGTACCGGTCCTTGCTTCAAACTTTCTACCCTTTATGCGATGACTTTGAACTAAGAGTACCGGTCCTTGCTTCAAACTTTCTACCCTTTATGCGATGACTTTGAACTAAGAGTACCGGCCCTTACCACAAAATTTCTACCTTTTATGTGATGACTTTGAACCAAGAGTACCGGCCCTTACCACAAAATTTCTACCTTTTATGCGATGACTTTGAACCAAGAGTACTGGCCCTTACCACAAAATTTCTACCTTTTATGCGATGACTTTGAACTAAGAGTACCGGCCCTTACCACAAAATTTCTATCTTTTATGCGATGACTTTGAACTAAGAGTACCGGCCCTTACCACAAAATTTCTTCCTTTTATGCGATGACTTTGAACTAAGAGTACCGGCCCTTACCACAAAATTTCTACCTTTTATGCGATGACTTTGAACTGAAAGTACGTGTTGTCAGTTTATATTACGGCAGCTCTGATTGTAAATCTTCGAGGAGCAGATCTAACTAACTATATAGCTACATATCTACCTACCTACCTACCTATCTATCTATCTATCTATCTATCTTCTCAACCTTTATATCAAATTCTGTTTTGAGCATCATTCTATTAGGTCAGAAAAATGCTGAACATCTATTGGTAATACCGCTATAAGTACAGTCAAACCGAATACATAACTATTAATGTCTCTATTAATAAAACCCGATCCCGATCATCGAAGTTCTTTACTGGCGTTGCAAGAAATTTATAAGTGGGTCATACTTATCATTAAATTCTACGTACGACTGGCACTAGTTTGGGTCTGAAGAGATTTTGATTTTTCCAGTCTATACTTTTGTCCCAAATTTATCAATTCATTTAGTATAATGCTAGGGTTCTGGCAAAGCCATGTTTAAAACACACACAAGATTACGATACAGTAACGCCTAGGACACAGACAAGTTTAGGACACAGACACGCCAAGGACAGAACAGTTAAGGACACATATAAGTGTAGGATACCTACAAGCTTAGGACACATACATGTTTAAGACACCTGCAAGCTTAGGACACCTACAAGTTTAAGACACCTGCAAGCTTAGGACACCTACAAGTATGAAACACCCGCAAGCTTAGGACACCTACAAGTTTACGACACATGCAAGCTTAGGACACTGACACGATTAGGATACAGAGTAATGCTTTTTTTAAGCGTAAATTATATTCTGGAATAATATTTATTTTATTTTTCATCTATAATAACAGCAGCACATTTGGATGCCTGAAGGAAAATAAGGTAAGCATATTGCTTATCTTAATTTCATTTGTAAAAGGAAATTAAAAAAACGGATATTAAAAATAACTTAATGCGCTTAACTCGAAGAGCATGAAAGGAAATGTGTACAGATACCGGCAAACGATTTACTTGTATGTCTTGATAGTACCGGCATGGACATATCTAGACCGATTGAGTTCCCGGAATGGATATTTCTAGACCCAATGAGTTCCATGCTTTGACATTTCTAGACTGCGCATGTTTTTGGCACCGGCTTTTCTAGACCGATGTACTTCCTGGCAGGGATAATTCTAGATCGATTTACTCTTTCGATTGCCACCTTTCAAAGATTGTACACTAAACGTGTTCAATGGATTGGCGGTTGTCGTAAATCATTTTAAACGAACCTTTTTAACACCAGGACAGTCGCACTTTCTGAGGAATGTAAGGGAGCTGAATGACAACTAGGTCATGCATATTGGATCTCGTATCTGTCTTAAAATTGTACAGCATACTGCGTTTTTTTGTGTTATTTAACCGTTTCTCTTTAGAAGCTGGAAATGTGACCACTGACAGTTTTTCATACTTCCACACATTCTCTCCTCGACTAGCAGTGGACAATACGTGCGTCCGTCTCTGGCCCGCTGTATAATTTCACGCCTTCTTTCCTGTTGTCCGAAACTACATGTCTTGCTGCATGCAGTCCACTGACCCCACTCTGATACTACGCACTTATTGTCTGCAACTGGAAAACATACATGCATGTAGTCTGATTACTGGTTTATAATATATACTAGTATCTGACATTTTATTATCCTAGACAAGACTACCTAACTTAGATATATCATCAGAGCAAATATTTAATTTTTAAATTTCAAATCGAAGCATCGTTCTTTTATAACATACTATTAGAAACCATCTACAAATCTGTCGATGATACATGACTGTTTATCGCATCGCCACAGCAGGAAAGGATAAAATCATAGCTTGAAGCCCTTTATTCAATATCTTTTCTAAATGTCATACACCTTATACTTACTAATATGGTTTAGAAACGATGTTAGAAAATTTATAAAACTAATTTGGAATTGCAAAGGTAAAAATTAAAATAATAGAACAGACAATAAGAAAAACGTACCTAATAAAGCATCTATCACTGACGTTTCATATGAAGCTGCAATATCATTCTTGTCGGCGTCTTTCTTTGTGACTGCTTGTGTCTCGTTACGTTGTATAGTTGTTGATTTTGTATCTAGGTCTTCCATATCGTTGTCTCCAAAATGCATCATATTAGGCTCTACAGGAGGGCTAATTTCCATCGTCTTTCCTTTCCTTTTGAACTCTGCCACTTTTGTCAGCTCTACGTGTGCGATCCTTGGAAGCAGTTTCTTTTCAGGGTAGTAGAAAGAACTGGCTGTATGGTTTGGTCGGTTGACGTCGATTTGGTAGATTTTTTCCTGAGGGTCCGATGGCCAATTAGGTGAAGAAAATGTAAGACCCTGGTCAGTACCTACGTCGATGGGGAAGAGGTCAACGTTTACCTTCTTTCTCCATCGTCCCTTGTCACAAAGATCAAAAGATGACAGTCCAACGATCCAGTCAGGGCTTGGAATGATCTTTACCACAAAGGACAGCTGTGTAAAGAATGTCATTGAAATATTAAGTAATTTCTTCATCTATGGAGAAGTAAATAGTTTGCATACCATATAGATTGCATAAGCTTCTTAAATGAAGACCAGTTTAAAGAGTAGCCATTTGCAAGGAAGACAACAACCAATGAATAGTTCTCAGGGCAATATTGCATAATGTCCTCTTTCTATGCAGAATATTGATCAAAGGCGTGAGAATCACAATACTAGTGTTATTTGGCATATTTGCTGAAACAGTTATGTCCCTTATCTATTACGTGTTTCATTTCAGTCATGCAAGTAAGATACAAAAAAACAGCCAATGACCACTATATCCTCTTGTTACTGGACATATATGTCTCTAAAATGTGATCAAAATGTATATTTTACAAGGGATCTCGTCTTCCGTAGATATACTTTGACAAACAAGAAAGTTTATTGGTTCATTTGATATCGCAAAGAATCACAGCTAAATAATACAAGATCGATGATATTATACACAATGCAAATAGACTTACATTTCCTAGGTTTGTCTCTGGAATGTGCGTCTATGCGAGCGAGAGAGAGAGAGAGAGAGAGAGAGAGAGAGAGAGAGAGAGAGAGAGAGAGAGAGAGACTGACCTTTGATCTCATTCCATCAGCAAGAAAATGGACGCTAGATCTCCCTGCTCCACTTGGGATTGATGTCGCCGTGAAAGTATCTAAGATGCCCTTATACGCCTGCACTTCCTGATCATATTCGGAGGAATCGGCCTTTTCTGCAAACAACCTGACTGGAGGGGTTGCGTATGAATCAACAGACCACATGTGGTAGGAGGCGTCGTGTGATCTTCCTGTAAAAAGAGGTCTCACTAGATTCTAAACGAAAAACATGAGGTAGCGGATTACAGAATGATTATTATGAGCAAATTAGCACATTATTTCATTTCTTTTTCATTGAATGTTTTCTTAAGGTATCTGCAATATGGGTCATATCTTCAGGTATGTGCTAAGTAAACACAACCACTTAAATTTACAGTCCTAGGATGGGAACATTTAGCCTGTAATGGGCTTTCATCTCATTGAGTCCTAGGATGGGAACATTTAGCCTGTAATGGGCTTTCATCTCATTGAGGTAGAGATACGTACTCCCATTTACTTTGTGATGTAGACAACCAAGAAAAGATCCCGCTTCATGGCCCGAAGAAGAGGTCCAGTAGGGCTTTTCTCGTTTGTCCGTGTTTTGTCTAAACTTCAGGGCTAAGATAAATTTATTGTGTTTCAGATAACTGTTATTCATATTCGGCTATAGCTACCAGTTTCTCCAGTGTTACCTTTCAAGTGTTGCCTACACCGTAATGTACAAGAATCGCCGAAATACCATCGGTCATTGACCGTTTATTTTTCTATCTGAGACAATTGTATATCATACAAATCGACATAGTTTTCAGTCTTTTCTTTTCGTCAAGAAATGATACGATTTATCATCATACAGCAATTTCTGATAGATTAATACATACGGAAATCAGACTTTTCCAGCTAAAATATGAACTATTCTACTGATTAAGAAAAGAAGATTTAGTTTTGCAACTAGTTAAAAACAAAATGCTTGAAAAAGTAAACAATTCTTAATGTTACAAGAATGCCTGTCATAATAACACATACTTTCGTCATGTTATACACATGATGCCATTAAGAAAGGGACGGGAAACAACAGTAGTTTCGATAAAGGGAATGTAACATTATGTTGGTAGATGTTGGTAGAAGATATCTGTTTAAAATGTAAATATTTTGTTTTTGGCATTTTTTTGCTTTAACTTAAAACACTTATTATTTACTCTCAATGCATTATTTACATGTGCTATCTGGTCTTTAAGGAACCAGGAAAAAGTGCCGACCTTTGAGGAGTCAATACCTTTGTTCTTCATTTAATATCAATATGGATACTATAAATAAAAATAATAATACAAGTAGTACACGGTACATTTTGTGGCAAATCCTCTTCAATTATTGTTGTTGGCAGATGAGAAAAGGTTAATTAAATTCAGGCAGGACTCTAATCTGAAGGAACCTGTTGTATTGTGGCAGAAGATAGACAGTAAATCACATCATTATCTGGCTGCTTCACGCCAGGAACACATTGCGGATTAGGAGATTCTTTGACCTTTCTGTGCTTATGTTTTGGTAGGGTTTCATGCTCTAAAGGTAACCAGGTAAAAGGTATATCACATAAAGAAATACGGAGAGGAGGGGATTACTGCACCTCACATTCATACGCAATTATCACTATGTCTGTGTAATTGCTGCATCTCGTAGTCATGAAACTTAAATGGAGTTGTTCTTCTTGAGAAGTATAAGTCAAAGTTGACAAACATTGGTGTCGGTGACCAACATTATATTCTCTTCTGATTACATTTCGTTCTTTTAATACCTTTTACCTCAGTGTCTCAATATGTGTAACTCGGTGAAAGAAAATAAGTGGAGTTCTGGTTTGGGGTATAGCGGATTGATACATGCAAATTCCCCAAACCATCATGCAAATCGTTAAGTGTCGTGCCATAAATAACTTATAATGCTAACATACATGTAAGGTTTACTTCACTCTCATCTAATCTATGCTATCCTATTATCGCAACAAATTCCTTTAAACATAAGCTACTTTTTAATCCCTTATTTGAAAGAACCATTAGAGAGTGAAATTACCTTTTCTATTACGGTATTATAGAAGTGACTTGATTCATATCGAACTGTGATAACATTTGCGATATTTTTAACAGTTGTTCTGTTTGATATAAAACGTCCACCTATGTGCGTGGTTGTGTGTGTGTGTGTGTGTGTGTGTGTAGGTGGAATGACAATCCATTCAATTATCCATCTATCAAATTAAAAATATAAAAAAGTCGCTTGTTTGTCGTAAGACATGGACTAAAGTGAACAAGTTTCGTAATATGTTACAAAGAATAGTATCAATTAATATTATTATTAATTAAATGTTCTGACCAATGGCAGTTCATATTTGATTAAAGCGAGGTAAAATGACCTACAGCATGTTATTCTAGGAGTTTTGTCTTGTAAGTAAATCATAGGAAATATCGATTAAGCTTAAGTACATAATATATATTGCGCTCAGTCAGGACTTTCACAGGAAACGATAACATTGAAAATCGTAGTATGGAGATTTAGGAAACAAATATTTTTTATATTTGTTCAATAATGTGCTATTAAAACTATTTTGCTATTATGTTACACTGATGCAAGTGAAAAAGAAATGACGCAGTATATAAGTTGCTTAGTTAAACAAGAGGACAGTAGTTTTGGCCATGGAGAAAGGAACATCAGGCACTTAGAAAATGGAGACTACAACTACATAGGCCAGACATAGTAAATTCCAGAAGAAAGACAGCTTCGTTTTTAAACAAAACCCCCAAAAGGCAAGAAACCAAACGATACTGTGAAACGTGAAATACTGTAATGACACTTTTAGACATTTTTATTTGTTAATATAACGTTGATAATTTCTGAGATATAAAAATGCGCGATAAATAAAAGACGCCACCAAAATATTAAATACATATTCATAGAAGTCCCCAAAGAATTTCAAAATTATATATATACTCGTTAAATCTCCAAAGGTTAAGCAAAGTTTTTTTAAACCTTTATACCTCAACAAAATATTACCAAAATTGTGATTAGTTGGTTGTACTCACCGACAAGTTTTGACCACTGTGCAGGAGGACGGTATCTTGGATACATCTTTGGAAACTTCAGATAGGTCCATTCTCCGTAGAATGTCAAATCATACTCTGCCATAATATTTGGCTTGCATTTTCCACCGACCTCTAAGGACCTAGGCTCCTTTATCCCTTTTTTCTTTCCCTCTCCTGCGATCAAAATAGATAAAAATATCAGTAGTACCTTCAAGGTGTATTGTAAACTTCCAGCTAACATTATGAGTCTATACTGTTGGCAAAATTTGTCAAATGTTCGTTGTGGACAAAGTTTGGTTGAATCCAAAAATCTCGCGCTTTATATGCTGATTAGAATTTTCAGTTCTTTGTTCTGATTGGTCCACACAACTTGACGTTTATGACGTTTATAAACCCATCAGGAATTAGTATTATCATTTCGGTTTTTTCGCACGATTACACAAAACCTGTTACAGATAATTTATGACCCTCTCCAGCTTGCCAGAAAGATTGTCTGCAAGTCTCTTGGCTATATGACGTCACGCCAGAAAAAAATAATGGCTGTCATCCAAAAGTGTGCAATTAACACCACTCGTATTTTGTTATTTTCGCTAATGAATCTTGACAACTTCACACCAGGCCAGTCTCGACATTTTACCTACCAGGGTTAAGGGCTTCCAACTGATGCCATTACGGCTGTGAGCATTATATATACCATATAACTGAATATAGTGTACAACTCTATATTCGTGATATTCTTGCCTGGTATTACACAGAACCAAATATACAGGCCTGGGATAACGTGTATGGAACAGATATAAAAAAAGTATGCTTTGCAAATGTTGTAAATAGAAACGTGTTGTAAACAACGAAATATACGTAAGACTTAGCTTGAGAAAGGGGAAGCCATAGCTGGGGAGGCACTTTAAAAAAAACGGTTGTCTGCCAAATATTAACCGTGTGTATGGTTTACAAATCAGACCATACTATAATCTGCTTCAGCGTATCAAATAAGTTCGCAGACAAAACTATCTTTTTTTGCTGATTAATGATTTCTTTTTCGGCTTCTTCTTTTGCACATAAGATTAATTCAGCTTAGTCCATGTATCGTCTTTAAGATCTCATTTGCTCCTCGAAATCTGTTGATTTAGTCAAACAATTGCTTGTTTTTTTTTAATTTCAAAGGGTTTAAATAACTTTACCCTGTTCTTAAATAACCTTACCCTGTTCTTAAATAACTTTACCCTGTTCTTTGCTTATTTTTTGTACGTTATGACTACACTCATTTGAGTAAAACATGCATTCTTTATAATATTCCATGTTTTGAAAACGATTTAAATATGTCCTTTACTTATTTTGGTCCATACATGTAACTGGACTGAAAAGGACAGACGACACAAATATTAAGTGACATTATAAACAATAAATAATAACCAAACATATGAGATGGTATGGGGTAGGAGAAAACCTCCAGTCTGATATAGTGACAATATAATCATTGCATAAGCTGACATTGTTTTACTTCAGTTACCACAATGCAATTTCTTGAAAATCGAAGAACATATGTTTAACGTATTAAAACGTGTTAAGTTCACGGAAATGTGGAGATCAGTTTTAGTAAAGAATTCGTTTTTTTTTTCTTCATAGGAAACATACGTGTGAAAGCCACTTATCGTTTGCTAGGGAGAGACTACATATATACTCGACTTTATGGTGATCTCCACATGGTCCAGATTTGAAACACCACAAATTGTGTTCCAGCATAATTACAGTTTCCGTTATGTCCGCAAAATGTTTCCAGCATGTAGGACCGTTTCGTTACGACAACTGTTTCGTTATGTCAGGACATTTGTTATGTCGCAGCTTGTTGGTCCAATATGTCCACAAATATTATCAAGTCCTCAATGTTGTATTATGACCGGACCATCAGATCAATTACCTCCGCAACATTTTGTTCATTTGTCTACACGTTCTGTTTTGTCATGAATGCTGTTTTCTCCAAGAAGGCTTGCATTATATTTGCAACCCCTCGGCAACAGCGACGATGTTATGAACAGCAACTTGTGTCATGGTTACAAATAAGTGCGAAACCAGACTAGCACTGGAATCTCTCTTCATCAGCAGACAGCATTACGTTAATTATTAATTAATTAATTAATTAATTAATTAATTAATTAATTAATTAATTAATTACGTTAATTATTATTGATTCTTTTTATATGGGGCTAATTAAATGATATATGAAAAGCAAAAATGTTTAATTTGGTAAAATCCATGAGCAGAATGTTTGATACCATGGAATAAATAATGTCTTATCTTGCAAGAATGGTTTGATCTCACTTATTTTCATTTACATTAGCAAACAAGACTTTGCAGATGAGAAGTTCCTGCCACTTATATCTTTATAAGCTGCGGATACAAATTGGTAGTATTTAGGTAATTTGATATGGTGAGATAACAGATATTAAAGGGTATGTACGTTGCATCAATGATATACCACAAGATGTTAACATTTTTCATTAAACGGAAAATGTATGCAACGAGTGGTATTTCAATGATTAAGTGTATATACTATACATATATTTTAGTTATATCTCTCTCTCTCTCTCTCTCTCTCTCTCTCTCTCTCTCTCTCTCTCTCTCTCTCTCTCTCTCTCTCTCTCTCTCTCTGTCTCTCTGTCTCTCTCTCTGCTATCCTTCAGTTGCATTCAATTTACTTGCTCGTTTATAACCTTGTATAAAAAAAAATTCTAACTTTAACGTCAAGAGAAAGTTGGTTTGTTACTTAGTCAAATAATTTGGGGATATTGGTGACTTTTTAAAAAATCACATTATTCCTATTACGTATTATAGCTTAATTATATGTCTGCTACACAGTTCGGTTGTTCCATCAAATTTTCTAGCGTTTGTAATTGATAGCGTATGGTATTTATACCTTCTTTATTAAGTCGTTTTTTAGATATCTGAAACGCATATATTTACAGAGCAGGACCAACGGCAAAATTTTTGTCTCCAGGACTGTATATATTGAAGATTAAACAGTTTTGTCGTTAGAAAGCCCCCTTTAATACTGATATATTTCAACAATCATGTTGGTAATAATTTTGTTGTTGTGGGCTTAATGCCATTTTCAGCCGATAATAGGCTTTACATAATTTTTCCTTTGTCATTTTGTAATTCTAAAGGGTACAAGGCATATTTTTAATGTAACTTAAGACTGGTTATTTTGTTAGTTTTATTTTATTCTTTTAAAATTCCATTACATGTTATTGTAATTTAGTTTTATTTGTTGGATGTGATATTGCCCGAAAAGTTTAATTCAGTTTGACTTGACTGGTTTTCGTAAATACTAATGATATAAACTTTGTATCTAATGCTGACCTAGTTCCTGACCTTGATTCAGAAGTCAGTGAAAGCTGAAGTAAATAAATTTTTCTTTTTTCTATAAATTCTGTTTCACAATAAGATTCATAAAGTGAAATCAAGGCCATACATGACAATAAACAGGTATAAATTTTTATTTTTTATCTCCTCCCAGAGTATTGACCCACATCCGAGGATCTGCTTTGCGTCTTACTAACACTTAATATTGAGTGTTAAATGTTGCTGCCAGTGTTTTTGGCAATTGATTTTGTTTTCTTCATATTATTTGGATTCTAAGAGATTATGTTTCCCTGGAAATATTTGTGCTCGACATTAATTCTTGGACAAGGATAGTTATCGAAAATTACAAAGAAGTAAAACACTGGAATATTATTTTGTGTTATTCAACATTTAATAGTTGACACATAAGTACGACGCTGACCAAAGCATATGTCATCGCCTTCTTTTTTTATTTCATCGGAATTTGACCTCAGGTTCATTAGTCCATTCTATTACTAGGCTCTTTTTTAATTCCTTGGATTATTCTTGTATTATTTTTGGATTTGATTCGTAAAACCGTATGTTCTTTTTCTCATTTTTTATCTTGTGTTTTGTTTATGGAAGAAAATTATTTGTTAAATTTGTACAAACCTTCTTGTCTTCACCCTTTTGTTGATGCGTTTTATAAGAGCCTTAACGTAACAGTAACGTGAAACTAAATAACGAAAGAAAATCTGCAACATTCCTAAACGTATAAATACATATCCATTCAATTAAAGTAATTTTATGTTTACTAAACTAATGTTGTCTTTGCAGGATTTTGTATGCTTACGGGATGGACCTAAACGAACTGGCTAACACGGTTACAATATCATATTACTTAATTAAACGAAAATAAAATATATTTGGAAAGAAGTTAAAATCTGCCAAGACATTGTTTTTGGCAGAAATGATTTTAAAATAATGACAAAGAAGGTGCTAATTAGTGGTAGATACAAGTAATACAAGATGCAAAATGAATAAACCATTATTTTGTCAAGTAAATGACAAGTTATGTTTTTTTGTTGTCTTTTTATGGTTTAACGACATTTTTCAGCACAAGATATGGCCGCCAGTATTAATGATGGAGGAAGAAACCAGAAAAGACCCGTAAAGAACCACCGACCCACGAAAAGCTATTGGCAAGCTTTCTCAAATACCCACATCAGCCTAATCTGAGACTCGAACGCATGCAGACAAAGGTGAGATGGCAGTGATCCGTAACGTAAAATCAGGGCCCCCGACAAGTTATGAATCGTTGTTAAAAGTGTGCTTAACGAAGGAAGCATGCAAAAATTAACTTTCTTTCTGAAACCGAAATGTATAGTACGAACCTTCCATAAATCAAAGAATATTACGAATAAAACAATTTCAATAATATATGCTTCTTTACTTAAAATATGAAACTATTGTTTGCTTTTTGTTGTTGTTTCGTGGTTTAACACCAATTCTCAGCCAGTAAAAATGGTAGAGGAAGAGGCCGGGAAACCCAGAAAGAGCCAATGACCCACGAGATGCTACTGGCAAACTTTCTCACATACCTACATTGACTTAGCCCGAAACTCAAACATAGACGGGCAATGGTGGGATCTGTAAAGACGAAAGATTTTTAAACTAATCGGCCACCAGAGACGCCCAAAAATTAATGGTTATCATTAAATAATTAAAAAATAAATTACAGAAGGAAAAAGCGTAGCACGCAAGAGGAAGGTAAAAATTCATATGTTAAGAATTTAAATAGTATCACAAATCTTAAAAAATATTTAAAGTTTCATATAATTCAATGGAGCGATTTAAATTGTGAATAAAAGTCGCTAGATAGAACTGTTATGTTTGCAATGACACATTGCATTTGAATCTCTTGGTTTTTTTTTTTATCATGAAATGTATTGGCAAACAATCGGATTAGTGTGAGACATAATGGAAAGCACCGTCTAACAGCAAAAACAATCGGATAAATGTGAAACATAATGGAACATACTGACATGATAAATGTGAAACATAATGGAACGTACTAACAGGATAAATGTGAAACATAATGGAACATACTAACAGGATAAATATGAAACAGAATGGAACATACAGGATAAATGTGAAACATAATGGAACGTATTAACAAGATAAATGTGAAACATAATGGAACTTACTAGCAGGATAAATGTGAAATTTAATGGAACATACTAACAGGATAAATGTGAAACATAATGGAACATGCTAACAGGATAAATGTGAAACATAATTTAAAGTACCGGCTAACAAGAATCACATCTTGGAGCACAATAGTACAAGTTGACATTTTGGTTGGGTGGTTGGTTGGTAAGTTGTTATGGATTTAACTTAACGCCATTTTAGCACATGATAGGTTCCACGTGGTGGAGGTGTATTTGGTGGAGAAAGTTTATCGGAAATCCCCAGGAAGAACAAGCGACCCACGGGAAGGTACTGGCAAATGTTTTCAAATACCCGCGTTGACCGAGCCCTAGACTCAGTTCTCACTCGGACCGAAGTGAGATGTCAGTGAAAGATAAAGGTGATTGTCATAAGCAATCCGATCACTCGGAGACCCTGACATTTTGGAAGAAATGGCTGCTCTGCAAACGGAACATTCGTACTTACTAAAACAAAAGTTGATGATATAAATGAGGGAGCAGACATTTTGGAATAAAAGTGGGTCACACAATGTATACACAACGTTAGTGGGATTTGAAAAAGTTATATATCAAAACCAGCGGGGGTTTTGACACCAAAGGATGCGGACACCCTATTCATTTGGGTAAAGGTCTTGACATAATGAGACTTGAGGATATATTGAAACCGCATGTTGCGGACATAAAATGTTGGACGAAGTAGTGCGACGGACATATTGCAACCGAATATTGCTTACAACGAAATGGACGAAATCAGTGCGGACAACGTGAAACATGCATACATTACTGGGCGTATCAAATGTGTTTATTGTATTGAGAGGGAACGTATGTAGCTATACTACATCCTCGAATAACCAGGGAAAACAAAATGGGAGGGTAAAAAGCCTCATTTCCAACACGATGAAAGATGAAACACTTGAAGTTGCTGGCTTGGCATCAGACTTGTTTACACCTCTCATGTCTGCAGCCTTCAAAGAAGATGTAAGTGCATTTAGGCTAGAGTTTCCTAACACTCCTAGAATATATACATTTCCGGCAGATAACATCGTAGTTTGAACTTTGTAGTACGTCTTTTGAGGGTAAAGTTCTTATGCACACGAGAAGACTAAATTAGTCAAATTATGTATATAAGTATCTAGCTTAAGTTTCACATGAATTCCCTTTATCGACAGTGTTATTTTATAGTAGTAATATCACATAGTTTCCATTTATCTACAGTGGTATATCCATAACTTCACATAGATTTTCTTTATTGACAGTGGTATTGTATAGTCATAACTTCACATATACACCCTTTATTGACAGTGGTATTGTATAGTCATAACTTCACATATACACCCTTTATTGATAGTGGTATTGTATAGCCATAACTTCATATAGATTCCCTTTATTGACAGTGTTATTTTATAGTAGTAATATCACATAGTTTCCATTTATCTACAGTGGTATATCCATAACTTCACATAGATTTCCTTTATTGACAGTGGTATTGTATAGTCATAACTTCACATATATACCCTTTATTGATAGTGGTATTGTATAGTCATAACTTCATATAGATTCCCTTTATTGAGAGTGGCATTGTATAGCCATAACTTCATATAGATACCCTTTATTGAGAGTGGCATTGTATAGCCACAAACTCAAAGGAAAACAACGAGGACGTTAGTTGATATTCTGGAATGCGGATCTCATTTTTAATGCGGACGATAGTTGGTTTTCTGGAATGCAGATTGCACTGGTAACTTGTCTCAGGGTCTTAATATGGTGACAGCTTTGCCTTGTCCTCAAAATCAAAGTATTAAGTCACGTACAAAGAATAACAAATTCTAGAAACTTTCAAATTCTATGAATATACGAACAAAATGCCAGGTTTAGTTGAATCATTTTAAATGCCAATATGTTTGGCTTCCTGTTCAAGTCTAGAGCTAATCATTTATGCATTTTGGACAAACGTTTGAAATGCAATGACGACGGATGACGGACGGAAGGTCACCGAAAGCGTAATTGATAATGGGCCAGATGAGCAAATAAGAAAGGAAAATATACTTTTTTCAGAAAGGTCAAAACTTATCAGTGACACAGTAGAACTACAAAGTCTTGAACTGCCTTTTTAAGAGAAATGGAGCAGCAAATAAACAACGAGAACAAAATATAAAGCATATTTATAGAACTTTAAAAAATTATTGTGGAAAGTTAGACTTAGCTATGTATTAAATAACCACCCTCACCAAATATAATACATTCTCCAGAAATGAAATTTGTTCCCCTATGACCACAGTGAATCGAAGGACAGACAAACATTGCAATTAAGTAACTTGCAATGTTCATGTCAGCAAAAATAGAGGATCTACCTTTATAGACATAGACAAACTCATGAACAAAAATAGATGGTCCATCTTTACAGACACAGGCAAGTTCATGTCAACAGAAACAGAGGATCCACCTAGATGTACACAGAAAAGTTTATGTCAACAGAAACAGAGGATCCACCTTGATGTACACAGAAAAATGTATGTCAACAGAAACAGAGGATCCACCTAGATGTACACAGAAAAGTTTATGTCAACAGAAACAGAGGATCCACCTTGATGTACAGACACAAGTTCATGTCAATAGAAACAGAGGATCAACCTAGATGTACACAGAAAAGTTTATGTAAAAAAAAACCAGAGGATCCACCTAGATGTACACAGAAAAGTTTATGTCAACAGAAACAGAGAATCCACCTGAATCCACCTACACAGAAAAGTTTATGTCAACAGAAACAGAGGATCCACCTAGATGTACACAGAAAAGTTTATGTCAACAGAAACAGAGGATCCACCTTGATGTACAGACACAAGTTCATGTCAATAGAAACAGAGGATCAACCTAGATGTACACAGAAAAGTTTATGTAAAAAAAAACAGAGGATCCACCTAGATGTACACAGAAAAGTTTATGTCAACAGAAACAGAGGATCAACCTAGATGTACACAGAAAAGTTTGTCAACAGAAACAGAGTATCAACCTAGATGTACACAGAAAAGTTTATGTCAACAGAAACAGAGGATCCACCTTGATGTACAGACACAAGTTCATGTCAATAGAAACAATGTACACAGAAAAGTTCATGTCAACAGAAACAGATGGTCCGCCTTCATGTACAGAGAAAAGTTCATGTCAACAGAAACAGAGGATCCACTTTGATGTACACAGACGAGTTTATGTCAACAGAACAGACTACACATATTAAATAAATTTGGTGCCTGAACTTGTGGTTAAATGTTTCAAATACAATCAATTCGAATGCGTCATCTTGCGTTGTCTCGTATTATTACAAATATTATCGATGTCTCGTATTATTACATATGTTACCAATGTCTCGATTTATTACAAATATTATCGATGTCTCGTTTAATTTATTGCACATGTTATCATTGCCTCGTATTATTACACATTTTCTCAAAGGTTGTACTTTGCAAATCAAGTGATTAAGGAAGACTGCGGCCAACAATAAATACTTGTATTTCCATTTAATAACAGTGTCGATAAATAAATAGATATATTGCCATCTATGACGACTATTAAATAGTGTTTTTGCTATTTAATAACAATATCTATAAAAAAATAATTGTTCTGCCATTTAATAACAATGCTGACAAATATACTAGCGATGCTGAAAAATAAATAATGGTACTACCATTAAAAAACAATAACCTAACATAAATAATGGTACTGCCATTTAATAACAATAACCAAAAATAAATAATAGTACTTCCTTTTAATAACAATGCTGACAAACGTACTAGCAATGCTGAAAAATAAAAAATGGTACTGCCATTTAATAACAATAACCTAACATAAATAATGGTACTGCCATTTAATAACAATAACCAAAAATAAATAATAGTACTTCCTTTTAATAACAATGCTGACAAATATACTAGCGATGCTGAAAAATAAATAATGGTACTACCATTAAATAACAATAACCTAACATAAATAATGGTACTGCCATTTAATAACAATAACCAAATATAAATAATAGTACTGCCATTTAATAACAATGATGACAAACTTACTAGCAATGCTGAAAGATAAATAATGCTACTGCCATTTAAAAACAATAACCAAAAAAAATGGTATTGCTATTTAATAACAATACCCCTCAAAAATTAATGGTACTGCCATTTAATAACAATAACCTAACATAAATAATGGTACTGCCATTTAATAACATTAACCAAAAATAAATAATAGTACTTCCTTTTAATAACAATGCTGACAAATATACTAGCGATGCTGAAAAATAAATAATGGTACTACCATTAAATAACAATAACCTAACATAAATAATGGTACTGCCATTTAATAACAATAACCAAATATAAATAATAGTACTGCCATTTAATAACAATGATGACAAACTTACTAGCAATGCTGAAAGATAAATAATGCTACTGCCATTTAAAAACAATAACCAAAAAAAAAATGGTATTGCTATTTAATAACAATACCCCTCAAAAATTAATGGTACTGCCATTTAATAACAATACCCAAAACATATAATGGTACTGCCATTTAATAACAATGCTGACAAATTTACTAGCAATGCTGAAAAATAAATAATGGTACTGCCATTTAATAACAATGCTGACAAATGTACTAGCAATGCTGAAAAATAAATAATGGTACTGCCATTTAATAACAATAACCAAATATAAATAATGGTATTGCTATTTAATAACAATACCCCAAAACAAATAATGGTACTGCCATTTAATAACAATACCCCAAAAAATAATGGTATTGCCATTTAATAACAATACCCAAAAATAAATAATGGTATTGATATTTAATAACAATACCCCCCAAAAATAATGGTACTTACCATTAATAAGAATACCCAAAAATAAATAATGGTACTGCCATTTAATAACAATACCCTCCCCCCCCAAAAAAAATAAAAAAATAAATAAATAATGGTATTGCCATTTAAAAACAATGCCAACAAATAAATAATGCTACTGCTTTTTAATAACAATACCTAAAAATAAATAATGGTACTGCCATTTAATAACAATACCCCCCCCCAAAATAAATAATGGTATTTCCATTTAATAATAATGCCCCCCCCCCCAAAAAAAAAATAATAATGGTATTGCCATTTAATAACAATACTCCCCCCCAAAAAATAAATAAATAATGGTATTGCCATTTAATAACAATGCCAACATTTAAATAATGCTACTGCTTTTTAATAACAATCCCCAAAAATAAATGATGTTGCTGCCATTCATTATCCATCTTTTACTACATATTGAGGGATTATTCCAATCGAGTGCACTATTTTATAATTTTATTTTCATAACGCAATAAATATTTTGAGGGAATTTCCCATCGAATACCCAATGTGTTAGAGTAATACACAATACAGTAATAATCTTAGTACAATATTATTTTATTCTTTATCGCCGCTTCATGGGCTTATGCAACCTTTAACATTTAAATAATGTACACATTGCTATATAACGATATAAAAATATAATGGATGTAACATTTCTTTTGCTGTGGCTTTCATTTATCTGTTTGAACTATCAACTTTCCGAATCGCAATATGCCTTTCTTCAGTTCACTATCGACCAGCATGTTAATACAGAACGTCATATGTGCTTGATGAGTGCATGGATAAAAGATGTTAAGAATGACATGGTGGATGCTACAGAATTTATATCCTCTGTAATTATAAATGAAGGTCAGTGTTTATATGTTTTAAAGTGAGGAAAACGATGTCATTCTTAGTGAACTGTTAAAATGGGTTTAGCTTGATCGCCCAAGAAAGAAAAAAAAATGAAGAGAGAAAAAAATTGAGTGAGGTACTTAGTAAAATACAAGTATTTCTTGCAAACTGTCGTTTTTTTGTAAAATCGCTGGCATAAATTATTGCTTATAAAGTGCACTGTTTATTTTGTTTTCAAATAAAATAATTCTTTGTTTATTTGACTATACACTTTTGTTTCGTTAAGTTATTCATATGTTAACATATTTCTGTCCCGTTTAGTCATTCGTATGTTAACATAAAATTTTGTAACATTTTGGAATTCATAATTGTTAACAGAAATATGGCGCATTAAGTTATTCATGTGTTAACATATATTTCTGTCCCGTTTAGTCATTCATAAGTTAACATAGAATTTTGTAACATTTTGGAATTCATAAATGTTAACAGAATTATGGCGCATTAAGCTATTCATATGCTAATATTTTATTTTGTACCATTAAGACATTCTAATGTTGACATAGAAGTTTGTCCCATTAGTCATTCAAAAAGGATAACATCGACTTTAGTCCCATTACATCATTCAAAAGTTTTCACTTTGGATTTTGTCCCAATTAGACATTGAAATGTTAAGACAGAATGTTCTTCCACTAAGTCATTCGAACATGTTAACATAAATTAGTGTTCCAATTAGTCATTTATATGTTAATATAGAATTTTGTCCCATTAAGTCATTCACATGTTAACATAGAATAAAGTCCCATTAAGTCATTCATATATTAACACAGAATAAAGTCCCATTAAGTCATTCATATATTAACATAGAATAAAGTCCCATTAAGTCATTCATATATTAACATAGAATAAAGTCCCATTAAGTCTTTCATATATTAACATAGAATAAAGTCCAATTAAGTCATTCATATGTTAAAATATACTTGTGTCCAATAAACTCATTCATATGCTATTGCTAGTTGGGACACTTGCCTGCTGTCAATATATGTCTTAAAAATCCGTCGGCGAATATGGATTTGGTTTAATTTAGAAGCCAGTTCGTGTATTCTGTGGTCGGTATAAATACATTCCATAGTACATACATACATACATACATACATACATACATACATACATACATACATACATACATACATACATACATACATACATACATACATACATACATACATACATACATACATACATACATACATACTTACATACTTACATACATACATTGTTATTAAATAGCATTACAAACGGGAAATTCTGTGTTAAAATAGCCCATATGTTTAAAATGGGATGATATTATCAGATCAAAATAAATTCTAGAGTCAAACAGGAATTTTAATGTTAACATTTTATCTACAATCCAATACACATCTTTGCAATCCAACACACCTTCGAAACACATACACCTTACAATCTGTTACACACATTTTGATTATTATCCTGACACGCCTATATAATCTAGCACCCCTTCCTGATTACCATCCAACACTCCCCTACAATCCAGTAACCCTTTTCTTAAAAAATAATTACCGTGTCACATATACTATACACCCCTGCAATCCAGCACCTGCGTTTTGATTTCTCTCTAAATAAGCGCCTACAATATCCTAAGAAAATGGTAGGAATGTTTATATACACGCTCTAGACTTACTTTCAAACATCTATCGGATAAGGCTAAATTATTGTTATACGCACGCTATACATACATATCAGTATACTATTAGAAAAATATAAGAGTGTTTACAGACGGTACTTGCATACATAACTATAAGGTGTACGTGATATGTAATGTCGAAATAGTTAGCTACAATCTAATACGTGCATTTGCCATCCACATTATACGTACATACAAACGTAGCATTACAAAAACAGAGTAGGATGTTAAAGAATGGGGATGAAAAAGACACACACACACACATACAGTAGCAACTTTTTAATGTTAAAGTACATTATTTCAATACCAACCCTCCGTATTATACAATCAATACATCATGTGTAGTGACCAACATTCAGTCTTATACAATCAAATTCCCACATACAATATATAATACTCCAAATATAGTGCACATCACCCACAATCCAATATTTTAACCAACATCAATTCATCATCTTTAGAACACCACGTATTATATATAATCAACACGCCTAGTGCTCTGACCAGTACATCATACATACATACATACATACAGACAGACAGACAGACAGATAGGCAAGCAGGCATACATACATACATACATACATACATACATACATACATACATACATACATACATACATACATACATACATACATACATACATACATCGACTATCTTGTACCCTAGATATACTATCCATTTTACGAGTAAAGTGACCAAAACACTACATACACTATCCAACAGTCTGTGTCCACGGTACATTTTGTACTATCCAACAAGGCACATGTATCCATTAACACGCTGCTTGTACTAGTAAATACAGAATATACATATCGTGTATAGCGCCTATTACTCTATAAGCGCTATCCAAAACACAATATGTTTGACCAACATCCATTCATCTATTATCCAACGCTCCGCATTATATATCCAGTACACTGTTTGTAGTGACCATTACCCCAGTTGTAAAATCCAATATGAAAAGGCAAGATTGATAAACTAAATACACTATATGAGATAAATCTTTCTGATTCCGTATGCTGACGTGAATGAAATCATCCTTTCATAACAAAGACCGATTGAGAGATAGTGAACAAAATAAAAGAAGAATGCACTTGTAATGTGCTTATATTTTCGTTTTCAGCATGTTTTTATGTTTTCCAATTTCGTTGTTTTTGTCATTTGTTGTTCTGCAGTGTAGTCATATCATTATTAATGATGTAAAGCGCTTAGAGCTTCGAAAGATTAGGCGCTATACAAGTCCTCATTATTATTATTATTATTATTATTATTATTATTATTATTATTATTATTATTATTATTATTATTATTATACATTTTACATTCTAATTTTATTACAGTCAAGCCATCAATGATATTTTGTTTAGGGTCACTTGACTCAAGATTAGTTCTTTCTCGTTAAGAAGTAAGGGGACCAGGTTTTAGGCAACGACATGTCTTTAGTGCTAGGATTCACATTTTATTGGAAAGACCAACATTAAGACAAACCTTGGGCACCTCATTTCACCTGCGAGCATTGCTAGAAAAAAATATAGAAGGAAAGATGGAAAAATGTTGCTTATAAGTTCAATCTATAGCATTTTTTAAAATTTAAAATTGTACAAGTTTTCATTTTAAAATGTTTTACAATTTTAAATATTATTGAAAACGTATGTCATGTATGAAAATGTTGTTTTACTCTCTTAAACATTAATCATATGTTAAATTAATGTATTTGTGTAGGATGGTACAGAGAGGAAATGAGAGCCATGAAGTTTGCTTTCCCAAAATGTTGGCGGAAACCCATCAAACACATGCAACTTTTGCATGATGGACCCTTCGAAACGTTGGACTGGAACCTGATATCATGTATCCAACCGGTCCTTTGTCGATCACTCTGGTGCCACTATGAGCTCCCCGGACCCATTCCTCCGGATAGAGAGCAGCCGTATTTATAAGTGAACAGCAAGCCAGAGAGCGAGGAAGACGTTGTAGATCGACATGACAATTTCAGAGGCGGAGCTGAGGAAGAAACCCATAATACCTCAACCAACAAGAAATCAACGATTTTATCAGAGACCTAGGTCTCACTTAGTATGTACGCTCAAACAGTGGACCTTGTTGTTGATAGTGTGAAAGTCGCAGAGCAGAGGAAGTGTCACCAAGCTTTTACTGGCTTCTTCAATCGTCAAAGTGGGCTCTGCTTCTGACACAATGTGATCCGTCTGTTCGAGGCAATCATAATAACCTGTAATCAGATTGAGTGACGTATCTTCATTGACACCTCATTTAGGAGCCTAAAAGCCGTGATGCCCCAAAATGGGAACAAGTTTCTTCCCCTGGCACCTCCAAGAAGATTACAACAGCGTCAGGATCTTGTTGAAGTATGATTAGTACGACTGGTAGTTCATCGATGAATTCGAAATGGTGGCATTCGTGATGTGTCTCCAGCGCTGTTTTATCATGTTTCCATACTATCATTGCCTTTGAGACAGCAGGTACACCAAGGCGCACTACCACAGGTGAGACTGGCCACAGCGGACCGAGTTCTCTGTGGGGTGGCACACCGTGAAGTGAGTGCCACTGGTGGATCCCCGTAAGGTGATGATGCCATCATTGCTCAGACACTTCAGCCTAATGAAACAAGTTTTCAGAGCTCTAGATAATGAGTCGGCAGCTTTCAAGTACATTCAAGACTTCCTCACTATGCTATTGCAGGCATAGGTCAAATCCGATGTCCACATATAAAGGAGATCATAGAATACAATGAATTCTCTATGGAGCTCGCTAGTAAGGAGAACACGGAATATATTTTGTCGCAGTGGTTCGGGGTTTTCTGGGCAATCACAAGACCGAAAAATGTGGAGCTGTTTCAGACTCGGGTGAAGAACTACGGTAGAATGGGCAGCAGGATGTCTTTTAAAGTCATGTCATTGGTGCTCATCTTGACAAATTCAAGGAGAACATATGAGCGCACTCGGAGGAGCAAAGTTTATGGGGAATAATAGCCATTTTCTATATTTTGTAGGTATAAGCAATTACAAAATAACACTTACTATCCAGAAACAAAAATTGTTACATTGTGTAATAATAAAAGTCTATTTTTGGATCTAGCAGAGTAAATAATCTATGATTTTAACAATCAGTATTTGATGATTAAATTATAATACTGTAGAATATGAAATTTTAATTTATTCAATCGAATTACCAGAAACTTGTGAGGACTTCATTGAAATTCTTCGTTTTCGCTTATTAGTAAGTGTGGGTGTTGGTCAATGATTATAGTATGAAATGTTTACTTTTACTAAAGAAATCTCAATTTGCACAAAAATATTTAAGTCGTAAAAGTTCTGTAAAATCTGTAAATATTTTAGTTGAAAAAACAATGAAGTTTGTAAATGTTTCATCTTATAATGGTTTGGAACAATTGGTAATAAAATACTGTTAAAGTTTAACTTTGTCTAGGAGTGGGGTGGATGGATGATTACTTTTTAATTTTCCGTTATATTAATAATTAGTTTTTTAATGTTTGTATTTCTTTTCACCTCAACCATAAGTTTTGGTCGTCGCTAAATCCGTTTCATTGGTAATACGTTAACTTTTATTCATATCTTTGTTTACATTTGTTTCCCAAATTTTAGTGCTCCTTTTAGTCTTGGCAAAAATGTATATAACTTTTCTATTACTTTTTCACTATCAGGTAAAAGCAGCATTATTTAGGAAATTTCGTTTTACTAATTTTAGTCTAGGCCAGTTTCTTGTAACCATTGGTTCAGTTGTTATTTACCAGACAAGCGACCAACATGTTGCTTTTTCGAATCCTATCATCAGACCAGCAGGAGGCAGTTTCCGTGGGTTGTCTTTGGGCAAGACACTTTGCTCAGAGTCCCTCTGCACTAAATAACCTAATCGTGTTGCTGCGCTGCAATTCATTAAACCTTGACCTATTTATGTCTGGTTTCTGCTACAGTCTGGTACAACTTTCTGATTAATAAATTTGGTCAATTTTAGTTTAATTCACTTATGTGTGATTATGAGTTGGTTTACTAGATTATATTTATCCATTGCAACAATAAAATTTATCAACACTGCCAACAAAACGTGAGGTATAGTTAAAGCTTTAGATATAAGTCTTAGATATGCACTGCAGGGTGGATATTATACATGTCATCTGATATCGCCAATTTCTAACATTAGGTCAACCATTTATTATAACATTTTTAAAAAAATAATTTCAAATGACGTACGTCATACACTTTAAGCCATTACCACCAATGTTAAACATTTTTTACCGTTTTAACATTGGATGTCCCGTATGACTTTGTTAACATCGTATGTCCCGTATGACATTTTTTAACATTGGATGTCCAGTATGACGTTTCTAACATTGGATGTCCCGTATGACATTTTTTAATATTGTATGTCCCGTATGACATTTTTTAACATTGGATGTCCCGTATGACGTTTTTAACATTGGATGTCCCGTATGACTTTGTTAACATTGGATGTCCCGTATGACTTTTTTAACATTGGATGTCCCGTATGACTTTTTTACATTGGATGTCCCGTATGACTTTTTTTAACATTGGATGTCCCGTATGACTTTGTTAACATTGTATGTCCCGTATGACTTTTTTAACATTGGATGTCCCGTATGACTTTTTTTTAACATTGGATGTCCCGTATGACTTTTTTAACATTGGATGTCCCGTATGACTTTGTTAACATTGTATGTACCGTTTGACTTTTTTTAACATTGGATGTCCCGTATGACTTTTTTTTAACATTGGATGTCCCGTATGACTTTTTAACATTGGATGTCCTGTATGACTTTTTTAACATTGTATGTCCCGTATGACTTTTTTAACATTGTATGATCTTTTTAACATTGGATGTCCCGTATAATCATTTTTAGCATTGGGTGTCCCGTATGACCTATTTAACATTGGATATCCCGTATGACATTTTTTAACATTGTATGTCCGGTATGACTTTTTTAACATTGGATGTCCCGTATGACGTTTTTAACATTGGATGTCCCGTATGACTTTGTTAACATTGTATGTCCCGTATGACTTTTTTAACATTGGATGTCCCGTATGACTTTTTTACATTGGATGTTAAGTATGACTTTTGGATGTCCCGTATGACTTTGTTAACATTGTATGTCCCGTATGACTTTTTTAACATTGTATATCCCGTATGATATTTTTAACATTGGATGTCCCGTATAATCTTTTTTAGCATTGGGTGTCCCGTATGACCTTTTTTAACATTGGATGTCCCGTATGATCTTTTTTAACACTGGATGTCCCGTATGACCTGTTTAACATTGGATATCCCGTATGATCTTTTTTAACACTGGATGTCCCGTATGATCTTTTTAACATTGGATATCCCTTATGACTTTTTAAACATTGGATATACGTATGATCTTTTTAACATTGGATGTCCCATATGACCCAACTGTTAACGAAAGGACCATTTAAACACAGGATATCCCATACACCGTGAAGTGGCCCTAACCTCTTGAGCTAACCAATGGGCACCAATATTGAGCACATTGTAACTCCCAAGGGGCCAGTAGAACTACTAGTAATGAGCATGAAAGGTACATGAATCAAGAGTTTTCATCCGTTATAGACTTCGTACAGTAAGTGTAATGCTGCGGATCACATAAGTTTGTTTAAATTTTGTATTGTGAAATCATTAACATTCCATCACTTTGTCTCTCATCCGTTTGTTTATGCAGTTGTTGGCATATATTTTCACGAAAACACACCAACATTCAGGTTAATAGCAAGTATCCTAATTGCTAGCTTTAAGTGAATACCGTATGCCCTCATGTATCGCTACCTCAACTAAATAATGTATGCCTTAATGTATCGCCACCTCACCTCAATAATGGATGCCCTAATGTATCGCGACCTCAATTAAATAATGTATGTTCATATGTATCGCGACCTCAATTAAATAATGTATGTTCATATGTATCGCCACCTCAACTAGATAATGTATGTCTTAATGTATCGCCACCTCAACTAGATAATGTATGTCCTAATGTATCGCCACCTCAACTAGATAATGTATGTCTTAATGTATCGCCACCTCAACTAGATAATGTATGTCCTAATGTATCGCCACCTCAACTAGATAATGTATGTCCTAATGTATCGCCACCTCAACTAGATAATGTATGCCCTAATGTATCGCCACCTCAACTAGATAATGTATGTCTTAATGTATCGCCACCTCAACTAGATAATCTATGTCTTGATGTATCACCACCTCAACTAGATAATCTATGTCTTAATGTATCACCACCTCAACTAGATAATCTATGTCTTAATGTATCACCACCTCAACTAGATAATGTATGTCTTAATGTATCACCACCTCAACTAGATAATGTATGTCTTAATGTATCGCCACCTCAATTAGATTATGTATGCCCTAATGTATCGCCACCTCAGCTCAATAATGTATGCCCGAATCTATCGTCACCTGAAGTAAATATTGTATGTCCTAATGTATGTATGTATGTATGTATGTATGTATGTATGTATGTATGTATGTATGTATGTATGTATGTATGTATGTATGTATGTATGTATGTATGTAGTCTTCAATATCAGCTTTATAAGTAGATCTTTGATAATTAGCACATTACGTTGACTGACTCCCTGGCGCAAGGAAAAATCGTACACTACCAAATCACCCCTTCCTTTGCTGTACTCAACTGACTCTTAATCCTAGGACTACAACAGAGTAGAACCATGCTGTTTACTTACCTCAAATGAAATTAATCTGCAGGAGAACTTGATCCGCGACTAGAAGATTTCCCCTTTCATGTTGTTTTAGTGATTTACTTAGGCCACGGCACCTACGTTTTAACATCACCAATAATTAGTTTGTTCTTGTAACAAGTGTAAAGCGCATATATTTCACCAAGTGGGTGAAACACCATTTTCACGAGACGATCTAATGCATATGCTAGCAATACATATAATAGACTTAAGTGGCAGATTGGTTTTACTGTTTTAACGCGCAATTATGTCATTTAACTTTATATTCTGCTTGTAATGTTTGTGTATATTGAGATAAAAAAATAATAACATGGTATCTCCAGGTGCAACAGCATGTTACACTGTATGGAATTTGAATTTAGTTCGTCTGTATGAATTGCATCCATACCTACCATTAAACTATGGAAGCATGAAATAAAATGAATAATGAAACCCAAAAATGTTTTAAAAACATGTCAACAACTTTATATTTTGAGACAATGCTATTCTTTTGAAAAGCAAATATGAGAAATGGCTAAAGAGAAGGAGATGATAAAACTGATAAATATGTTTAATTTGATCCAAATTGAAGTTTTTGATTTAATAGACAATATGGTTATTGGGTACCAATGTGTTTAGTCTTACATTGCGTAATGACTGCACAATGTGAAAGTACAATGAAAAATAAAATAAAACAAACTAATTTCAGGGACAATGGTGTAGCACAGTCTAAATATACAATTGTATGTGGAGTTGGAGGTGGAAAGGTGTACGTAATTTTCATCCAACACTTTCATTCGGGAGGGGCACAATAATCAAAGTCTGCGGAAAAGAGTTGGCAAGGATCAAAGACTGGTGAAATGATTATGTCGTACTATTTCGATATTTTAGGATGATTTAACTATAGAATAATGAAATATTTGTTTAATATTAAAATATTTAGTTTAAAATCATTATCTATGCTAGATTTTGGAATGTTATCATTAAAGATTCAATTTCTGTCTTTATTACAATGTGTATTATGAGCGCTAAGCTCTGTCTGCTGCAAACCAGTTAATGTATGTATCTTTCTTGTACCAAGGATAATGATAAACCAGGTGCTTACCTTATAACTGAAACATGCTGCTACTGATTGCACATTTTAATAAAGCGAAATATCTAATTATTCTAAGACGCTATTTTACACAGAACTTAAAGCAATACAAATACACTACAAAACGTTATTATGTAAGTGTCTTCAGTAAAATGGATTGTATGATATGTGTTTTCTACAATTTAGGATATTCATGGCAAATTACTTTCAGGATTCGTTCCTGGTTTTTCTTCCACTAAAACACACTGGCTGCCACGTATAGCCTATCATGTGCAGGATAAAAACGTTTAAATCCATTAAAACCGAAAGCCCTAAATGTTAATTTAGTTTTTAATTCCCTGATTTAAACCTAAATTTTAAACCTAATTTTAATTCCCTGATATTGACCGGTAGCATATGGTTCAACTACGAACGTCAGTCAACCCTTTGTCTACACGACCTAAACAAGTAATCATAGGGGATAACCTGTATGATACAAAACGCAAGCCCTTACCTAGCCATACAATAATGTGTGGTAATTGTTGGGTAATGTTGGAAAGTTCATCATTTATATTCATAAAATTTGCAATCTGACAGATGGTATCAGTCAGTGGACCTTTTTCTATAATCGAAATATTTGTTTTAACGTAAATTATTTTTGTTAACGCAGCGTCATCTGGAATATGTTTTACTATCATTCTGATCAAAGTTTAGATTAAAAGAAAGTCTCTTGGTTAGCTATCAGCTGTTAATGTCTTTTGTCTCGGTTTGTCAAGGATGGGGCTGCTTCTGCGTTTTTTGAGTGTGTGTATATTGCATAGGAGCTGTAAATTGGTTTTGAACGGTTTAAGATAATATCATAATAATGAACTTTTTACAAGTTTGGAGAGATTTCCTATAGGATACTTCGGTCAAGAGACTTTTTTTGTGACGTGGGCTCTTTTGAAGTAAGAAAACATTGCGATATCAGCCCTTACAGGCGTATATAAAGACGTATTGTTGGGACGCTAATTCGTTCTTATTTCCTATGATTTTGTTTTAATATCAGTTTGCTGGTGTGTTCAAAGTGTTCTTTAGATATAATCTGAAAGCAAACATTTGTTTGGGGAATTCATTGGAATGACGACGTGCTCAATGGACTAAAAAATATTTTCTGGGATTACTGTAAATTTATTGAAAGAAATTAAGACAATGCCATTGTGAAACATCAAGACTGTTGAATATCAGCGTATTCAAATATATGGAAATGATTCGGATCACTCGATTCTTTTGGACGTTTGTAGAGTTTCTGATGATTATTTGACTTTAATACATAATACTGTTTGTACCTCTTGAGTGTTCATTTATCAATGTAGAGAAGTAAGCAATTTATTACGTTTGACAAAAGATTTTGGTTTTTAGTCTTTTTGTACGTTGTTTTAAATTATGACTAAAGAGTAGCATCAGATACCGCATAGAGCTCCTTGAAAATGTTGAGTTAGAAAATGTAATGCTTGGAAACGGTCCAAATTACAACCTTGTATTCCCAGAGCGTCTAGGAAAACTTTACGGAGTCCCATTGGGGTTTTCCAGTGCGATTCGTCTCAGTCACACATTTGGTTTTTGCATGCGTTTAATGGTATCTGCGCAGCTAAACACTTAATCATGTGATAATGATAATTCAAAGACGTGCCACTGGAACAGTTATGTTGTTGAAATTAGCCATATGGATGGATGACTGTGATAATATTCTTCGGTGGATGCAGAAGGATATTCTGTTGTTTATGAGTTCTCGAGGGACATTTAAGAATGTAGCCTTTGGTAGTTGTCACGTGTCTAATAACTCCTCAATAAGGTATCAGCACACCAGAAACATTTGCTCTTGGCGTTGCAGATTGTAATTCCGATAGGTTGTGGAAATGATATTCGATCGGTTAGGTGTGTCTGTATTCTCTTTATGACTAAACGGTTAATAAGAGCCAGCCTAAGAAAGTTGACCTAAGATAATGTCTCACGTACATACGATTGTAGGTTTGTGTGTGGACAGTAGGTGTCTGGATAGTAGGTGTCTGGCTGGCTTCCAGATATATGATGTGTTAGTTTGTAATAAAAAAGCAGTTTCTGGATAGTATATGTCGTGTGTTTAGATTGTAATCAAGAAACGCTTGATGGATAGTATATGTGCTGTATTGGATAGTA
This sequence comes from Unio pictorum, assembly GCA_030141615.1. NCBI lineage: Eukaryota > Metazoa > Mollusca > Bivalvia > Unionida > Unionidae > Unio > Unio pictorum. The sequence continues at coordinate 10,170,807 of JARLTB010000023.1, read as the reverse complement.
ATCAAGAAACGCTTGATGAATAATATATGTGCTGTAGTGGATAGTAATCAAGAAACGCTTGATGTATAATATATTTGATGTATTGGATTGTAATAAAAAACCAGTTGCTGGATAGCAGATATGTTGTTTTGGATTGTAGATAAAACCTTTCACAGTAATATTTTCGTTTGTACCTATAAACACATTTGACTATAAACACTTTGGTCCCTATAATACCATCCCATTTTAAACCATAATAATAATAACAAAATAATTCTCGTATGTCCCTCTCCTGCAGTGCTTTTTAAAGTATACCTGTGAGCTATTGTTAATTCCCTTTAGATTCCTCCCCCTGTCCAGCACAGTTACTTACCAGCCACTATTTAGAAAAAATCCCAGTTTTAAATGTAATGACACAGACGTCCCGGTAGATATTGGAATGTTAAGGAACATCTTAAAAACACCGCTCTCGCACTCTCTCTATTTACAAACATACTGATAAAAACAAAGGTACACTTACCCCTGACCAAAATTGCTGTAAATTTACGCAAAAATGGAAGGGTTTCTTATCAAAAAGCGTAAATTATTCTCTTACATGAAACACCCGTATTCACGTACGTAAGTCGTACGTACAAGCAAAACAAAGAAGTTTTTTAAAAAAGTTGTCCTGTTCGAGTAGACATCCCTGGTATTTCTCTTGGTACGTCACTTTAGTATAAATGCCTTGGCATGATATAATCGTAGATGTGTTGAGAAATACCACATATAATATGAAATATGTGTCCATCCAATCAAAAGAATGAAAAGTCGTTTCGATTTAGACTATTGTTATAGTATTTATTTCGTAAAAATACGGATGTGGGTATATATATATTAAACAAATAACCACGCAGTCACGTGAAAGGAACATAAAAAGAATCATAGTGTCCATGTTCACTAAAGAGGGCTTGAAAAACGAGCAATGCATCGATATATTAGGAAAACAGAAAACAGAAATAAGACGAGTCAGTGTGTACATATATATATATATATATATATATATATATATATATATATATATATATATATATATATATATATATATATATATATATATATATATATATATTAATTACTATTTACCGATGAACCGTTCCTCTCTTTATATAATCTGACCTCGTGGATGTTCCGCTTGAAATCAGACTTGTCCACTGTATCTTTTATACACCTCTCAATTTTTTTTCCAACTTGTATGTCTATATTTCTGTACTTCACGCCTTCCAAAAAGTTATTTTCTTCCTTCCAAAAGAAAATTAAAACAACTTAAGTCTCTCGTGACACTGGTAATAGCTGAGACTGTCCGTTATTCCTGGTTCGAACAATCAGATATTACTATCAGTGATAACAATTTTACGGCTAGTAATTAACTACACATGTCCTCAAATAAATGTAGTTTAACCATTTGTTAATTTGTTTTGCCTTGACCTAATACATTAACGGCTTAGAAAGCGAGACGTTGAATCGTATACACTGTCGCTAAATTATCTATGACATCAAAATTCGGTGAATTCACATGTATTCTTGTAAATCATTAACTAATGTAATACATTAAATTCTTAGAACACAATCATTATTCAAACAATATGATAATTTCAAGAATTAATGTAACACTTCCTATCCATAACTCAACATAGTGTTTTTACGACATAAATTAACACTACGTCATTCTTAACTAAGAATTAAGGTAAGAATTCTGATTCATAATAAAAACACATTATTATACAAGTGTATCCAATTAAACCAATTATACAAATGTATCAAACGAAATCATGCAGACCTGTAAACGAAACAGACATTATATTAATTGCATCACAAGAAACGTGGAATTGAGACAATGCCTTGTGTTTTGGCGTGTCAATAAACCGATGTTTTTTTTTTTGTTTTTTTTAGGCGGGTTTTCGACCACGCTTCCTTGACAAATGGATTTCACTCAAATCCCATCTGGAGTTTTAATAAAATAATTTGACACTGTCTTCCTCTCACAGGAACAAATCAGACTAAATTCTAATTTAGCAAGTAAGATATTATGTTCTAAAGATTTCTCGTGTAAAACACACCCCTTATTTAATCGTGACAAATCAGAATCAAATGTATTTTCTCCCGCTTCCCTCCAAAAGTCGGTTACGTCATGGTCAATATGACACGCTTTAGTTTTAAGTAACAGAATTTCTGTTTTCTCTCATTTCCGACATTTTTGTGATCAAATGAAACTTTTCAAGGTCGCCGTCGGTCAGTACTGGCTCCAGTATAAACAACGTGTCAATTAGTATAGCGGTCGGCTAGCCTTTACAGGCACCCTTCTTGCACGATGTGTCTCCTAAATCTAACTAATTGCTATTTGGCCACAACTAATGGTTTATTAATAGATCGACTGAAAATTTGACACTTCACACACTCTTATGAGCATCATGAACATTAATATGTTTATATATGTTACAATCTTATGGGTATCACAGTGGTGTAACTAGGGGGTGCAGGGGTGCAAGTTATACCGGGCGTCGTCTTAGTGGGCGCCGGAAGAAGACTAAGACACTAATGTAACATTTTTTTATTGTGGTTGTTGCAGTTAAAAATTATTATCCTTAAATTGTCTTTCTATGATGACTTTATTATTATGTTGTATTCCGTACTGACTACTGTTTTTCTATGTTTCAGTGGTACTGGGGGGCGTTAAATTTATACCTGGTCCCCGGGTGCCAAATCCTCCCCGTATATCGGGGGGGGGGGAAATATAAACCTTGCACCAGGCGCCGAACACCCTCGCTACGTCACTGGGGTATCATGAACATATACGTGTTTGTATGTTACAATCCTATGAGTATAATGAATATTGACAAGTTTGTATCTGTTACAATATAATGTGTAACATTAACATTGACACCATCATATTTGTTACAATCTTATGAATATCATTAACACTGTCACCGACACATCTGTTGCAATCTTATGCATATCACTAACACTGTAACCGACACATCTCTTGCAATATTATGAATATTATTAATATCGACATCCTGGTATTTGTTACAATCGTATTAATATCATCAACATTAACATTTTCGTATCTATTATAATCGTTACGATTATCATAACAATTATTACCTTCAAATCTGGTACAATCATTTGAGAAACAAATCAATAAGAACATAATGGAAATCATATAAGTATTGAGAAGTATTGACAAGAACAATAATTCTTATTGCACATATTACTCTTCATTTTAGGTCCTTGTCAAGCTATTAAACTAACACTCATAGGTTTTTGTGCAAATAGATTGGTTCTATATTAAAATCATATTTGAAATGTATGACTTGAAACATTTGTGAATGACAGCTAATTTGCAGTGACCAAAAATATTGGTAACAAAATGTTAACACATAAAAATACAACGGTGCAATTAATTTGCTGTATCTTTCCTGTTTGTAAATGAAAGGAAATGTTACTGTTGATTTGATGACAGCAAATATCTGATGAGCAACACTGTATCTGTCAAAGGTAGTAATATATTTGTTTGGAGTTTGCTAATGGATGTCTGGATATTAAATGTTTCATAGAGGGCCCCGAGTGGCCGAGTGGTCTAAAGGGCTTTCAGTTACATATCACTGATATCACACCTCTGTCTGTGTGGGTTCGAGTCTAAGACTCGGTTAATGTAGTTATGTGAGAAAGTTTGCCAGTAGCTTCTCGTGGTTCGGTAGCTCTTTCCAGGTTTTTTCCCAGGTTCTTCTTCCACCAATAATACTGGCCGCCATGTATAGCCTATCGTATGCTAAAAAATGGCGTTAAACCCTAAAATAAAAACAAATGTGTCATAGAATATAGAACACTCGTTGGTATATGGAGGCAGTATATAGGCCTGTTGATTACAAGAACGTCGGTTCAAGATTGTTTCAAAATGCAAACATGTTTACAAATACGATAATGTTTATACATCAAACTTAAGGAACAAGTAATGGTAGTCTATTGGCAATGTACTGAAGGGAGTTCATTATATGACGTAGAAATACTATATGCATACACAGGTGGTAATAGTTAACCTCTCACGCCCCAGTTCATTCAATTATCCACGAAACATGTTGCCCTAATGTGTGAGTGCGTCAAGTATCTTAAATCTTACTAAGTACATGTACTTCATAAATAAGATACTCCGTGATGTAAAAGGTATATTACATTTTTAACGTATATTTAGTTCGAACTATCCTTCAAAATGCGGCTTCTACTTCCAAGTTGAACGAAGACAACATACAAGGTGTAGCGCACATCTACGTTTGTTTGTAACGTGTTACTTTTTGGCACTTACAAAACGTAATAAGAAAAGAGTGAAGTCAACAAGCTTTGTGACAGGCAACAAATAATTTATTTCCCTAGAAAAACAAGGTAAAATTGAGAAAAAGAACTTAAGGTTCTACGAATCAAGTCCAAAATTAATCCAAGAATTAAAACATTTATGTCTAAATAATAAAAAGACCTAATGAGACAAAGTTAGAATACCGATGAAATAGAAAGGCGATGACGCATGCTGTGGTCAGCATTATACTGATCATACAGTTCTTTGTTGAATCACTGAAAATAATAATCCAGTGTTTGAATTCTTTGCACATTTCGATAACTGTCTTTGCGCAACAATTAATTGAGAATACAAGTATTTCCAGAGAAAAATAATCTCTTAGAATCTAAACAATTTGAAGGAAAAAAATGTATTAGCACCAAACAGACTGGTCACAACATTTAGCAATTTGACTTCTCAAGTGTTACGGCAAGATTAATTATCATTTTTCAGTGCACCAATAATAAATTTAGCTACGACACAAAACATTTGCTCGGATGTGGGTAAATTCACTGAATAAAAAAACAACAGAGTTGGAAAGAATTGCTACATGATAGGTATAACGTACTCCAAATAATTCCTTGATTTCACTTTATGAATTAAACGTTGAGAAGGAATAAACAAAAGCTTAATCTTTCCTTCCAAGCGTGTGTGCACTTGACATCTACGTCCAACGACGACAAACGACGTAACGACGTCAAACGACAGAATGTTCTGACACAAGTTCTAAGATGAAGTTCTGCAGCGTTGTCCTACTCAGGAAGAATTAGTGCGTAGTATATAAGATGTGCCCTGTCTTGCTCTTGATGCGGTGGCGCCACCACGAAATAAACCTTTATATCACAATACGTTCGATAAAATATAATCCATCAGCACACCGCGCGGTAAGTTACAACACTTTCTGTTAGTCAATTGTTCTTGTATCTTGTAAAATAGCAATGTTCAAGAGTAATGGTGCTGGCATTATATACTATTCGAGATCTTGCTTATTATCTCTAAAGCTTCTTGAACGATGATTAATACATGTCAACTATCTTGCTTATTATGTCTAAAGCTTTTTGAACGATGATTAATACATGTCAACTATCTTGCTTATTATGTCTAAAGCTTCTTGAACGATGATTAATACATGGCAACTATCTTGCTTTTTATGTTTTAAGCTTCTTGAACGATGATTAATACATGTCAACTATCTTGCTTATTATGTCTAAAGCTTCTTGAACGATGATTAATACATGTCAACTATCTTGCTTATTATGTCTAAAGCTTCTTGAACGATGATTAATACATGGCAACTATCTTGCTTATTATGTCTAAAGCTTCTTGAACGATGATTAATACATGGCAACTATCTTGCTTTTTATGTTTTAAGCTTCTTGAACGATGATTAATACATGTCAACTATCTTGCTTATTATGTCTAAAGCTTCTTGAACGATGATTAATACATCTCAACTATTTTGCTTATTATGTCTAAAGCTTCTTGAACAATGATTAATACATGGCAACTATCTTGCTTTTTATGTTTTAAGCTTCTTGAACGATGATTAATACATGTCAACTATCTTGCTTATTATGTCTAAAGCTTCTTGAACGATGATTAATACATGTCAACTATCTTGCTTATTATGTCTAAAGCTTCTTGAACGATGATTAATACATGTTGACTTCTAACCCTTGCATACTGATGGTTAATTTCCACAATTAGTGTATACCGCAAAATAATAGAAATACATCTCATACCGATAACAAAACCATCACCATGTAGGCGTTATCTTTATTATTAAATTCTTAACAGCTTTTATAATTATTGAAAGAAGACTAATGCCTTTTAACTAATTTTAATGGAATGTATTACAACGATCGAACGACACAAAATAACCCCAAACCTTTTGAGCTTAGTCTTTTTTAATAATAATTGTTTAATTATTTCATCATCACTTTGCATTAATCAGTTTTTACTGGAAATACAATTAATTATATGAGTTACATTATTTCATCACAAAGTAACATAAAGACCTAACCTTACATTAAGACCTAACCTTACATAAAAGCCTAACCTGATAAAAGACCTAACCTTACATAAAGACCTAACCTTACATAAAGACCTAACCTTACATAAAGGCCTAACCTTACATAAAGACCTAACCTTACATAAAGATAAAGACCTAACCTTACATAAAGCCTAACCTTACATAAAGGCCTGACCGTACATAAAGGCCTAACCTGATAAAATGACCTAACCTAACATAAAGGCCCAACCTTACATAAAGACCTAACCTTACATAAAGCCTAACCTTACATAAAGGCCTGACCGTACATAAAAGCCTAACCTGATAAAAGACATAACCTTACATAAAGACCTAACCTTACATAAAGACCTAACCTTACATAAAGATAAAGACCTAACCTTACATAAAGCCTAACCTTACATAAAAGCCTGACCGTACATAAAGGCCTAACCTGATAAAATGACCTAACCTAACATAAAGGCCCAACCTTACATAAAGATCTTACCTTACATAAAGACCTGACCTTACATAAAGACCTAACCTTACATAAAGGCCTAGCCTTACTTGCTTGTTGGGGTCGAATCATCTATCTACTTATGGCCAAAGTGTTGTAAGACAGAAATATCACTTTACTTTAGACAAGATGTAGGCACCGTGCTTGACACTGCCTGCCTTTTGACACAATGTGAAATTGTTACTGAGCGAACGACGCCAAAACGAAAGTTTATCTTGACATTTTTGACCACTGAATTAATAACGCTAAATGACAGAAAGCAAAGATATATACAAAATTGACTGATATCGTCGACTGTGTTGTTATTTAAGATAAACAAAAAACAAAAAAACAACAACAACAAAGCGAACAAAAACAATGGAAAAAGAAGCAAAGAAGTGCAAACGATAATATAGTGCGCTAACAATTTGTAGTGGAATAGAAAACTGCACAGTTATACTATTATATTTGTGCTTTTAGTACATAAATTCAAGTAGTTTGTACCGTTCAAACTAGTAGTGCCATGGCAGAGTCTTCTAGTACAAACGTATGAATATTACCCATAACACAGAGATCATGTGTTCCCTCTCAACACCACACACACAATACACACAGTAAAACCAGGCAAATGTGTCAGTTCTCGATCCATCATATATATTAATGCTGGTAATGTGTCCCATCTCTACCGTCAATGCTTAGAACTATTTTTTAGACTGAGGAACGTTTGAGAAGTAAAGTACGCTATGCTCGTAATCACTCTGTAAGAGACTACGTACTAATCTTGTAAAAAGCTAAACCTTAAACCCAAAGAAAAGAGCGACCTCAGGAAACTCAGGATATTATCTATTGAGAAAAGATTAAGGACATAGTGATGTTAGGTGTGTATTCCCAAAGGCACTAAGTGTTATAACTGTGGCAAGTGTCACTAATCGGGCTTATGCAACCAATTTCGAAAACATGAATGTTGAGTGTAGTAATACATAGACCGTTTCTGTTGAAAAACAATACTGGTCAGCCACCATATCTCTTTTGTCAGAGGTCTCGCTTACAATACAGTTAGGGTGAAGGTACGCCTTGACACGAACGTGGGTTAGCGTGTAATTGTTTAAAGCTCTGGACCTGGCATACCGACTGTTAAAAGTGCACGAAATTTACCACTTTCCCAAGACACAACAATACCGCAAAGGCGACGAGACACAGAAAGGTATTTTTGCAGACTACGTAGATGCCTTTTTGAAACTAAAACAAGAAGATAGCGGATATCCTTTCTGGCGCCACACTCCCGAAGACCAAAATAAATTCAAAGAAAAATATAGGGACAAGGAAGGTATCACTTTAGACCACATCGAGAAAAACGAAGGAAGGCGATCGTTTGCCAAAGTGATGTTAAATTGCTTGTGGAGTAAAATGGCACAACCACCGTCTTTACCCAAGACGGAGTATTTGTCCGAACCTTCCCGCTACTTCCAGATGATTCAGGAAAAAACCAAATACATCAAAGACGTGGACGTCATTCGTGAGGCCTTGATCTTAGTCAATTACGAAGAAGAACTAGACTTTGCAGAAGCCGACAAATTTGGAAATGTCATCATTGCGTCTTACATGACAGCCCATGCTCGCTTAAAATTGTACGAAGTGTTAGAACTCCTAGGAGATCGCGTCCTGTATTTTGACTCGGAGAGTTGCATCTAAATCGATCGCCTCAGTCAACGTCACCCTGACATCGAAGGAGACTGTTTAGGAGCCTGGACAGATGAATATCCCGAAGGCAAGATTATAAATCTTGCCAGTGGCGGTCCTAAATATTACGGCAACGAATTCCGAAACCGTCAAGGAGAAATGCACACCGAATGTAAAGTGAAAGGGTTGACTCTCAATTATCGCACCAGTCGAGTGGTGAACTTTGACATGCTAAAAGAAGCCTTGAAGTCTGGACAGGGTGAAACTTTTAAAGTGCCCAACCACGCACAAGATCGTACGTTTACCCACACACCAAATCGTCAGTAGGTCTTTGGAAAAAGTCTATCAAATTCGTGTACCAGAAGAGAGTGCGGCTTCCCAGTCACTTCACTTTACCGCACGATCACGTCGATGTTGGTCAATATATAAAAAGGGACATCGTCCAAGACCGATAGTTCATTGTGACTAACACTGCCAAACGAGAAAGATGGATCATTTCACACACCAAGTATCGAGCGTAAGACTGAAGCATATTTACGAATGAAAGGGGTACGTAATGGAAAACATCTACGCTGGGACGGAAGCGAAAGCTGACTAGATTTTAAAGAATGTGTGTGACGGATATAGAAAGCAACACGAACTTTCTCCTATTTGATTGTTTGTTACTTGTTTTGGTTTAGCTTTCTTCTTAAAAATGGATATTAATTGTTGTATGAGAAGTGTCATTCTTATATGAAATGCTTTTGCGTTGTTTATAAAGTAGGGTCTTTTTTTTGAAGGCATAAACTTTAATTGTAAAAGTATTTTTTCTAGATCCAAGAAATAGATAACATGTGAATAGAATTGTTCCATGTCCAGATTTGAATGTTTTAAATGGATAGTGCTTAGACTAAAGCACAGGCCAGAGAACCCATGTATATACTTGAATAAATGTTTTGAACCCATATCGTAGACTTTTTATTATCTGTGGGTCTTTCTTTAGAACATCTCTGCCGTCTTTTCTGTGTGTTTCAATGTGTATTTGTTTCTTTCTGTATATCTATGTTTGTTCTATCAGTCCTTTGTTCCTATACGCACATTATACCCTATCAATAGTTTTGACCCTATAAACACAATGGAGTCACCAATTTTCAATTCCCTTAGAACTCCAGGTGACATTCCCATGTTAAATTCCCATTAACACTAATTTTGATATACCCATTTTTAACGTTAAGGTCCCAATGACACTAAGGTGACCCAATCCTTGTAACTATGTTCAATTCCCCATTCGCTCCATGTTACATTTCCCCATGTTAAATTCCCCTTGTCGTTAGATGTTCCTACGACCTTTTTGACTGGATTTCCCATTGTCGCTAGAGTATCCCCATATACTTCTTTCAACTCGGGACGATTCACGGTTGTTTGTAACGGAAAGCCCATTACATAAAGAGGTTTTCAAACATATATAATATTTCTTTTAAAAAATAGACTGTCTAGACACTATAGCTAGGTTGCGCCATTTGATATTCATAGTTAAAGTAACCTGTAAAATTGTTTTCAGTTAAATTTTGGATATTGTACGTTTGGCTTACACTCTTATTTTGTAATGATACTTTATTCAAAATGCGCTCGACACGAATAATAATGCATTTTCCATATCAAACACAGCAATGGCGAGATAGGGCCATTATTCATAGATACACTATACAATTGACCTCCTTATGTTCACCGATATAAGGATGCAAAATGTTTCCAGACTATATTGCAACAGGTGCTTCCTTATCACACTAATTGATTAATTTTCTTTTAGGAGCAGAGACCACCCTCGAATATTAGTAGGATGAAAACAAACCATGGTGTTAAACAAAAAAAACCAAACAAATGAATTACAACGTGTGTCTGGTTTGGTTTTGTTTCTTCAGAATATGGGTTAGTGTTACATCTGGAGTGTTTAAGAAGATACGCAGATGTAACCTCCCTTTCTGAGATATTTAATTTAAGTTGTTTCGTATTTTGACACGTCCCTAATTTTTTAGGTAGAAGTCACGAGCCTAATTATAACAATCTCAGGCATTTTGTAATTCACACATAAGCTAAATCTGTAATGTGATTTACATTTACTTTGAGTTAGACTTGGAAATGGGTTAACTTGTTGTTGACTGCGTGTCACAGTAGATTGTAGATCAAATTCGTAACTTGGGCTGCAAATGGGCAGCCAACTTGGCTTACGTATTATATGTGTCTGCTTTAGATGTTAATATGTACAAACATAGATGATTGAGGGGTGATGATGACAAGTATACTAATTTGCTACAGTTCTAGTGAACTTTATTCATGCATAACGGACATACTGATTCTTTTAGCTGTCTTGTCACAGGAAAATATTCAAATTAGCTCTTTCTTGTCAAACACTATTGTAAAAAAGAGGGGTTGGTGGCAGTGTTGGTCGTGGTAAGACCCTACTGTCACCGTATATGTACATGCAAGGTTGGTAAAGTTAATATCTACAATCAGATACCAAAACCATTGACCAAAAACCGAATTCCATTTTCTGGTGATTTTGTAATCAAACATTAGCTGATTATTAATCATGCCAACAATACTATAGAACTAAAAGAATTGAACATACTCTGTAATAACTTAAATATTCGATGTCCCATTTACTCCATTACTGGATATATATATATATATATATATATATATATATATATATATATATATATATATATATATATATATATATATATATATATATATATATATATATATATATATATATATATATATGTGTGTGTGTGTGTGTGTGTGTGTGTGTGTGTGTGTGTGTGAATTTCTTATTGAAAATGATCCCGAAGAAAATATAACCGTACATCACGATTTTAGGAAAGCTACACAAACAATTATAGGAGATGAGTACATTACAAACGTAACTATAACCGCAAAGCTCGGAGAGTTCAATACAAGTGAAAAATGCCTCGTCCACTGTTACAAGTGACAAAAACAAAGACTGAAGCTGCATTATTTCCAAAAAGATGACAACTGACTAACAGAGGCAGGAATATCTAAATTAGGACATGGTATGGGGTCTTATTAAGTACAAACTGGAACGTCTATTGACGACGCAAATGTGTAATACGGTAGGTTACAATAACGGTTTAATAAAGTCATCAGTTTTATCTAGTCTAGTAATAAATGCTACTGTTAAGACTGAAATAGTAAATTATGCGATTCCAGCACATGATAACCAGTCGGTAAGAGATTGCCGAGAAGCGATTAAGAAAGTAAATCTTAGAAAAGAAGAGAACGTGAGTATACATTATCTGGACAAGAAGACGACAATTGGCAAACGTGCTTTAATTTAATTACTTTATATAGGATCTATATAATATAAACACGGAACAAAAACAAGATTTTATAATTATTACAGTATTTGCAAGAGCTTGTTTACTTTACATTTTAACTGGACTTTTCTAGGGGCGCTGTTCTTTATATTCGTTTTGTTGCCGTGTCTGCGACTTTAATGAAAACTGCGAAAGATAACCAATTAATGCTTCAGCAACAAGTCCAGAAAATTTAAAGCACGATTATTATACTGTCCACGATACCATGAAAATAAATGATGATCTCTTTTTTAAAAAAAAATATTTATTCAGACAGTTGACAATTTTGTTTTTAAATGAGTGTATTGTTCTTACCTTCGTCAGCACCACCACCAACACCTCTACTCCCACCCTTTACTCGTGTCAAACTGTTTTAAACATGTCTAAAGCAAATGAAAGTTAGCGCTTACAGGCGGTTACATCTTTGAAGCTTAAAAGCATTTAAAATCACCATCAATTAACTATCGAACAAAAATATTGGAAACGTTCAAAACATGATGAGATTTTGCTGTTCCGCGTTCATGTCAAACCAGCATGCAACAATCATCAAGATACGATCGTTGTGAAAAGAAGATTCTATGTTGAGATACAAGGCTGTCTAAGAGAGTCCTCATCTACGGTCTAGTTGTCAGAAGCAGTTGGAGGAAGAGAAGATTACATATGCGATGCCCTATATGTTAATGGAATGATGTTAATAAACCTATCAAAGGCCTTTTGCAGGGTCACACATATGCCTCGAAAAGATTTGTTTTCTCTTTGACATATATGTGTCACAGAATTAGGCGGAAATTTAATTTATTTTCTAATTGAATTACAAACTAATCTCACCATTTTCTTTGTTTCGTCGTACATGCATTACCTGTGGTGAATAAGTGATTTTCTCCAAGGTAAGCGGCGTGTAACGATTTGCATGTGCCTGACTTTGAATTACATGAAATCCGGAACATTTAGATTCACAGGGTGCACGGTAATCTTGCCGTGATTTCTGCTCACCTATTTGAGGGTATATAAGGCAGAATATTTATGATCAATATTACGGGACCTAAAGTATCTAATCACAGGATAGATAGCTCGTCTTTCAATCTCCAGCCAAAGGGGTGAGTGTTAATTTTATATTTCGTTTTATTGTGAATTTTATTCAGTTTATCATTTCATATAATGATGCCTTTATTACAATGCAGATTTGAAACGTGGAATATTTGGAATTACTAGTCACTATTAGACTTTAAATGCAATAGCGTAATCTAAGTTGTAGATTGTTGTAGAAAAAAACTATTATTAGTTTGGTTTCTTTATTGTAGCTGATAACGCATCTCATAACGTCTGATAACGCATCTGATAACATCTCTGATAACATCGTTGATAACGTCGGCTGATAATATCTCTGAGATCGTAGCTGAAATTGTAGATGATTTATTGTGCAATCGAATTGAAGTATCTGACTGTTTGTCGGATTGTCTGTCCGTCTACATCTGTCGTGACGTGTAAATATCCGGAAATCTAGAAGTCCGAGTGTCGGAGCTGTCTAGAGTTGTAAACATCCGGGGTGACATCTAGGGTATTGAGGAACGTTGGTTCTAGTAGATGTTTTGTGCTGTCTGTACGTATAACTGTGGTGGATCCGTGAAGGGCAAGTGATCGATAAAAGTATTGTGTCAACCCTAGGTTTTAGGGGAAACTGGGCCGCGATTCAACTGTTAGAGAATCGTACGGTTATACAGGGTCGAGACACATGTGTGTGTTGCAATTGTAGTACAATTGAATACATTGTTGTGTTTACATGGTTACTTCAAATCACAATAGTATTTCAAGGCATTGCATGAATCTCAATAAAAGCTAGCAAATTGATTGAATACATGTATATGTTCGTGCTAGTTGTCACAATCCATACGTGCGATAGTATAGTTTGATGCTTGTGTTTATTATCGTAATTTATACTTGCGTTAATATAAATTTTGTAAAGGTTCTTTGGATCTGTGTATAGTCCAAGAGATTCCTTTGTATCTGTGTTGTATTTTGTATTAATATTTCATTTATTCATGTATTGTGAATGATTGTGAGTGTAATTGTGGGTTGAACGCATGAGTTATTGTGTTGATACATCATTATTTTTCATTAATAATTTATTTCATAAATTTATATTTTCTTTCACATATTGTGTTTGTGTTGTTCATTTAATCCACCATCCTCTCGGTAACAATTCTGTTACAATGGTGTCAGAAGTGGGATCGCTGGATTAAGTGAACTGTCAATCATTTTTGTGAAAGTAAACATTTAATGTTTATATTTGAGCGTGACCTTCTTGACAAGATAATACTCAAATTGGGGTTTATTTTTGTTTAGTTTATCTAGGTCCGTGTGTCCAGTATAAACGTGTTTAAAGCATTGGTTTGGTTACCTATCTATATTCATATTACAATTGTCATTGTCATGTCATCCCTTAAGGACTTGGTTGTCTTAGGCAAAGAATTTGGGTATGAAGGAGAAAGTCTAAGGAAATTTATTCAGGAAGAACAAGCCCGGGAAAGGGAAGAAAGGGTAAGGGCAAGGGAATTAGAAAGGGAATCCGAAGAAAGGAAACGGGAATTAGAAAGGGAATCCGATGAAAGGAAACAGGAATTAGAAAGGGTAGCCGATGAAAGGAAATGGGCCTTTGAGAAGAAAAAGATAGAATTAGAGAAGCAGGCCCAAAAGGAAAAGATAGAATTAGAGAAAGAGAAGATAGAATTAGAGAAACAGGCCGAAAAGGATAGGATAGGATGGGAAATGGAAGCGGAGCAAAAGCGAATAGAGTTAGATGAAAAAGCAAAGCAACGGGATCATGATCGTAAGGTAGAATTGGCAACATCTGGAAGAGAACACGATTCTGCCTTTAGCAATTTAAGGGGCCCGAAATTACCTCCCTTTGACGATGAAAAAGATAACATGGATAGTTATCTTCATCGGATTGAGCGGTATGCCGAAAACCAGAAGTGGAGTCAAAATGACTGAGCACTGCATCTCAGTGCGCTATTAAAAGGTAAAGCGCTGGATGTATACTCGCGACTTTCTAGGGACGATGTGTTTAAGTACGACGTCCTAAAGGAAGCACTTCTCAAAAGGTACGAGCTCACTGAACAGGATTTTCGTAAAAAGTTCAGGTATAGCAAGCCCGATAAGGGAGAAACCTTTGGTCAGTTCACCGTTAGAATTGCGAACTATTTTGACCGGTGAATTGAATGCGGCAAAGCGGTAAAAACGTTTGAAGGGTTGACTGATTTCTTGCTCAGAGATCAATTATTTAATACAGTTGGGCGAGAATTAGATCAATTTCTGAAGGAGAAAGTCTTCACAAACGTAAAAGATATGGCTAAGCAAGCCGATTTTTTTGCCGAAGCTCATGGGGGAACCCAGAACGTGGTTTTAAAAGATTTTAAGTCTGGAAACCAGTCTGCGAGACCTATGCTTAGGGAGCTTGTAAAATCAGCTGAGGTAAATAGGTCAGTTAGGAATCCAGTTATTCAGCGTGTGCAATGTTACTTGTGTAATGCATGGGGTCATGTTCAAAAAGACTGTCCTAAAAGAAAGGGACTTGTACATAAGGTAGCAGTGGCTATACAAAGTAAAGGTATATCTGATAATATCGTACAGGTAGAACCTTGTATTCATTCGCTTGGCACGTGTTTATTTCCCGAAGCGCGTGTACCAACCGCGAGAGGGTTTGTCAACGGTCGAGAAGTCGTAGTATTACGTGACACTGGTTGCACGGGCGTAGTGATCAAACGTAGTCTCGTGCAGGATAACCGAATGCTCGGGTGGGAGTCCCCATGTATGCTACTTGATCCGATCGGTCGCATTCCCGTAGCAAGGATCACAGTAAAAACACCTTTTCTAACGGGAACTGCTGATGCCCTTTGTATTGAAAACCCTATTTACGATCTGACGATCGGTAATGTTGAAGGTTCCCGTCTTCCAACCATGGCCGATTTTAAAATACCTTTGGCCCAGGCAGTCGGAACGCGAGCGCAAACACGGCGAGAGAAAACCGCGTTTCATAAATTAATAGTCCCTGAATCGATCTCGGGAATTTCGTGTGATGATTTCAAACAAGAGCAAGAACATGGTGAATCCATGAAATCAATTGTTGAGAAAATCACGTCCGGCGCGATTAAACACTGCAAGCGTGGGGGTAGCTCGAGATTCGTACGCAAGAACGGATTAATTCATAAGGAGTTTAGCGCTCGGGAGGGTAAGAAATATTGGCAAGTTGTCGTACCCCAGAGATATAGATCTCAAGTACTTAGGGTGGCGCATGAGTCGAGCATGGCAGGACACCTAGGTAAGGCTAAGACCACTAGCAGGGTAGTCGCTGAATTCTACTGGCCCGGTGTTAATGGCGATGTCACACGGTTCTGTAGGTCGTGAGACGTATGTCAGAAAACCGTCTGTAAGGGAAGGGTCACAAGGGTGCCCTTAGGACAGATGCCATTAATAGATACACCGTTTAAAAGAGTGGCAGTAGATATTGTAGGACCAATATACCCAGTTACCGAAAGAAAGAATCGGTATATTTTTGCTCTGGTTGATTACGCGACCAGATACCCCGAAGCCGTATCGTTACCAACTATTGAAACGGAAAGGCTAGCTGAAGCATTAGTTGATATCTTCAGTAGGGTAGGGGTGCCAGAAGAAATCCTCACTGATTGTGGTGCTCAATTCACCTCTGACCTCATGGGTGAAATAAGTAGGCTGTTATCCATCAAACAGCTAAACACTACCCCATACCATCCGATGTGCAATGGACTGGTAGAGAAGTTTAATGGTACCCTGAAAAGCATGCTGCGAAAGATGTGCGCGGAACGTCCGCAAGACTCGGACCGTTATTTAAACGCTGTTCTGTTCGCGTACCGTGAAGTACCGCAGGAAAGTTTAGGGTTTTCACCCTTCGAACTGTTGTACGGTAGGACAGTTCGAGGCCCGATGCGGATACTACGCGAACTATGGACTGGTGATGTCGCGAACGAGGAAATACAAACAACTTACCAGTACGTGTTATGTCTAAGAAATAAACTTGAGAGTACATGCCAGATGGCACGTGACGAATTAATTAAATCGGGGCGTAGATATGCCAAGTATTACAACCGCAGAGCGAGAAATAGGAAATTTCTTGTGGGAGATCAGGTTCTATTGCTTCTTCCGACGAGCTCAAATAAGTTATTAGTCCAGTGGAAAGGTCCCAATGAAGTTAAAGAGGTAAAAGGTGACATGGACTATAAAATTGACATGGACGGTAATTTAAAGACATTCCATGCTAACATGCTCAAGTTATACATCAAGAGACAGAGCGACAATATTGAAAAGGGGGTCTTAAATGTCGTTTGTACAGCAGTCGTAGACGATGATGAAGCAGATTCGAATATCGAGAGTTCCCTTGAATGTCCCTTGGGAGTTGCGGGGGAGGGGATAGATAAAGTCGATGTGAGTGCGGAGTTGACGAAAGATCAGCGTCATCAGATTAATGCGCTCCTGGCTAAACACTCTTATGTATTCACAGACAGACCAGGTTGTACAACTTTGTTGGACCTCAAAATCAAACTGAATACGTCTGACCCTATTCGAATCAAGGGACATCCGGTGCCATACAACGCACGTGAAGCTGTGGACGAAGAGGTGGGTAAAATGTTGGATCTGGGGGTGATTGAACCCTCCAACTCGCCATATTCTTCTCCAGTAGTGCTAGTCAGGAAAAAGGACGGGACGAACCGATTCTGCATTGATTTTCGGCAGTTGAATAAAATCACTGTGTTCGATGCAGAACCAATGCCAGATATGGAGGGTCTATTTGCAAAGTTGTCGGGAAACCGATGGATTTCCAAACTGGATCTGTCCAAGGGATATTGGCAGGTTCCCATTGCCCCAGAGTCCCAAACTTTGACAGCATTTGCGACCCAGAAAGGATTGTATCAATTCAAAGTGATGCCATTCGGGTTAGTTGGAGCCAGCGCCACCTGTTGTCGTTTGATGCCAAAGATGCTTAAAGGTTTAGCAAACGTTGATAGCTTTGTAGACGACATATTCGTGTACACGAATACATGGAGTGAGCACGTGTCCGTCCTGAGCGAGCTCTTCAATAGACTCCGCAGTGCGAACCTTACAGTGAGACCCACTAAATGCAGTATTGGTTATACAGATTTAGATTGTTTGGGTCATAGTGTCAGCGGTATGGGTCAGTTAAAACCTCATCCCAAGCAAGTTGAAGCAATTAGAGACGCACCAAAGCCAACCAACAAAACGCAGGTAAGATCATTTCTAGGTCTAGTAGGTTTTTATAGAAAGTTTATACCGAACTTTGCAGCCATTGCTAGCCCACTGTCTGATTTGACCAAGAAGGGGCAACCAAACAAAGTTGAATGGGGACCGCCACAAGATAAAGCATTTTGTGCTCTGAAAGAGAAACTGGTTAGTGCACCTATATTAAAATTGCCAGATGTCAGCAAACCTTTTATTCTAAGAAGAGATGCTTCTGAAACTGGGTTGGGGGCAGTTTTACTGCAAGAGCAAGACGACAGTAAGTTACCCGTAGCTTACTCGAGTAGGAAATTGCTACCCAGGGAGAAGAATTATTCCGTCATAGAAAAGGAATGTTTGGCCGTAGTATGGGGAATTGGGAAGTATCACGCATATCTATTTGGGAGAGATTTCGTTCTCGAGACTGATCACCAACCCCTACTGTATTTAAACAAAGCCAAGGTCGCCAACGCTCGGTTGATGCGTTGGGCGCTAACACTACAACCTTATCGCTTCCGTATAGAAGCAATAAGGGGAGTTGAAAATATAGGCGCAGACTACTTGAGTAGGGCATGATGGGAAATTTGTATGAATTTGCCCAGTAATAAAATCTAGATTGTAGTATAACCAGTGTAAATGTTGTAAGATATCATCAGTAGTTATTTTCTTCAATTCTGTGTTAGTTTTAAAAATGTGTACATTTTTATTCTTAGGGGGGATGTATTGTCACAGAATTAGGCGAAAATTTAATTTATTTTCTTCTTGATTTACAAACTAATCTCACCATTTTCTTTGTTTCGTCGTACATGCATTACCTGGGGTGAATAAGTGTTTTTCTCCAAGGTAAGCGGCGTGTAACGATTTGCATGTGCCTGACTTTGAATTACATGAAATCCGGAACATTTAGATTCACAGGGTGCACGGTAATCTTGCCGTGATTTCTGCTCACCTATTTGAGGGTATATAAGGCAGAATATTTATGATCAATATTACGGGACCTAAAGTATCTAATCACAGGATAGATAGCTCGTCTTTCAATCTCCAGCCAAAGGGGTGAGTGTTAATTTTATATTTCGTTTTATTGTGAATTTTATTCAGTTTATCATTTCATATAATGATGCCTTTATTACAATGCAGATTTGAAACGTGGAATATTTGGAATTACTAGTCACTCTTAGACTTTAAATGCAATAGCGTAATCTAAGTTGTAGATTGTTGTAGAAAAGAACTATTATTAGTTTGGTTTCTTTATTGTAGCTGATAGCGCATCTGATAACGTCTGATAACGCATCTGATAACATCTCTGATAACATCGTTGATAACGTCGGCTGATAATATCTCTGAGATCGTAGCTGAAATTGTAGATGATTTATTGTGCAATCGAATTGAAGTATCTGACTGTCTGTTTGTCGGATTGTCTGTCCGTCTACATCTGTCGTGACGTGTAAATATCCGGAAATCTAGAAGTCCGAGTGTCGGAGCTGTCTAGAGTTGTAAACATCCGGGGTGACATCTAGGGTATTGAGGAACGTTGGTTCTAGTAGATGTTTTGTGCTGTCTGTACGTATAACTGTAGTGGATCCGTGAACGGCAAGTGACCGATAAAAGTATTGTGTCAACCCTAGGTTTTCGGGGAAACTGGGCGGCGATTCAACTGTTAGTGAATCGTACGGTTATACAGGGTCGAGACACATGTGTGTGTTGCAATTGTAGTACAATTGAATACATTGTTGTATTTACATGGTTACTTCAAATCACAATAGTATTTCAAGGCATTGCATGAATCTCAATAAAAGCTAGCAAATTGATTGAATACATGTATATGTTCGTGCTAGTTGTCGCAATCCATACGTGCGATAGTATAGTTTGATGCTTGTTTTTATTATCGTAATTTATACTTGTGTTAATATAACTTTTGTAAAGGTTCTTTGGATCTGTGTATAGTCCAAGAGATTCCTTTGTATCTGTGTTGTATTTTGTATTAATATTTCATTTATTCATGTATTGTGAATGGTTGTGAGTGTAATTGTGGGTTGAACGCATGAGTTATTGTGTTGATATATCATTATTTTTCATTAATAATTTATTTCATAAATTTATATTTTCTTTCACATATTGTGTTTGTGTTATTCATTTAATCCACCATCCTCTCGGTAACAATTCTGTTACAATATGTGTATCTTTGTTTACCCCGCCCCCGCGTTGTTTTATTGGTATAGTTTATGAACTATCTGAACAAGCTACCCGCTGAACTAGCTGATAGTATCCACCACCCACTACCTGCTACCCGCCACTCGCGGAACTAGTTGAATTGACAGGGTAGATAAATAAAAAAAAGAGTCGTCAAAACACGAGTCCGGAGAAGTACAAAAAAAAAAACAAACCCAATAACATGTACGGATCCCCATTCGAGCACAGTAGATCTCATTTGGAAATAAATTGAAATGCGGAGAACGACACATAATGAATGCAATCAGAAAAAAAACCCATTAGAAATCTTTCTTGTGGGACATTAAAACATCGTTCTACTTGGCCGAAATTCAAAATTATAAAAATTTAAACCGTAAAGGCTATAAAAAAGAATGATCTCATTTGATGGATCAGAAAAAATAAAATAGGCTATCGCTACAAAGAAACAATATATATATATAGATATATATATATATATATATATATATATATATATATATATATATATATATATATATATATATATATATATATATATATATACACACATGGGATAAAGGTGACCTGTAGCCAAGGTCTCGACAAATGAACTAGGGAAGGAATTTCGAGATGAGGTGGAAAAAAACCACTCGGATGACCAAATCTATAGAAACACTAAGGATTGAAATGACCCACTCAGAAAAAAAATGGAAATTTAAAGTATAAATAAAGTGGAGAGAAAAAATATATGCATAAAAAACGCATAACTACACATGTGGAGGAACACGACCACACATGAAAACGTTTTAACTTTTTTTCCAAAAGGGGGAATCTGTTTGTCGCCCCCACCCCCGAAAAAAGTATCTCGTCTTAGATCGCTTGACTCATGAGACCAAACAAATGCACTGTACGCACTGGTATTGTGTCCTTATTAATACTTATTCTTCTATAGATGCAAAAAATGTTTATTCTCTAACTTACGCACTGTTGATTTAGATTTTATCAAGGAGTGTACGTTCTCCAGTTCATGTGAAGCATATTCAGGTTTTAATGTCGTAGCGTAAAGTGTTGAAATTTACCACTACGCGATTTTGAAACTTTATTACCCATAATTGCTAGTAAGCTTTTAATTTAGTACCATGCATCTATCGATTTTAATTCCGTACCTATTATTATAACCACTTTGGTTTTATTTAAGCTGTGCATATGTCTGCAAATATTTCAGGGCTGTCTGTCTGGCCTGCTGTATGTCTGATGGGGATGGAAGCAGGCATGACCAACAAGGCTATACAAGGACGGAGCTGCTAATTAGTAAACTTGTGCGCATGGTGGATCGATGAGGTGGGGTGGGGTGGGGTGGGTGGTGATTGGATAATACAAGTTTGGGCCAATCCAAGAATTCAACAGAACTGTGGTTTGACAATGGGCACGTGAATCAGGTCAAAATGTTTCGTTTGCAAGTTTTTACAAGTATTTCCGAGTCACACGTGCTTGTGAATTATACGTAATGTACAAATGACGGAGACACGAGTCATATGTTTGGTTCAATTATGTTGATAACAATTGAACAAATTTGTTTCAATTGATGATGTTTCAACCGACTACAATTGAGTTATTTTCATTACATTAGATTATTTGAATCTTACGTTCATTATATGAGACTGTATTAATCTTAACTTCAGTTTTGAATATATGTATCACATTTTTGTTTTCCCATTTGCCAATGTTTGTGTAAAGTATTCGAATGCGTCGTATGTTCAGAGCATGAAAAAATTAACTTGTATAGAAAGTTTATCTGGGAGACAGTATAGTCTTTGGCGTTAATATGCCTTTCTGTGCTATTTCTATTGACCATTGAGGGCACTGCTGATAGTCTGAATGATTAGAACGTTATAAACATTTCTTCTAAATACCTGCTTAAATAATCAGAATGGTATTTTCAATACTGCGTGTCGCAAGTTTGTTGTGGACATTGCGGATAACGTTCAGTTGTTTTCATGGTTGAAAGTTTTAGTGACTCCATAACATAGTCTACTTTCTGATAATTATTTTCAGATGGACCACACAGCTTGCTTCGCTCATTAACATACAAATCATATTAATCGAAAGCTCAATAATATTGGATCATTTCATTCCCTTCACTTGTTCTCGTCACAAGATGTGGACTAACACGTTTGCGCAAACAATATTCACTTACAATCAAAAGTAGTTACTAACAGATGATACTATTTCAAACATGCGTATTGTGTAGTATGAAGCAGTGCAGTATGGGAAAATTCTGCACAATGCTGGTAATGTAACGTTAATCTTTGAATGATAATCTTTATGTTAGCAATCAACACATAAGCATATGAGAAATAATCGCATAAATATTTTTTTCACAACAGATCGTGAAAGTTAGCTTTCTTGCGAGAGGTTCACCCATTTTGACGCCTGCTAATCAGAAGCGAGCTCCGTCTTGGAGAATGATTACGAATTTTCAACGTGCTAGATCGACGCTACACTAGAGAAACTTTAAACTGCATCAGAAAATTTAAACGTTTTCTATTTTTTTAATGTAAGAATCGTGATAACATATATTCGTTTTTTTTTCTTGTTTGAATGTTTCTCTAATCACTTGAGTCTGTACACAACCTTGACCATCAGGCTATAGTGTATTTACTTATGTTGTGCATGTCAAGAATATAATAGACTTTATATTGTCTCCCTTAAGTTTGAGTATGCGACATGATGATGTTTTCTGATGATGATGAAAACATAATCATCATCATCATCATCGTCGTCGTCACTAGAAAACGTCATCATCACGAGAATACATCAGCATCATTATCCACCTCCTCCTATTCAGAATCATCATCATCATCATCCTCGTAAACATCATCAACGACACAATCAACCCATCTGAAAACATGAAATTATGATCATCATGGTAATCGTAGTCGTCATCGCCATCATCATAATCACCATTGTCATCATTATCATCATCATCATCGCCGTTCGACGCCATGATCATCGTCGCCGCCATCATGATCAACATCATCACCATCATGTAAAACAATATCACCATCATGTATAACATCATCATAACCATGTTAAATATGAACACGATCATACCACATGAACACGATCATCACCATCATCATCAGCAGCAGTAATAGGATTTTTCTACTATCATCATATTCATCAACACCGTCATCAACTTCATCATCATCATTATCTTCATCTTTATCATCATCGTCATCATCTTCATTATTTTATTTTTATCATTTTCATCATCATCATCACCTTCGCCATCATTATCTTAATCATCTTCATCATCATCAGAAAACATTAAAAAAAAACAATTATCATCAAGAAAACATCATCAGAGTCATCAGAAGAAGAATACATCATCATCATCATCACCAGAAAACATCATCATCATCAGTATAAAACATCATCATCATCAGGATCAATCATCATCATCAGAAAACATCATCTTTATCATCATCAGTAGCAGCAGCAGTACTGCTATTTTAGGTTTGTTTAGAATGATTGTCATTACAGATACATTGTACAGACAAAAATGTGCAACATATAATCGAGAAGTTCTAACCCTGTAATTAGGTTATAACATGCATGTTTCCGATGTAATAGTACGCACTTGGCATGTTCAAAGGTCGTATTATTTAAGAAACTTAGACACATGGATGATGCAGAATCGTTAGGAAAGCTATATGGCACTTACATTTTACCTGACTATAAAAAAAGCATTAAACATCATAAAGATGGAGAAAGAGGAAAGGGTTGCCAGTACGATTAGCTCCACTACTAATTTAGAAGTAAGCTTGATTTGCATTGTGATAAATAACTTGTGATTTGATAAAACCTATAAAGTAAAACAGAAAATTAAAAAAATAATGGTACATGAATTTGGACAAAGGTCAAGTGCAAAATACAATTATCCCTAACACAATCATGGAAAACACTACAAACAATACAAATTAAAATACATAGTAGCATATACGTTTAGATAGGTAAGTGAGGTTTTCATTATGGATATTTCAAATAATGCCTCATCATGAAGTACAAGCTGCATACGGTCAGGCGGCTTACAAGTTATTGCATGTATACATGTATTAAACACCCAGTTGTAAACCAAGCTGAAACAACACGTTCTATTCTCTTGTAAATATCACCTTGTGTTCCAAATTTATCAAACAGAAATGTAAATGCAGTAGACATATTTTCCATAGTTGTATGTTAATTAAATTTTGGACACAAAGAGTAAAATTCATGCAGACTAGAATGAAAATGAAAATGATTAAACTCAATTACGATAAAAAAATACACAACAAAATTAGTTTAGATAATATGGTTGTATATAGGAAGTCTTATTTTGTAGCTGTTCAGCATGGAACCATTTCTAAACTATCTGGAGAGTTATTTTAGAAGATTAAATTTTATTCAAATCTTTTCTTTGTTTCTTATTTTAGTAAACGAGTTTCATGCATAAACGACTATCACTGCAGAGTATATAGACTTGTTAAACAAATATAAATCGAGTGACTACAATTTTTGCGGTATTTAAGGATATATGGAAATTGATAAAAACTCATGCATACTCAAAGAAAGGAAATATGTTGAACTGGTTTTTTTATATCTCTGATAAATATGTATTTATTTCTTTACTTATTTATTTATTTGTCATACATTTCCAATTTATTTATCACACTGTATATTTGTACTGTATGAAAGGCTACAAAGATGCGATGACATGGGTGTTTAGGCATGCTTGTTGTAACTGGGCAAGCTAATTTAAGAACCCGGCAAACCCCTGGAAAGAACCACCAACCCAGGATAAGCTACTGGCAAGCTTTCTCACATACCCACATTTGCCGAATCTGAGACTCGAACCAACGCAGAGGTGAGATTGCAGTGATAAGTAATTTAAAGCGTTTCAGACCACTCGACTATGTATGTATGTATGTATGTATGTATGTATGTATGTATGTATGTATGTATGTATGTATGTATGTATGTATGTATGTATGTATGTATGTATGTATGTATGTATGTATGTATGTATTATGTATGTATGTCTGTATGTCTGTCTGTATGTCTGTATGTATGTATGTATGTATGTATGTATGTATGTATGTATGTCTGCGTGCGTGCTTGTGAGTGTGCGTGTATTTTAAATAGCATTTACAAGATTTTGGACATTCTTGTACACATGCTTCGGATACATAACATAATGCTATGCAAATATTCCGATATCAATACAAACAATAAATATTAATTTGTCTACCACAGGGTTCATTTCATAAAGCACACACAACTTCTACCCTTCAAAAAATGACATCAACAGCATATGAATTAATACATATGGATTTCAGTTTAATAAATGAGTATTAAAAAACAAAAACAAAAATAAATCTTAATTACTATAGAAGTCTATGGAGTTTCCATGTATTATTGTAATTCTGAGTAAAATCAATGAAATTATAAATAAGAGTAAACTCAATGAAATTCCAATACAGGGTAAACTCAACGAGATTCTCATACACAGTAAGCTCAGTGAAACTCTGTGTGTGTGTGTGTGTGTGTGTGTGTGTGTGTGTGTGTGCGATGTTTGATGAGACAGTTTACAAAGTTTCCACCAAAAAGTGTGTTGTATACGCCAGAATAAATAGCATTACTGTCGTTGGATATTCGCCTGACATGCTGATTCCTGGATGCAGAAGTTGTACCAATGCTAGAGGTGTTGCTGGTTATGGAGGATATAGATACCGGTGGTGATATGAATTCTCCGTCTACAAGTTATTCCCAGTTTTAATGCATATGTGACCGGACATTTCCATGATTTGATTTAGAACAATTTAGTGATTAGAAAGATGTTGTCATTTTAGTCGCTTAGCAGCAGGAGAGTCGAGCTTCACTTTTCGTCTCCCATTTTGCAACATTAAGTCGCCATTCGTCATTATACGACTTAACCAAAAATCGCTAACATGTATTTCGCAATTCTGAGACCTAAAAAAAAAAATCGTACTACTTTCTCTTTCATCAATATACATCTAAGAATAAATTCTTAAGAATAAATTATTAAGTCCAATCTAAGTATATACTTAAGGTTACTCAAACATTTTCGTATTTTTTTAAAAGTATTTTATGTTTTTGTTATATAGGTATGCCAATAAAATCTACTCCATTATCTGAAAAAGACATCGAGGATATTATTGCTATGAAAGGTAAAATTCCCATATCGGAAATTAAAGCAAAATATCATATTGGATTGAAACGAATATACTCGATTTGGGGTGGTCCAATATATAAACCAGTAAATAATAAAATTTTAAATCGTATGTTTGATATTATCGAAAATTCTCAGGTGTATAAGCAAACGAAAATTCCACAACCAATTTTTTTGGGAGGAGGAAATGAAAATGAAAATTTACCGTGTCAAAAATGTATAGATAAAAATTCAGAGAATTTTGAGGCAAAGGAACAATCTTATCAACAACATATAGAATCATTAAAAAGGCAACATCAACAACATATAGACTCGTTAGTAAAGAAACATCAACAGTATATAGATTTATTAAAAAATAAAGAACAACAACAACAGCAATACGTTGAATCGATAATCACACAGAATCGTAATTTATCTTTGAGTTTAGATTTAATGCAAAATAAAAATTATGATTTATCTGAGCAGTTACAAGAACTTAAAAAATTAGGTGGTGGTGATATTTCTATTGACGAGATTAATTCATTAAAATCGGCCAATCAAGAACAATCTAACGAGATTAATTCATTAAAATCAGCCAATCAAGAACAATCTGATGAGATTAATTTGTTGAAAACTCAAATTGAGAATATTTCTATTGATAAAATTGAATTCGATAAGTTAAATGTGGTAAATCAAAAACAAGTTAAGGTGATTAAAAAATTAGAAACACAAATTGATCGTTTGAAGAATTCCATTGACAGCTCTGAATATGATAAATTGAACTTATTAAATAATTCTCAACAGGATGAAATTGTTAAATTACACGATAAACTTTCAATTGCTAATAAAAAAATAGTTGATTATAAAAATGAGATTATAGGATATAAAAATACTATAATTATTCTTCAAAAGAAGAAAACATACAATTGAAAATCCTTAAGATTTTATAAATAGATCAATAACTAGTTCTTCACCTCGCAAATCAATCAAATTATTGGATTGGTCAGTAAGTTTGAAATTAATTTTAGTTAGTAAATTATTATATGTTCGCATAAACACTGGATTAACCGGAGCCTCAACAATCAAAAACCCTGGTGGAGCTGTTGGTGCAAATGAATATAAAATATATCCTTGTTGAGCTTGATTTGTTCTTGCTAAATCAATTTGATAACCTCCTTCAATAACATCGCATACTAAATTTAGCCCAATCACCGAAGATATATTCACATTATTCGGGGCGATATGTCTACCATCACCGTCTGGGCTATTGTTATGCTTGAGGATTGAGTTCTGATTTTTTGGTAATTCAGGCCAACCTAATACTGATCTTATAGAACTCTGATAAATATCTACAACATACCCAGCTGAATTAATCTCAATTGCAGATGATAATGTTGGTTCATGAACCGTTATAGCAATTTTTGATTCTTTTCCAGTAATCGATTTTATTCTTCGTTGTAATTCATTATTAATTTGTTCAATTTGATATGACCCAGTTGGTAATGAGACAACATTCCAATCTAGATCAGTACTATTGGGTTTATTTTTCCACGCGAACACCAAGGAATTATTTGGTTGTTGACCCCCAAATGCTACCGATCTGATATTAGGCCAGCTATGATATACTCGTAGTTTTGCTAACGCTATCTCCCTTACAGAAATTGGATTCGGAAAATTAACACTAAATTCTGGATGTTTTGATGTTAATGATATCATGTTTGTTTGTATTGGGGTTGTATTGGTTGCTATTTGTTGAAGTAATTCTATTGACGACATTATTATTATTATTATTATTATTACCCTCTAATTTTAACATTATCGATTTATACAATTGAACCATTGTTGAAAACTCAATATCTGATATTGTTGTATCGTCTAGTGATGATGATATCAATGAAGATAATTGTGAATAACCAGTAGATGTAATATGAAATTTTATTATATAATCGTTTAGTTTATTTTGGTTACACGATGATAATTTTTTTGTGACTCCGGTTAATATTCCAGCAATCGTAGCAATCCCGGAAATAACTATTGGAACTACGACCGGAGCAATCATTGTAATCGAAGATAATATTATTCCACAAGCAGTCATTACACCTGATATCAAATATATTATAATATCAATTGCAATTGTTCTTCGTTTATATTTTTTTATTTTTATTTGATACTCCTCACAAAGAGAGTTAAGTTTAGTTTGAAATTCTATGACTTGATCATAGCGATATTGATACACTGAGGGAACTGTCATCTTATTTTAATAGTATTAACATTTTTCAATTGAAACCACTACTTATTTAGTTGTTTATCTAAATTCACCACAAATTCTACGTACCACGTTATTGAACCCTCAGCTAAACTTTCATCTATGGGTGTTATCGTGAATTGTTCAGATACATCTTTGTCTATGATTGTTGATATTATATTGTTGACTCCAGATGAACTCGACGATGATATATTAAACTGATTTGGTGATATTATTGTTAATCGATAAATACCCTTTACTGTTGCTGTTACGTTTAAAATATTAGTTGTGGGAGTCCACATAAATGAACCGTGTTGAATCGTGTATACGACGTTGATTTTATCATGAGGAATTTTTATTTTTTTAACAACATCTATTATCCTAGCTACATCATCCCTTATCCCGTTTTCAAATGTTTTAAGATCATCAAGGGATTTTTTAATATTAGGAAGAGTTATTTCAACTTTATCAAATGGGGTTATAATAAACTTTTCCATGAGGTTTTTACGAAACATTGAAAATTGTCTCACATGTTTTTCATATTCGGATTGAAGAGTTTCTAGTTCCACTATAGAATCTTTTATTGTGGTGAGTTTGGGTATAGTCACTGGTGGATTTCCAAAAAATTCTAATATAGGTTTGTCAATTTGGTCATTTGTATTCTTTTGTTTTTCCTTAAACTCTTCAAATATAGCTATATGTTTATCATAGTTATCGTTGAGTGATTTCAATGATTCTACTGTGTTATCATATGTTGCTAATTTATCCGTAATCGTTGAAGCAAGTACACCGGGTTTGAGTTTACCCCCATCGGAAAATAACGCGATAGTATCTTCTGCTGCGTCTCGTTGTTTAACTAAAATATCATTAAGAGAGATATTACTACTTTTCAATTTACCCTGACGATCTTGAAATACAACTATTTCACCAGGATCAATATTTGCTAGGTTTAATATTTCAGATATTTCATCTTCGATTATTTTTTTAATATCTTTATTATCAAAAGTTTTAATTTCACCATCGGGTTTCTTCAGTGATAAAGATCGTCCCCAAATATCTATCATTGTTATCTAGAAATCGTTTCTCTGTTTAAAATTAAAATTCTACGAATTTTTAAAGATTTCTAATCCATTGACCGCTAGTATATTCATTTACTATTATATGAGGTGGTTTCAAAAATCCTTTAGATTTTGCCTGTGAAATAGCATTAAGTACATTTAATACTTCACTACCACATATCGGCGGATCAGTTAAAGTTTGTGTTGGTAACGTAGAATACCAAATTTTCGTTTTTAATTTACTTACATAACGATTAAATTCTTTTGGAGGCGCTAATCCATATGAGTCAAAATAAACAATCCCACGTGGATCAATCGCGTATGCAACCCAATGCGTTCCAGGTCCGGAGCTGTTATCTAAATTAATAATACCAGTTTCCACATTATTTGGTTGTGTCGGTAACTGATCTCTCATAAAAACACCTCTGAAATTTTTAATCTTAAGTTTTTTGGTTGCCTCAATTAAATCAAAATTAGACATAGGTGTGAAATCTGAAGGATTTTCAACTATTGGACTGTTCCTAACCTTAGACCAGATCCTTTGTACCATGTGTGTGGAGTTCCTGGTAGTCTTAGACCTTTCCCTTTTTTTTATATCCCTTTCCTGTTGCCTTTTTTAATGCCATTCCTGCTGCGGTACCAACAGCTCCGAGCGCTGCCGCCTTCGCTATTGCTGGGGCTGCTGCAGCAATCAATCCTGGAATCAACCCTAATAGCGGGAATATCCCACCAGTCTTTTCCATATTTTTAATCGCGGCTGGAGAAAGAGTAACTTGAACCCCTTTTTTTTCTTTAAGAGCCTTATTAAAATGATTAACTTGAGTCTTAGTTAGTGATAGTTTATTTTCTCCGCCATTCATTTGAGTAGGTTTTAGCGTTATTGTGGTTCCACATAACTTAGCTGATTTCGATTGTAATTTTTTTAGTTGACCAGGTGTCAACGTAACACTAATATTATTATACGACATTATATAAAACAGATTGATTCTAAATCGCAATCGAAAAATTGCAAAGTAATTTACAATCAAATATTTAGAAAATCTTATAGATTTTCCACTGGTGCATCAACGAGTCTCATTCTTCCACCAACACCCTCAAGTATCATTGATTTATCACTGAGAATGACAGCAACCGCTCTGTAATTAGCAAGACCAACAGGACGGGTTACACGAGCTCGGAAATGTATGTCAACAACAGATTGTCTCATTAAATCAAGATGTTCTAGTGAAAAGTAATAAATTGGGTATAAACTTTTAAAATCCAACTGTGATATTTGTAGACCAGTATCAACATTTTGATCTCTTCCCATATACGACAGCAACCGATGATAAACTCTTGCAATATGATTATTTCCGTAATTAAGTTGTATATCCTCTGATGGTTCTTGTTGTCCGTTTATTTTTAGTGAAACTTCATTACATCCAATTTGATCAAATATCATATGGGAATGAAGTTGATTATTTAATCGATTAGCATTCTGTAGCGCAATAAATATATGCCGTGGAGCTGAAATACCTTGTTTCGATGCTAGATGCCATGTAAGTGTACCATCAATATTAGAATCCATGGTATCTGTGGACACTGACAACCAACTTAACAATCTTTTTCCTCCTTGATCCATAAATGACAGTAACCGAGGTTCTATTGACAATGATGGAGTCAGAACTGGCATCCACAGTGTTAATTTTGATAAAACGACTTTACCAGCATCATCATTTGGGTTTGCAGCATCTACTGGAATCCTCCAAATTGCATTATCATCAGTACCTCTTCTCATTAACGCTACAGTATGCTTTACCCCATAGATAACTTTTCTAACATTTCTACAAAATCCAAATATATGATGGAGCGGAATCGCGCATGAAAATTGTCGACGGTCTCCTTGTAATGTTGCTATTCTTGTTGCAGCTCCTAGATTGAAATTCTCATCATTATTTATAATCATATCCTCGATACCAGCAGGAGCGGCAGCACGGTCATTTGGTCGTCTTATAATAAATGGATTTTTTCCAGTGGTATTTTTAACATCCTTTGCAAACATCATAGACGGACCAGCCGATCTAGTATAGTCATCAGAATATCTCGCTAACCCGATGATCCCCGTAGCAATATCAACCTCGCGTTCAATAGATTCGATTTCCTTTCCATCAATTAGATATCTAGCACTTTCAAATAATGCCATAATACCATTATTGACAAAACCAACTTGAGTAGCAGCTGGATATGGTGTATTATCTGCTAGTAAAAGTTGACCTTCGACTTCAATAAAGGCTTCAGCGGGTAGGAAGTATTTACTCGTATCATGAACTTGAAGTTCAATTCTCCCTCTAAGATCAGGTTGTGCTGCGTGATATGCAAAAAATTGATAATCACGTACAGAGGTATCTTTAAGTACTGGGGCTTCCATATCAAATGCAACATCAGGGTTCTGTTTAAACATTTTTTATTATATACCTATTGGTCTAAATTGGAAATGTTTTACATTTCGGGAAAAATATTTAATATATTTATTATGATAACAACAGTAACTACAACTATAACCGTAACAATAATATCAACTATAATTACAACAACAAATACAACTATAACCGTAACAACAACTACAACTATAACAACAACAATAACTGCGACAACTACAACTATAACAAATACAACAATAACTACAACAATAAAATCTTCAGAAATGTAAACATTTCGAATTTTTAAATCTGAAATGTAAAATTGGAAATGCTTTACATTTCTAAAGAATTTTTAAAGAATTTCTATCGGCGTCTTTGACCTCTATATCCATTCCCCGCTATCATATTTGCCGTTAGATTACCTTGGTCAAGCCCCCCTAGCCCTTGTTGGGCTAACGACTGTAGTTTTTCATCTACTACATTATTTATAATTTTACTAACATTCGCCGGCATAACGGCAGTAGATTGTAAATTTAATGGTTTTCTTGAAATAAAATTCAAAGGATTTTTTCTCTTAGATTTCACCAATGAAATTAATTTATCCCTAGCTGATGAAAATGCCCTCCCAGCAAGATCACCAATAGTATTAATACCTTTATCTCGGATAACATCAATAGCTTTCATCGATAATTGTTTTGCGATTGGAGCCACTTTTGGGGCCATTCTTGAAAATAATCCCATCATAGTATTACCAAGACCATCTCCATAATAAGCTTTATATACTGGTATTCGTGAGTTTACTATATAGACACTAGTCGGTTTATCATGATTGTAGTGTATAATCATTCTCTATATAGAAATGTTTTCAACTATTATTTATCTAATCGTAGTGACACATTAGTCACTGTGGTAACCATCTGCTAACTCTTCAATAAAATCTCGATATGTTGCAATATCCATGATACCACCTTGAAATAATCTCCTACAGATATCAGCGGCTTCATTGATTATTTCTGGTGAGTTATTCCCGGCTCGTTTTCCTCCTACAAGTACTTCTAATCGTGTTATATCACTGAGAATATTACCAGGGCAAGAAATACTTGAATTTCTACTCGAAGAGTTTCCAACTAAGCCACTACCAGTTGCACCTTCAGTTTGGGTGGATTGCTGTATAATGGGTCTAATTGACATCGTTGGGTTTTCTATTTGAAGTATCAACTTTTCAATTTTTTCAAATCCCGTATCATTACGTGGTAGTGTAGACTTTTTAATTCTTGCTAAATACATTTTTTGTTTCCATTCCTTCTTGGTGATTTCTTCATATCCAGGATTCATATACTCTTCTCGTTGACCTTTTATAGACTTGTCGATGAGAAAATTAGCAAATTCTTCATCAGTCATAGATTGTTTACTAATATGACTTATTTTATTACTTTTAAATATTTTTTCCGGATTAAGATTTCTTCGTTCCGTTTTACTTTTTTGTTGTTTTAGTTGTTGTTCTAGTTGTTCTTCCTCTTCTTCCTGAAGTTCTTGTTGTTGTTTAATTTGTTTCTGAAGTAGTTGTTCAACTTGTTCTTGTCGTCTTATAGGTGTTTCCAATTCTTCAAATTGCAAGGCAATTTCACGTTCATCTTCTTCCTGAAGTTCTCGTTGTTCTTCTTCTTGTTCTCTTGCAGTAGTTATTATATCAGCTGGAAGTGTTTGTAATGATTTTTTTGTTTGTTTAGTTCGTTTTGCTATTTTTTCAAATATGGGTAGAAGAGGTTTCTCTACTCGTTTTCCTTCTTGGGGGACATCACCGTATATAGCTCGTTCAGTAGCTTTTTTCACATCTGTGGTTGCAGTAACAATCGGTTTAAAGAGTTGTTCTGAATCTTCTGTAAAGTCGGTGGCCATTGATTGCCGTTGTTGAAGTTTTTCACGTATGTTATCACGAATTGGTAATAGTTTCTTAAGTATTGCCAATCTTTCTCTAGTTAGTCTAGTTGTAAGTGATTCAGGAATCATCTATTATATACAGAATCATTTATGATTCTACAATTAATGTTTAAAATTAAATAAAAATCTAATTAAAATTATAAAATCTTATACGTATAATGAATAAAAATATCGTCGACGAAATCGTACTTCAACTTAACCGCGTACACGAAATCCCGGAAATCACTGCAATAGTATCACAAAAAAAAATATTACACTTTAACGCTGACTACCTTGTAGATGAATTCCGTAAGATTGAATCAGCACGAGCTAAAGACTATCCGACATATCGATCGGAATATCGTGTAGTTAAAACATTAATCAGACAACGTAATATAATAATTTATGATCTTAAATTAAGTGGTCAAGACCAGTTGTTAGATGAATTTGTTGAACTCAGTAAATTATTAAATCCGTTATTGAAAGCTGTTGGAGAAATATTTGAAGAAGAAAAAAATATAGCTCAATTTGCTGAGCAATTTGATAATAGTTGTTTGTAGAAATTGCTTTGCAATTTCTTAATGTAAAGTATTTCTAATGAATTTTTAATAAATTTATTTTTTTACATCCACGTAAATGATATTTTATAATCATATTTATCGGAGTACGATGAAGTATATACACCGTCAGCACATCGTCTTACTGATTCTATATGAATATTAAAATATTTTCCCGCAGAAGATATAGATGGAAAATTTATGATTTCATCACCGTAAAAGGCAGTTACCGGTCTTGGAACTCTGTTTTTATTTGCATCAGGGTTTATATTAAGATTATTTTCACTAGGAGTCACGATTCGTAAATTTTCAACACAATTATTTAATTTATTGCGATCTATATGATCAATTACATATCCAGCCGGAATCTCTCCGATAAAAACTTCAACGATAAATCTATGAACAGCATAATTTTTTTGTTTTCCATTTATGTTTATAATAATACGTAAATACCCCATATTATCAATACGACCAACTTCTCTTTTTGATCGTCGATGTCGGACGGTTCCATTAGGCGTTGCCTCGTAATTAATGTAGATCGGGTGCGTGCGGTATTCGTTATTCATTATTTTATATAGGAATTTATTTGTCTAAATGTTATTTAAGAATTTCTACCTTGGTTTGTTTATGTAGTCCGCTGGAGTTTGGATAACCGGGGTTCTATGATTAACATGAGTGTAGACATCGTAATATCTTTTTAACTCCCTATATTTTTTTCCACCATGTTCTAGACATAATTCTGTTTTACCACGGACCCCTACACCACACACAATACAAGGTTTAGGTCCTGTACTTCCTCGTCGAATTAATACCTGATGTTGGGCGCAATATTCTTTTTTCGCTAATTTATTACACGTATCTGTCGAGCCGATTAGTAACCACTTGCAATTATACATTATATAACTACGCATATTTTTAATTAAATTTTAAACAATTGTTTTAATTATTTTTTTGAATTAGATATTTGCTTTAATATAATGAGTAGAAATTATTTTTCACTTGATGCAAGATCTGGATTATCGTTAAGAAAGCTTCCTCATCATCTTAAAAAATTAAGAAAATTTGCTATGAAAGAGTTTCGTCTCGACGGAGCCTTAGGTATGTTTACCAGTTACCGAATAATGGCGAATGATGGCACAATAGATGAAGTTCGTGCAATGAATATAATATCACAACTTGGTAACTATATATGTTACTGTAAAATAAAATGGTTAAAATATGATGATGAAAATGATCGTTGGGTTATCAGAGATAATTATCGTCCGATAATGAAAGATGGTAGAAATGTAATATTTAGTAGTGATATGGATCCTAGAGTGTTAGTTGGAATTGATGGACATTACTATAATAGAGCCTATCCTGAAATTGTTGTGATATATGGGTTATACATAATTCATACTGATATTAATCGTGATAGAATGTATCCGATGAGAGAGGGATTAATAAATTGTGTTGCGGAGCGAGTTATGGAACATTTTAAAAATTCTTCGCGAGGAAATGGATTAACGACTCAACGAGAGGAGAAGATAATAAACTGGGGAAAAAGGATGGTGGAAAATGGTGGAGCCACAATTAGCGATGTCACTGAATTACAAAAATCTTTAAAATACCCAATTATTGTAAAATCGATAACCGGAGAAATATTACAAGATTGCAAATATAAAAAAAATAAATTACCCCCAATTGAGATTATCGACCATAATGGACACGCCTGGAATTCTAATATTACTGAATTTCCTCCATCAAAGGTTATAAAATATATAAAAGAATTTAATGGAAATATATTCGATAATATTGCTGAAATACATAAAGATGATCCAACAGGAGTATGGTTATTTAAGAGTGATGAAGATCCTAAGATGGATTTTGATCAATTTGTGAGAACCAACGGGGAATTATACCGAACTGAAGAATTAAATAATCGTATGAAAAACGTTACAAAAGATTTTGTTGAAGATTTTGATGAGAATTTATTACGTAACTCTTTTACTGTATCATCGGTGGTCGCTCATTATGCCCGACAAAAGAATTCTTGGAAAAAAACACCTAAGCAATTTCTTGAGGATGTAAAACTGAGTTGTATCGAGTACGGACACGGTGGATTATGGAATACTAAATATGATATTTATGGATTAATTTCTGCTGATATGAATGCCAGTTATCCAGGAGGTTTTTTAGGGATGGGAGTTTGTAATGATTATTTTAAACGTTTTGGTCATCCAACTCACGAAATGACAAGAGTTTCGATTAATGGAGATTTACCTAATTTTGATTTACCAGGATTCGCTAAAGTTATTGAATTTCAATTTAGAACTGCTAGCAGTTCTAGAGATGGATTACATCCTTGTAGTTATTTATGGCTTGGAAAACATATGTCTGAAAAATGTTGGATGCCAATAGTATTATTGCGATATATGCTAGATAGTGGTATGTTAAGTATGTTAAAGGTTAGTGAAGCAATAATAAGTTATGGAAGTCAAAAAGATGTTTGGTTACCAACACCAGATTTAGATAAAGAAATTGAAAAAGTAAAAAAGAATTTTCCAGAATATAACGAAGAAAGGATTATGGAAACTGCTAAACAAATATATTGTGGTAAAGAAAAGTCTGCAAAAGATTTAGGAAGAAAAATAATAGGAAAGTTTACTCAAGGAGGGAAACTTAATAATACTAGAACCACCTCGAGATTAATAATTGATCCGATTGAAGAACAAATTATTATAAAACATCTTACTAATACAAATAGATTTGTAACGAGTTATAAAGAGAGATTATCAAACGGAGAAGAATACGGTACTGTTATAACCTATAAAGATGGAGAAAGCGCTCAATGGACTCATTTAAGATCTTCTATGTTAGCTTATACAAGTATTAATTTATTCTCTATGATAAATAGATTTCCTGATATCACTGTAAGAGTTGCCACCGATTCTATGTATTTTCATAAAAAACATCTTGATAAAATTAAGCCATATTTAAGTGAAACTGGTGACTGGGGAACTTGGAGAGTTAAAAAAGAAATGTTACATCATTATAATCATCACGTAGATGTTGAAATACTTGATAGTTATCGTAAAAAAGAAATAGAAAATATTGAAATTTCTAGTGCTCCATCTATATTTGATCCAGTAACTCACTATAAGTTAATTTACTTAAATGGATTAGGAGGTTCTGGAAAGACTGAAAGAATTATTAGATTGTATAAAATTCTAATATATTAGTACTAACACATACCCATGCATTAGCAAAATACTTTAGAGAACGAGGAGTTAATGCCCAAACTTATCACAGCTTTTTCAGATATAAAGGTGATAAATGGACCCCTGAAAGAATGGGTAATAAATTTATTCCGCAAAATATTCTCTGGGATGAGATATGTACAGTACCATTAGATATACTAAAACAATTTCTTAGTTGGCTACGTACAAAAAATGTTAAGATAATATTTTGTGGAGATGACGGTCAACCACCACCATTTGTTGGAAAATCACCACATGAGTGGTTGAAAAATAATGTCGATTATTATGAAGAAATCACAGATGATTATAGATCACTAGATAATGAAATAAAAGATTTAAAATCTAGAATCAGACGAAAACCTGATTATGAGCAGTGTAGAGTTTTTAAAGAAGTTATTAATGAAACATCGGAAGATGAATTTTGGGAATTATGGAAACCGACTGATATAGTATTTTCAAGTTTGAAAATAACTCGAGATGATATTCAAAGACGATTATTTGAGATACATAAAGAAAAATTTCCTAATGAAAAAGTTCCATTATGTTACAGACCGTCTGATACAAGAAAACAAAATATTGATGTTGATATTCCTGGAAACGCTGAAAAAGAGAATTTAGTATTAAATGAAATTGTATATGTTGATATTAATGTAGTTGAGGATGCGTTACAAGTTAAAAATTCACCTTGGTTATTAGGTTATGCGGCCACAATACACTCTTCACAAGGATTAACTATTGAGGATACAACTATTTGGATCGTAGATAATCGAATTGAGTGGTCAAATTTAGTTTATTTAGCGGTATCTAGAGCTAGACGAATAAATCAATTGAGAAGAGTTATCATTAAAGATACGTCACGCTAACTAATTTTTCGTGGTGGTAATTGAGTATCTTCGGGAATAACTTGTAGTTGTTCGCGGGTAAATCCTCGCTGAGGTGCAGACGAATCTAATCTATAAATTGCTGGTCTAGAAGAAGATCGTGTAGATGATGATATTTTATGTGTGGTGATACTCCAGATAGGATCAGTGGCTCTTGCGCCACCACCTTCGAGTTCACCTGGTTCATATAAATATCTTACAGTGACGTTACTAAGAATTGGTTGGTTAATATTAAAATTATTTGTGGAATTATTTACAATTCTAGGTACATACTTTTTTTTAATCGCGATGTTAGGTTTGATGTCAATCATTCTAGTTATTTCGTTATTTAACGCAGATACTACTTTTGGTAACCTTGAAACCCATTCACGAGAGCGAATTTCTTGAGTAAATTCTTTTGCGTATTGATATCCAAATAATCGCTCAGCGAGAGTTCTATTAAATCGCTCTACAATTGCCTGATCGCGGTGTATTGCAGTATGTCCTCGTCTGATGGTGACATTATGAGCTTTCATCGTAGATGTAACAACACCTTGAAATTCCTTGCCGGGATCAACTTGTAATAGATTTGGCCATCTTAGTGGACCTTTACGATAAATCTTTTCAAATGCATCTGAGACCTCCTTTGACGACTTTGTTTTTAATGGTATTGCCTGTTTATATCTACTAGCAATATCAACTACAGTTAATGCATATTTGTAACCGTTATCACTCGGCAAAAATAATATATCAGCCTGATGAACTTCATTCGGTACAAAAACATCAAAATGAGAATAATTAATTTTTTTAGGACCTGGAAGATAAATTTGCCATAACGCCTGTTTGGATAACCAATCTTTCGCGGTTTTATATTTCACTGATGCGGCACTAGCGAGTTTTTTAATTGCTGCGTAACCTTTCCAGTAGCCAGTAGGTGAGTAATAAATAGATTCCATACTATTGTAAAATAAGATAGATTTTCAATTACCAAACATTATTTTACCTTTCATAGCGGTTTTTATCAACCAAGAAGCTAATTTTTCCTTGAATTTTTTATCTTGAATTGCATTTAATGCATGAATTAATTTTACATCTGCGAGATGACGTTGTTGAATATCATTACTTCGATATGCAATATCATGAACACGGCAAGCTTCATCGATAGCGTTAATTGGATTTTCTCCTGGATTTGGTTGATTATTTTCGTTAAGTCTGATATCCAATCTAGTTCCTGGTCCGCAATAACTATATCCCGGAATGTGTTTCTCACCTGGATACTTAGCCCCAGGAAGCCCTGGAAGTTTAGATAATCGTGCTGCTATATCTCCAGCTGTTTTTTTTTTATAAATCTAAATTTTTTTATACCACAAATTTCACAGTTACCTGAAGTTGCTAATCGATTATTTTTAGTTGTAACTGTTGTTTCGTTGATTGTTGGTGTACGTTTCTTACATTTCACACAATATAAATCCATAACTTTTATAGTAAATAAACGCATATCAATAAATGGAAGTGATTGATTTTAGCGCTACAAAGAAAAAACAACCAGTTAAACATAATGTAATGTTACCAAATTCTATCAGAATGATTATTATTGGACCATCAGGAAGTGGAAAAACTCAACTATTATTGACTATGATAATGAAACATATGAAATGGGATAAATTGTATTTAGTTGCCCCGAGTGTAGATGATCAACGCTGTTATAACGTACTAAAAGAATATAATGAAAACGCATCTGAAATTGCTGGAGAAGATGTCGTTGATATAATAACTGATATTGATGAAGCCCCATCTGTAGAAGACTTAGATGGAGAAAAGAATAATCTTGTTGTATATGATGATGTTATGTTAGATAAACAAAAAAATCCTGCAAGAATTTTCTCACGTGGGAGACACAAAAATGCTGATGTTATTTATGTAACTCAGCGATATACACAAATTCCCAAGGTAATTCGAGATAATTGTAATTTATTAAGTGTATTTAATGGCGTTGATACACATACACTTAGAAATATTTGGCAAACTTGGTGTTCTGATATGAATTTTGATCAATTTAAAAACTTTTTCAGTAACGCTCAGAGAACTCCTCATGGATTTATCACAATAGCACTACATGATCCACGAACAAGATACCGAATTGGACTCGATAAAATTTATTCTTAATAATTTATTCTTAAGAATTTATTCTTAGATGTATATTGATGAAAGAGAAAGTAGTACGATTTTTTTTTTAGGTCTCAGAATTGCGAAATACATGTTAGCGATTTTTGGTTAAGTCGTATAATGACGAATGGCGACTTAATGTTGCAAAATGGGAGACGAAAAGTGAAGCTCGACTCTCCTGCTGCTCGCTTGCATATACTATTAGATGTATATACTATATAAAAAAAACTGGAGGATAGCAACGTTTTCAGCGGTAATACATATTTTCGAGGGCTTTAATGGCTAAAAGAGATGCGACAATATACTCAACTGTTCTGTTGCAGCGGTCGAAGATATAATTCCGAGGCCAGGTTTTCTACTATCAGGGATAATGTATGTCTATCAGGTAAGAGGTAAGTCTATCAGGTAAGAGGTAAGTCTATCAGGTAAAAGGTAAGTCTATCAGGTAAAAGTTTGGTCAATTAGGTATGAAGTAAGTGCTATCAGGTAAGAGGAAAGTTTATCAGGTTAGAGGTAAGTCTCTCAGGTAAGATGTAAGTCTTTCAGCTATTAGGTAAGTCAATTAGGTATGAGGTAAGTGCTATCAGGTAAGAGGAAAGTTTATCAGGTAAGAGGTAAGTCTCTCAGGTAAGAAGTAAGTCTTTCAGATAAGAGGTAAGTCTATCAGGTAAGAGGTAAGTCTATCAGGTATGATATAAGTCTATCAGGTAAGAGGTAAGTGATATCATGTGTGAGGTAAGTGCTATCAGGTAAGATGTAAGTCTATCAGGTAAGAGGTAAGTGCTGTTAGGTATGAGATAAGTCTATCAGGTAAGATGTAAGTCTATCAGGTAAAAGGTAAGTCTATCAGGTATAAGGTAAGTCTATCAGGTATGAGGTAAGGTCCAGTAGTGATTTACAGGGCTATTGGTCTCTCGCTATCAATATCTTTTTCGAGGCAATATGTTACCCTGAATTAGGATAATACATATCTAGTTCTGCATTTCTTCATTGTTACCTACACGTCTGATAAAAATCATTTACTATTAAGTAGTGTTCTTTTTGTGGGAATAACTAAACTAACTGTTATTATCAAGGTAATGTTCTAGTCTTCAAGTGGATTAGTATCAATCACACGAGGGATTATTTTAAATATCGGGTTGAGTTTTTTTCTTCCATCAATATTATGTTTTTCAGCTAATAGGTTTGAAGGGGGAAAACATCTTGGCCATATAAAAAAATTATCTTAAGTACTTCAAGATCTTTTTATGAGTTATTGAGTTCTTGGAAGCCTTACTTATCTAGTACTGTTTATTTACAAGATTACAGGAGAGAAATTATCAAGATGCACGGACAAGTATGACATTACCTATTAATAAATAATCAGTCTACAACTTTATAGAACATTACAGGAGAAGTGAATGGGGTTTGAAGCAATGTTTTGCTCTCAATCTAGCAGCATCAGGGTAGTTGCTATGTTGTTGAATAACACATTCAAATACGAAATATTGAATGAAATAAATGAAACGTGGGGGATTAAGTTCTTGCAGTTATAGGTTATTGCATTTGTATGGGAAATTATAAACAAAATTAAATAACTAATAGTGTATGACCTTGGTAGTCCAGTTTAAGTGCGAGAAAAACCAATAACAACCCGAGTTCATATTTTCCCATACAAATGCTGCAAACATGTATTTCTTTTATTCTACATAAGGCTTAATCATTACAAAAATACACTGCTAGAAAACTTGTAGTTGAATTTATGCTGCATTCCAAACAAAATACATTAACATATCTTCATCAATACACG
The DNA here is from genome assembly GCA_030141615.1 of Unio pictorum. Classification (NCBI taxonomy): domain Eukaryota; kingdom Metazoa; phylum Mollusca; class Bivalvia; order Unionida; family Unionidae; genus Unio; species Unio pictorum. Next base: position 10,128,039 of record JARLTB010000023.1, on the reverse strand, counting down.
GCATCAATATTAATACACACATAGCACCGCCCAACGACCTTTGAACTTGGCAATGCGTTCGATGTTTAACAAATCGATTTGATCTACTTAAAACTGAAATTAAGATTCATACTGTGAAATAACGGTTATTGAAACAGCTTTTCCAGTTGGTCTGGAAAGCGTAGAGTTTGTTTTAAATTTTGATCCAGCTAAATTCTGTTTATCTGTATATGATGGACTGGATTTGTTACCTAAGTCAATTTTGTACGAAGAAAATGTGATTTAAGCAGTGAAAGAACTCGCCTCGAAAGAACGTGACCTTTCTTTCCCTTCCATTATTAATAGTTTGGAAGCATAATGAGCGACCAATATTATTTTATTTGGAATTATCAAAAAAAAAACGCTATGCGATATCTGATTAATTTCGTTTTGAATGTGGTTTCGATTGGAAATATAGCCGAAATTAAAATACAATTTTGAGTGTGTATCAAAGTTTTGAACCCATGACTACGGTCAAGTAATTAGGATTTGCTGACTAACAAACGCGAAAATGAAAGTATATTTATTGACATTCTTATTATCAGCAAAATTAAAATATGTGCTTAAGCCAGTTTTCTTAAATGCTATTTTTTGAATGTACCCCCAGCTATGTACATGACCTGTATGACTTCTTTCGCCCGCTTATTAATGGCCCAATTACAAAGCATCTCATAAAAAATAAGCTAAATGGGGAAAATATCAAAGTAGCTACTGTTTCACAATCTATGTAACTAATGTTAAAATGACTTCTTCGTCGTCTTGGCGAAAATTCTCTGAGACTTAGTTTTCTACCAAAAATGTCCAGTTGCATATTTTCTCAAATTTTGTGTTTTGGCTAACTTGTAAAAATGGTACGTCACTTATAGATATACGAAAACCCTAGGTCTCCACATTCCTTCCATTGCTACCTTAATACAGTCTAGAGAACACTGGTTATTGTCGGAATCATTATATTTGTGAAAAGGTATAAACATTTCTCAGAGATGTCAGTTTTTATGATCAGATAGGTATTTTCAATAATGCGTCTCATATTTGTTGTGGACATTGCAAATACGGCGTTCATTTGTTTGCTTGGTTGAAAGTTTCATATGTGACTCAGTGAACTCATCCACATCGTTAAACTTATCGTACCTACTTCCACATGGTTGAAATTGTTTAGCTTATAATGAAGCAACAGTCAATTAGTCGTCTTCATCAGCGTACAGTGTTTAAAATTAAAACAGTTCCCAATAACGATACAGTTTTTAGACACGCGTCGAGAAGTATGAAAACGTGCAATATGGAAAAATACTGCACAATTCTGACAATGTAAAGGCAACAGAGAAATGAAATAAATGTTAATATGTATGATTAAAATAATATCAGCAGTAGTATATTGATTAATGAAGACAATGTTTATGAAACTGTACAGTTTTAAAAATTTAATAATTCCTCAGTAATAAATGGATGAAATTGGTGTCTTGCATTAGACTGTGTTATAGATACAATTAACCATGTACATAATACGAAGAACGCACAGAAACAAATAATTCCGTAGTGAGTACTTTGACCTTTCGAATGTCTGGAAAGAGAAAAAAAACCCACAAAACAAACTCAGAATATATAGACTGGGTGGCCATTTTAGGAAACACGCTAGGTTAGCTTTTTTCTTTGATGTAATTAGACTTTCTAAACATATCTGACAAGTTCGAATAATGACATCTGCTTCGAATCTGGTCATTCACCTGTTTTGTAATCAAACTAGTGGATGAGGTATATGGAAACTTAATGTTACATGAAATTAGTAGATATGAACGTGTTACATGAAATTAGTAGATATGAACGTGTTACATGAAATTAGTAGATATGAACGTGTTACATGAAATTAGTAGATATGAACGTGTTACATGAAATTAGTAGATATGAACGTGTTACATGAAATTAGTAGATATGAACGTGTTACATGAAATTAGTAGATATGAACGTGTTACATGAAATTAGTAGATATGAACGTGTTACATGAAATTAGTAGATATGAACGTGTTACATGAAATTAGTAGATATGAACGTGTTACATGAAATTAGTAGATATGAACGTGTTACATGAAATTAGTAGATATGAACGTGTTACATGAAATTAGTAGATATGAACGTGTTACATGAAATTAGTAGATATGAACGGTTGTATATCTGATACTATTGCTCAATATAAAAATGAATACTTGTTATAGAAATCAAGAACGTGATAATGAATTGTTGTGGGAAACTTTTAAAATAGCGATATCCGTGACACCTATCTCCTACTCCTCACTAAAAAAAAAGACAAAATGATCAGCTAGAGAGTGAGTAAGGCTTACATATGCATGGTTTTACTGCTGAAGTCTATACATTTGTCTAGATTGACCTTACATGTACATGGTTTTACTGCTGAAGTCTATACATTTGTCTAGATTGACCTTACATGTACATGGTTTTACTGAAGTCTATACATTTGTCTAGATTGACCTTACATGTACATGGTTTTACTGCTGAAGTCTATACATTTGTCTAGATTGACCTTACATGTACATGGTTTTACTGCTGAAGTCTATACATTTGTCTAGATTGACCTTACATGTACATGGTTTTACTGCTGAAGTCTATACATTTGTCTAGATTGACCTTACCTATACATGGTTTTACTGAAGTCTATACACTTGTCTAGATTGACCTTACATGTACATGGTTTTACTGCTGAAGTCTATACATTTGTCTAGATTGACCTTACATGTACATGGTTTTACTGCTGAAGTCTATACATTTGTCTAGATTGACCTTACATATACTTGGTTTTACTGCTGAAGTCTATACATTTGTCTAGATTGACCTTACATATGCATGGTTTTTACTACTGAAGTCTATACATTTGTCTAGATTGACCTTACATGTACATGGTTTTACTGCTGAAGTCTATACATTTGTCTAGATTGACCTTACATGTACATGGTTTTACTGCTGAAGTCTATACATTTGTCTAGATTGACCTTACATGTACATGGTTTTACTGAAGTCTATACATTTGTCTAGATTGACCTTACATATACTTGGTTTTACTGCTGAAGTCTATACATTTGTCTAGATTGACCTTACATATGCATGGTTTTTACTACTGAAGTCTATACATTTGTCTAGATTGACCTTACATATACATGGTTTTACTGCTGAAGTCTATACATTTGTCTAGATTGACCTTACATATGCATGGTTTTTACTACTGAAGTCTATACATTTGTCTAGATTGACCTTACATATACATGGTTTTACTGCTGAAGTCTATACATTTGTCTAGATTGACCTTACATATGCATGGTTTTTACTACTGAAGTCTATACATTTGTCTTGATTGACCTTACATATACATGGTTTTACTGAAGTCTATACATTTGTCTTGATTGACCTTACATGTACATGGTTTTACTGAAGTCTATACATTTGTCTTGATTGACCTTACATGTACATGGTTTTACTGCTGAAGTCTATACATTTGTCTAGATTGACCTTACATGTACATGGTTTTACTGCTGAAGTCTATACATTTGTCTAGATTGACCTTACATGTACATGGTTTTACTGCTGAAGTCTATACATTTGTCTAGATTGACCTTACCTATACATGGTTTTACTGAAGTCTATACATTTGTCTAGATTGACCTTACATGTACATGGTTTTACTGCTGAAGTCTATACATTTGTCTAGATTGACCTTACATGTACATGGTTTTACTGCTGAAGTCTATACATTTGTCTAGATTGACCTTACATATACATGGTTTTACTGCTGAAGTCTATACATTTGTCTAGATTGACCTTACATATACATGGTTTTACTGCTGAAGTCTATACATTTGTCTAGATTGACCTTACATATGCATGGTTTTTACTACTGAAGTCTATACATTTGTCTAGATTGACCTTACATGTACATGGTTTTACTGAAATCTATACATTTGTCTAGATTGACCTTACCTATACATGGTTTTACTGAAGTCTATACATTTGTCTAGATTGACCTTACATGTACATGGTTTTACTGAAGTCTATACATTTGTCTAGATTGACCTTACCTATACATGGTTTTACTGAAGTCTATACATTTGTCTAGATTGACCTTACATATACATGGTTTTACTGCTGAAGTCTATACATTTGTCTAGATTGACCTTACATATGCATTGTTTTTACTACTGAAGTCTATACATTTGTCTAGATTGACCTTACCTATACATGGTTTTACTGAAGTCTATACATTTGTCTAGAGTGACCTTACATATGCATGGTTTTTACTACTGAAGTCTATACATTTGTCTAGATTGACCTTACATGTACATGGTTTTACTACTGAAGTCTATACATTTGTCTAGATTGACCTTACATATACATGGTTTTACTGAAGTCTATACATTTGTCTAGATTGACCTTACATGTACATGGTTGTACTGCTGAAGTCTATACATTTGTCTAGATTGACCTTACATGTACATGGTTTTACTACTGAAGTCTATACATTTGTCTAGATTGACCTTACATATACATGGTTTTACTGAAGTCTATACATTTGTCTAGATTGACCTTACATGTACATGGTTGTACTGCTGAAGTCTATACATTTGTCTAGATTGACCTTACATGTACATGGTTTTACTGCTGAAGTCTATACATTTGTCTAGATTGACCTTACATGTACATGGTTTTACTGCTGAAGTCTATACATTTGTCTAGATTGACCTTACCTATACATGGTTTTACTGAAGTCTATACATTTGTCTAGAGTGACCTTACATGTACATGGTTGTACTGCTGAAGTCTATACATTTGTCTAGATTGACCTTACATATACATGGTTTTACTGAAGTCTATACATTTGTCTAGATTGACCTTACATATACATGGTTTTACTGCTGAAGTCTATACATTTGTCTAGATTGACCTTACATGTACATGGTTTTACTGCTGAAGTCTATACATTTGTCTAGATTGACCTTACATGTACATGGTTTTACTGAAGTCTATACATTTGTCAAGATTGACCTTACATATACATGGTTTTACTGCTGAAGTCTATACATTTGTCTAGATTGACCTTACATGTACATGGTTTTACTGCTGAAGTCTATACATTTGTCTAGATTGACCTTACATGTACATGGTTTTACTGCTGAAGTCTATACATTTGTCTAGATTGACCTTACATGTACATGGTTTTACTGAAGTCTATACATTTGTCTAGATTGACCTTACATGTACATGGTTTTACTGAAGTCTATACATTTGTCTAGATTGACCTTACATATACATGGTTTTACTGAAGTCTATACATTTGTCTAGATTGACCTTACATGTACATGGTTTTACTGAAGTCTATACATTTGTCTAGATTGACCTTACATGTACATGGTTTTACTGCTGAAGTCTATACATTTGTCTAGATTGACGTTACCTATACATGGTTTTACTGAAGTCTATACATTTGTCTAGATTGACCTTACATATACATGGTTTTACTGCTGAAGTCTATACATTTGTCTAGATTGACCTTACATATACATGGTTTTACTGAAGTCTATACATTTGTCTAGATTGACCTTACATGTACATGGTTTTTACTACTGAAGTCTATACATTTGTCTAGATTGACCTTACATATACATGGTTTTTACTACTGAAGTCTATACATTTGTCTAGATTGACCTTACATGTACATGGTTTTACTGAAGTCTATACATTTGTCTAGATTGACCTTACATATACATGGTTTTACTGCTGAAGTCTATACATTTCTCTAGATTGACCTTACCTATACATGGTTTTTACTACTGAAGTCTATACATTTGTCTAGATTGACCTTACATGTATATGGTTTACTGCTGAAGTCTATACATTTGTCTAGATTGAATTTACATGTACATGGTTTTACTGCTGAAGTCTATACATTTGTCTAGATTGACCTTACATGTACATGGTTTTACTGCTGAAGTCTATACATTTGTCTAGATTGACCTTACATGTACATGGTTTTACTGAAGTCTATACATTTGTCTAGATTGACCTTACATATACATGGTTTTACTGAAGTCTATACATTTGTCTAGATTGACCTTACATATACATGGTTTTACTGAAGTCTATACATTTGTCTAGATTGACCTTACATGTACATGGTTTTACTGAAGTCTATACATTTGTCTAGATTGACCTTACATATACATGGTTTTACTGAAGTCTATACATTTGTCTAGATTGACCTTACATGTACATGGTTTTACTGAAGTCTATACATTTGTCTAGATTGACCTTACATATACATGGTTTACTGCTGAAGTCTATACATTTGTCTAGATTGACCTTACATATACATGGTTTTACTGCTGAAGTCTATACATTTGTCTAGATTGACCTTACATGTACATGGTTTTACTGCTGAAGTCTATACATTTGTCTAGATTGACCTTACATATGCATGGTTTTTACTACTGAAGTCTATACATTTGTCTAGATTGACCTTACATGTACATGGTTTTACTGAAGTCTATAGATTTGTCTAGATTGACCTTACATATACATGGTTTTTACTACTGAAGTCTATACATTTGTCTAGATTGACCTTACATGTACATGGTTTTACTGAAGTCTATACATTTGTCTAGATTGACCTTACATGTACATGGTTTTTACTACTGAAGTCTATACATTTGTCTAGATTGACCTTACATGTACATGGTTTTACTGAAGTCTATACATTTGTCTAGATTGACCTTACATGTACATGGTTTTACTGAAGTCTATACATTTGTCTAGATTGACCTTACATGTACATGGTTTTACTACTGAAGTCTATACACTTGTCTACATTGACCTTACATATACATGGTTTTTACTACTGAAGTCTATACATTTGTCTAGAGTGACCTTACATATACATGGTTTTTACTACTGAAGTCTATACATTTGTCTAGATTGACCTTACATGTACATGGTTTTACTACTGAAGTCTATACATTTGTCTAGATTGACCTTACATGTACATGGTTTTACTGAAGTCTATACATTTGTCTAGATTGACCTTACATATACATGGTTTTACTGCTGAAGTCTATACATTTGTCTAGATTGACCTTACATATACATGGTTTTACTGCTGAAGTCTATACATTTGTCTAGATTGACCTTACATATACATGGTTTTACTGCTGAAGTCTATACATTTGTCTAGATTGACCTTACATATACATGGTTTTACTGAAGTCTATACATTTGTCTAGATTGACCTTACATGTACATGGTTTTACTACTGAAGTCTATACATTTGTCTAGATTGACCTTACATGTACATGGTTTTACTGCTGAAGTCTATACATTTGTCTAGATTGACCTTACATATACATGGTTTTACTGAAGTCTATACATTTGTCTAGATTGACCTTACATGTACATGGTTTACTGCTGAAGTCTATACATTTGTCTAGATTGACCTTACATGTACATGGTTTTACTGAAGTCTATACATTTGTCTAGATTGACCTTACCTATACATGGTTTTACTGAAGTCTATACATTTGTCTAGAGTGACCTTACATGTACATGGTTGTACTGCTGAAGTCTATACATTTGTCTAGATTGACCTTACCTATACATGGTTTTACTGAAGTCTATACATTTGTCTAGAGTGACCTTACATGTACATGGTTGTACTGCTGAAGTCTATACATTTGTCTAGATTGACCTTACCTATACATGGTTTTACTGAAGTCTATACATTTGTCTAGAGTGACCTTACATATACATGGTTGTACTGCTGAAGTCTATACATTTGTCTAGATTGACCTTACCTATACATGGTTTTACTGCTGAAGTCTATACATTTGTCTAGATTGACCTTACATGTACATGGTTTTTACTACTGAAGTCTATACATTTGTCTAGATTGACCTTACATATACATGGTTTTACTGCTGAAGTCTATACATTTGTCTAGATTGACCTTACATGTACATGGTTTTACTACTGAAGTCTATACATTTGTCTAGATTGACCTTACCTATACATGGTTTTACTGAAGTCTATACATTTGTCTAGATTGACCTTACATATGCATGGTTTTACTGCTGAAGTCTATACATTTGTCTAGATTGACCTTACATGTACATGGTTTTACTGCTGAAGTCTATACATTTGTCTAGATTGACCTTACATATACATGGTTTTACTGCTGAAGTCTATACATTTGTCTAGATTGACCTTACATATACATGGTTTTACTGCTGAAGTCTATACATTTGTCTAGATTGACCTTACCTATACATGGTTTTACTGAAGTCTATACATTTGTCTAGAGTGACCTTACATGTACATGGTTGTACTGCTGAAGTCTATACATTTGTCTAGATTGACCTTACCTATACATGGTTTTACTGCTGAAGTCTATACATTTGTCTAGATTGACCTTACATATACATGGTTTTACTGCTGAAGTCTATACATTTGTCTAGATTGACCTTACCTATACATGGTTTTACTGAAGTCTATACATTTGTCTAGAGTGACCTTACATGTACATGGTTTTACTGCTGAAGTCTATACATTTGTCTAGATTGACCTTACCTATACATGGTTTTACTGAAGTCTATACATTTGTCTAGAGTGACCTTACATGTACATGGTTGTACTGCTGAAGTCTATACATTTGTCTAGATTGACCTTACCTATACATGGTTTTACTGCTGAAGTCTATACATTTGTCTAGATTGACCTTACATATGCATGGTTTTTACTACTGAAGTCTAAACATTTGTCTAGATTGACCTTACATGTACATGGTTTTACTGAAGTCTATACATTTGTCTAGATTGACCTTACCTATACATGGTTTTACTGAAGTCTATATATTTGTCTAGATTGACCTTACATGTACATGGTTTTACTGAAGTCTATACATTTGTCTAGATTGACCTTACCTATACATGGTTTTACTGAAGTCTATACATTTGTCTAGATTGACCTTACCTATACATGGTTTTACTGAAGTCTATACATTTGTCTAGATTGACCTTACCTATACATGGTTTTACTGAAGTCTATACATTTGTCTAGATTGACCTTACATATACATGGTTTTACTGCTGAAGTCTATACATTTGTCTAGATTGACCTTACATATACATGGTTTTACTGCTGAAGTCTATACATTTGTCTAGATTGACCTTACATGTACATGGTTTTACTGAAGTCTATACATTTGTCTAGATTGACCTTACATATACATGGTTTTACTGCTGAAGTCTATACATTTGTCTAGATTGACCTTACATGTACATGGTTTTACTGAAGTCTATACATTTGTCTAGATTGACCTTACATGTACATGGTTTTACTGAAGTCTATACATTTGTCTAGATTGACCTTACATGTACATGGTTTTACTGAAGTCTATACATTTGTCTAGATTGACCTTACATATACATGGTTTTACTGCTGAAGTCTATACATTTGTCTAGATTGACCTTACATGTACATGGTTTTACTGAAGTCTATACATTTGTCTAGATTGACCTTACATATACATGGTTTTACTGCTGAAGTCTATACATTTGTCTAGAGTGACCTTACATATACATGGTTTTACTGCTGAAGTCTATACATTTGTCTAGATTGACCTTACATATGCATGGTTTTTACTACTGAAGTCTATACATTTGTCTAGATTGACCTTACATGTACATGGTTTTACTGAAGTCTATACATTTGTCTAGATTGACCTTACATGTACATGGTTTTACTGAAGTCTATACATTTGTCTAGAGTGACCTTACATGTACATGGTTGTACTGCTGAAGTCTATACATTTGTCTAGATTGACCTTACATATACATGGTTTTACTGCTGAAGTCTATACATTTGTCTAGATTGACCTTACATATACATGGTTTTACTGCTGAAGTCTATACATTTGTCTAGATTGACCTTACATGTACATGGTTTTACTGCTGAAGTCTATACATTTGTCTAGATTGACCTTACATATACATGGTTTTTACTACTGAAGTCTATACATTTGTCTAGATTGACCTTACATGTACATGGTTTTACTGCTGAAGTCTATACATTTGTCTAGATTGACCTTACATATACATGGTTTTACTGCTGAAGTCTATACATTTGTCTAGATTGACCTTACATATGCATGGTTTTTACTACTGAAGTCTATACATTTGTCTAGATTGACCTTACATGTACATGGTTTTACTGAAGTCTATACATTTGTCTAGAGTGACCTTACATATGCATGGTTTTTACTACTGAAGTCTATACATTTGTCTAGATTGACCTTACATGTACATGGTTTTACTGAAGTCTATACATTTGTCTAGATTGACCTTACATGTACATGGTTTTACTGAAGTCTATACATTTGTCTAGATTGACCTTACATGTACATGGTTTTACTGAAGTCTATACATTTGTCTAGATTGACCTTACATGTACATGGTTTTACTGAAGTCTATACATTTGTCTAGAGTGACCTTACATGTACATGGTTGTACTGCTGAAGTCTATACATTTGTCTAGATTGACCTGTTGACGTCTGTGCCCGTAGTTATGAAATTATGCATAGGAGAACAATATTCTTTAGAAAATTAAGGAGTTCTCATATGTATTCCGTTAGTAGAAGGAAAATCAAAATTGGATCTATAATAATGACGACTTAGGTGTTTTAAAAGGTTGATATATCGGTGACTGTACCAGCCTAGTTTTTAATTTAGTCTCAACCATATCTATTTGAGAAACTTTATCATATGCATTACTAACTCCTTTTGGAATAGAAGAGGTGACAAAACTAAAATTTACATTCTACTCAATGGCTATTATGATGTTGGGTTGAAGATGCCACACATTAATTCTTTTCTTATGCACCGAGGATCAAGTGGATAAAGAGAATAATTGAACTCTACTATTCAACATGGATACTCCTTATAGACACTATTGAAAAGTTTAAATAAAGACAACTGAACACAATGTGAGAGAGGTTAAAAGTTTTTTGAAAGATGTGTCTCTTGCAAGGTTGGAATTTGATGATTATCTCCCCTGATTACATTTATCAATGCCCCTCTCGTATAATAAATATATCAAGATAAACATAATAATATATATGTAATAATATAATGCAATATAGTACAAACTATAAGATATATGTACTAGTGTTATGTAATAAGGTAAAATCAATAATATATATATGTAATAATATAATGTAATATGGTACAAACTATAAGATAAATGTACTAATATAATGTAATAAGGTAACAACGATAAGATAGATGTACTAATATAATGTAATTAGGTATCAACAATAACATAATGTACTTATATAATGTAATAAGGTAATAAAATAAGATAAATGTATTAATATAATGTATTAAGGTAAAAATAAGATAAATGTTCTAATATAATGTAATAAGGTAAAAGCAATAAGATAGATGTACTAATATAATGTAATAAGGTAAAACAATAAGATTAAATGTACTAATATAATGTAATAAGGTACAAACAATAAGATTAAATGTACTTATATAATGTAATAAGGTCATAACAATAAGATAAATGTACTATAATAATGTAATAAGGTAAAAACTATAAGAGAAATGTAATAGGACGTACCTTCTAATGAAATTGTGTGAAAAACTCTGTATCTATTTGTCAGGTTACTCGCGAGTTATGAGCGTTATTCGCATAGTATTGTACAAGCCCCAGCTGTCAAAGGGTAAGTGTTAAGTCCCACTTGTGAAGGGGTATTGTACAACATATAACAATAATAACTATAACCCACTCCCTTTTGATACTCGTTATCTAAGAGATGACCGCCCTCGATATAATTGCCCGGTTTGAAGATGAGAATAGATATGGTAAACTGAGCAGGTATATTGAACAAACAACTACGAGCCCCCGTAAAGATAAATAAACAATTTCATCAAATACATACGCAATTATGAAACTTCCTTTCATTAGGAATACACGCGGTTTAGAAATACAACTTTCACCGAATTACAATAAGATTTGAAATAGGTTTAAACAAATTAGCTAATATATTACTGATAGTTTTAACTCATCATAAGATCGAATGGTACAATCTAAGTCAATGACTTGTTCGATTTTCATAACCTGCTATTCTCGATCCACGTTCACTGTTCAATCCAATGTTGTTCTAGAAGTCTCTTTCTCTCTAAATAATCTGCACTTGTGGATGTTTCCGCTTGATTTAGGACTTGTCCACTGTATCATGCGTACACTACAATTTCCGTTTATCCCAATTTCTTTTCCCAAAGTTTACGTCGCTATTCCCGTAACTTCACGATTTTCCCCAAAAACTATTTTCTTCCTTTCAAAAGAAAATTAAAACAACCTAAGTCTCTATTTACAATGGTTACTATTGAGACTTTCCATTATTTCTTGTTCGAACAATCAGATATTTCTATCAGTGATAACAACTTTACGGCTAGTAATTAACTACACATGTCCTCAAATGAATGTAGTTAAACAAATGTTAATTCGTTTTGCATTGACCTAATACATTAACGTACTACACAGCGAGACGTTGAATTATGACTCTGCTTTAATTTCCGCAGCACATAAATCGTATACACTGTCGCTAAATTATCTATGAAATCAAAATTCGGTGAATTCACATGTATTCTTGTAACCCCTTACTAACGTAATACATTAAATTCTTTGAACACAATCATTATTCAAACAATATGATAAATTCAAGAATTAACGTAATACTCCCTATTCATAACTCAGCATAGTGTTTTAACGACATAAATTAACCTACGTCATTCTTAACAAAGAATTAAGGTAAGAATTCTAATTCAAAATTCAAAAGCACATTATTATGCAAATGTATCAAATTAAATGAATTATACAAATGTATCAAACGAAATCATGCAGACCTGTAAACTAAGCAAACATCATATAAATTGCATCAACAATATACATGGAATTGTGACAGTGCCTTTGTGTTTTTGATGTGTGTCACCCTTAGTTTGGTGGTTTGTCCTCTACTATGATTGAACGGATGTACTTCTCTAAAATAACATCCGGAGCCTTTACTAAATAATTCTCCCCCTGGCCTCTCTTTCAGAGCTATTTCAAGACTAATTCTCATTTAGCTAGAGCGATATTATGTCCTACGAATTTTCGTGTGAAAGCACACCCCTTATTTAACCGTGACCAATCAGAATCAAATGTATTTTCTCCCGCTTTCCTCTAAAAGTCGCTTACGTCATGGTCAATATGACATGCTTGGTTTAAAGAAACAGAATCTCTGCATTTTCTCAATTCTGACACTTTTCGTTGGAAATGAAACTTTAAAATGTCGCCAGCAGTCAGTAGGCTGCTGAATAAACACGGTTTAATTAGTACAACGGTCGTACTAGACTCTACAGACACATCTTTTGACATAGCGTGTCATCATAAATCTAACTAATGGCTACCTGGCCACAACTAATTTTTAATTCATAGATCGACTGAAATTTGCCACTTCACACTATTATTAATGACATAGTTAAGAAAGATGGCATGTTCCTTGAATATAACGAATTCATGCGAAAATTTAATGTTAGCATTATCTTTGTAGAATGTAATGGAGTTCTTGAATCAATACCAGGAAACTGTAAAAGCTCCACTAAAATACTATGAGATTAGAGTCGACACTTAACGAAAAAAGAAATCTTCCGAGGAAACAGGACACAATTGAACAAACATTGTATAAATTGCGGAAAGAATAAAGACTTCCAGTTTAAATAAAAACTAAACTAAACCCTACTTTAAATTTGACTTTCTCGCACGAAAAGTAGGACAAATATATTTCCTTCCTTTCTGTAGAATTGAGAATACATGACTTTTCACTACAAAGTTCTCCACATAAGTATTGCTGCTGAATAGAAGATTGTTTAAATTGACAATCTTTGAATCATCATCACGTGCTTATTGTAATAAAGCTGAAGTTACAATCATTTAGATTTTGGATGTGATGTTGTATAAATAGTATGAATAATTTTATGTCAATTCGTAGACACAAATGCAGTGTTGAAGTAAGTTTGATTGAAGATATCAAACTATGTTTTTATTAGAGGTTCACATAAATTAGATGTCATTAATGATTGCTGGATTCAGATGAAAAGTACATACATACTTGTAGAATTAAAACTAGCATTCTAAGTGGTGTGGCTTTCATTGAACTAGTCACGTTTTAGAAAGATCTGGGACTACTCATCGGCAAGCGCATACAAAATAAGTGGACAGTGAGAAACGATTAAATAGCACAGAGATTAAATAGCAATTAAATAATTAGTATATATAACAAAAATATGTAAATTTACATGTATTTATGTACATAATGTATATATATATATATATATATATATATATATATATATATATATATATATATATATATATATATATATATATATGTATGTATGTATGTATGTATGTATGTATGTATGAACAGTAAAAATATTATTTGCATTTATATCTGTATATAAATTGACCAAATAAATAGCAATATTAAAACTATACACTTGGTGTCCTAATTAGACAGAATGGACTCTGGTAAACAAACAAAACAAGCAGTTCATATGTGATAAAGATTCACGCATTTTGATCGTTCAGTGGTTACGTGTTATCAACTGGTTGAATTTATCTACATAACTATTACTGTACAACGATTGAAAACAGTCAGACAACGAGTATCAGTACATAACTATTACTGTACAACGATTGAAAACAGTCAGACAACGAGTATCAGTACATAACTATTACTGTACAACGATTGAAAACAGAGTCAGACAGCGAGTATCAATACAATGGAGACTTCGTATCGGTTGCAATTATACGCGAATCATTAGTAATGACACTTTAATGTCTCTTGCAATATTATCAGTATCATTAACATTGACACTTTCGTATCTATTACAATCGTTATAGTATCATTAACTTTGACACTTTCGTATCTATTACAATCGTTATAGTATCATTATCAATGACACTTTCGTATATATTACAATCGAAATAGTATGATTAACATTGACACTTTCGTATCTATTGCAATCGTAATAGTATCATTAACATTGACACTTTGGTATCTATTACAACCGATATGACTGAAACAGTGTTAAAGCTACTTTAAAATTCCTAATCAAACACACACACACACACACACACACACACACACACACACACGTGTATATATATATATATATATATATATATATATATATATATATATATATATATATATATATATATATATATATATATATATATATATATATATATATACATACACATACATTAACACTGGCAACTTTATAAAAATTGACACTATATTTGTTACCTGCATATCTGTTACTATCTTCTGAGTATCATTGACACTAGCATATATGTTACGCTCTTCTGAGTATCATTGACACCAGCATATATGTTACTCTCTTCTGAGTATCATTGACACCTGCATATCTGTTACGATCGTATGAGAATCAACAAAATTGATACTCTATTTGTTACAATCATTTGAGTATCATTGACCCCTGCATATCTTGTACAATCTTAAAAGTATCATTAACATTGACACTTTCATATCTGACATTCTTATTGGAATCAAATTGTTCATGGATGTTAAAACAGCACTTTGATAACGTTGTCATTATCATCCGTTTATAGTATACGATTTAAGTTTAGTTTCTTTTATAAACACATTCAAAGACATAATGGAAAACATGCAACTCCTGATAAGGAACAAGGATTCTTCTTGTACAGATGGATGAATTTTCTTCAACATTGCGCTTCATTTAACGTCCGAATCAAGCGATTTAAGCAAAAATTCATATTTGTAAGTAAAAATAAATTTAATTTGTATACAAATCAGTTATAAAAAATGTATAATATGAAACATTTTTGAATGACAGCTAATTTGCAGTGACCATAAATATGGGAATTAAAATGGTAGCACATAAGAAAACAACCTTGCAATTAATTTTCATCATCTTTGCTGTTTGTTAAAAATAGAAAGAAAATGTTTGCTATTCATTTAATGGCAACAATCTCTGATTAGCAACTCAGTATCTGTCAAAGGTAGCAACATAGCTGCTTGGTGTTTGCTAACATATGCTCAGTTAACAATTGTATCTTGAATTTTAGAGCACTGTTAGGCCATATGGATACAGGTTATAGGCCTATTGAAATCAAAACATTCCGAATGTGTCGAATAAAACCAAATATTACAGTCAGGTAAAATACACCTTTTCGCTTAATGCGATATTCTAGTAAGAGAATATTCCTCTAAATGATTCAAAATTAAAGGAAAAAAATAAATAAGTGATGTTGGTCGATTTGGCATTTAACAGAAGGGGCTTAATTTATGACGCAGCTGTGCACACATGTGGCGGTAGTTAACCTCTCACACAGCAGTACGCCCAATTATCCATGAAACCTAGTTTCAAAGGTAAGAGTGCGTCGATTATCTGAAATGACTACGAGGCACACGCATACCTCATAAAGAACATTATATACTGTAATGGAAAGAAGATATTACATTGGCACTGCTTATTAAATGAATCAATCAATCTACGGCTTCTACTTCCTGATGGAATGAAGACAAAATACAAGCTAAATAAAGTACAGACGTAAATTGTATCATGCCTGCTTCAAAATGCAAGACGAAGTGGCCACCATAGCATACACCATGTAAAAAAGTGAAATATTTGGAGTGTCAGTGGCCACAATTGTCATTTGCTTTACAGAGACGGGTCTTCCAAGTAGCCTTTAGAGAAGATGTACACGCGATGTAGACACATCGGATGACACTTTTTTGTGCCTGTGGTCTTTTTGGCATGATGTACGCACAGTCTTTGACACCATAACTGTGGCCTTTTGAGACTATGTTGGCACCATGTTTGACACTGTCATCTACATGTGAAGCAGGCACGTTATTTACAACTTTCTTGTGGCATTTAGATACGATTATGACCCAGGGTTTGACACTGTCCATGTGGACAAAGCACACGATGTAGACACGGTGATTACGCATCGTATAGAAGTGTGATGCATTCTGTTTTACTAATTAACTTTAGACGGAGAATACCATCGTCCTTAGCAAGCATGCTAGCATTTTTTTATTTAACATGTTTTTGTTCTGCGTACCTAACATTTCCTACAAATGCACGAATGAACCGTCGTTATTACGAACTGTTGAGAGCACGACCGCATTCATAGAAATTAGTGTTAATTGCTTTCTCTTTGTAGATTGATCACAATGTCAAAAATGACATAAAGCACGGATTTACACCCAACAAAAATGACTGGTCAAATCAACATTATTGCTATTTATAATAAACAAGTGAACAAACAAAGAAAATATGAAAATAAAAATTAAACAATTTTACACAATAGTGAGTAGGGTGCTCTGCTAATTTGGATGTAAGGACGCGTAGTTTGTACTTGTTGAACTAGTAATTTCAATGTAGAGTCTTCTAGTACCAATCTATGAATCTGACCCATAACACCGAGAGCAAGCATTCTCTCTCAACAACTCAAATACATTACACATAACATAATCAGGCAAATTTCAGTTCACGTTCTACAATATACATGTATAATAAATCAGGGCTATGTTAGGCAACCCTTCCTATAATGTGTAAAACTAATTTTCAAGTTTCAGAATTATCGGCAATCAATTTATTATGTGCTTACAAAAACATAAGGTAAGTCTAAATAGTAAAGGAGAAAGTTCAGGTAACCCTCTCGCAGAAAATGACAACAAAATGAATGTCAATATGGGGGAGGGGTCTTTGTGATGGATGAAGTTAGAGTATGCCCTCGGAAAGACAGTTCGTGGTGTACGGATGAAAAGCGTCACCAATATGAACGCTTTACACCAACATCCAAACTGAAAATGAAATGTTGGGGCTATCATTTTTCCTGATATAAAAATAAAAGATTTATGTTGTCATGTTACTGGCAATGCCAATGGCGAGCACTAGACCAAAGCTCTTTAACGCTTTTATTTCCTCTCGTCTGTCAGTGGAGAAGGACAAATAGTATTATACTTCCAATGTTCAAATAAATCATTTTTCTACAGAATTCATGCAGCCATGTACTCAAGGTCGTTTAAGTGTGTTACTCCCGTTAGAAATCGGTTACCATATGCATCCTTCGCACGGTTACGGCAAATTATATCTTTTCAACAGGCAGTTGACTCAGACAACATATAACAACATACATGTCAAAATATCTAATACAGGTTGAGGAGGCTCAGATGCACTCGGACAAGGCATGAGAATGAATAACCGCTTGTACAGAGTGTTATGAGGCAATCAATGAACAGTTTTGATTTCAAGAGGCAGCTAGTGTCCCGGTTTTATAGTGATACTGTGTTTTTTTTTCTACTAATGCTGCGACTGGTCGAACGGCTTCAGTATGTAAATTCGACATAGTAGCGCGTGTTTGTGTGTATGTTGGATTTTAAACCTAACTTTAATTTTTTTTTCAGTCATATCGCTATGCTGTCTGCAGTGTGGCAGTTTCTAATAATATCTAGCACTGAAACATCATACAACAAACATTTAGCACGATGTTCCACCCAGTAACATTATCCTGACATCAGGACGACCATCACTAATACTAATGTCTAAATGCTGGGAGCCTTGCGTGGCAGCTGTTAGTATAATTTATATAATTATATGGTCTGACACGGCCTGGATTTGAACTCGCGACCTCTCGCATCCGCGTTTGACGCTCCAACCTCTAAGGCCACCGTAGTGGTCGACATGGTAGCAGTATCATTAGTACTAATGGTTATACTTCGTTTAATAATAATGAGGACTTTGTATTGCACATACTCTTTAGAAGCTCTAAGCGCTTTACAATGATATGACTACAAAAAACAAAAACAAACACCATGAACTTAGAAAACATAAAAAATACTGAAAATATTTAAGGTAAGAAACATTTTTAGGTCTTTAAGCTTGTTGCAGTCGAGAAATTGAGTTTTAAGAGCACTCTTGAAATGGATCACTGTGTCTCTGATTCTAATGTCAATGGGCAATTCATTCAACGCTGCTGGGGCCTGGTAAGCAAAAGAACGTTGTCCATATGACTTCGTTTTTCATAGTGGGAACAGTGAGTATAAGATTGTCAGAAGAGGAGCGTAAGTATCTTGATGGTGTATACACATGGGCGAGGCCGGATATGTATAATGGACTGGAGTCGAATGGATAGCCAGTGTAGGGTACCGAGCAGGGAGGAGTGAGCTCTGATCATGGTACTCTAAAGATGATCCGATCAGCTGTGCTTTGAACAGTTTAAAGTTTATGGAGCAGATATTAAGTCGAGCCAGACATAACTGAGTTACAATAGCCAAGCTTTGAAAGTACTAATGAACACACGATTGTTTTACTGGCACCAATTGAAACATATTTGCGAATGAAGCTGATGCGTCTCATCTCAAGATATGCAACCTTGCATATGTTTATGACATGTTGGTGCAATGTGAGAGTACTGTTTAGAGTAATACCTAGGTTTAGTACTGACTGTGAATTTAATGTTGGTGTTGCTGATATTTTTTGTTTGATGGAAAGCATGTGAATCAGACAGTCTTTGTGTTGTGATCAGAATGGCCTTAGTTTTATCATCATTCATCTGCAGCTTGTTACCTGTCATCCATGATTTCACATCAGAAATGCACCTCTCTACACTCCTTGGATGGTAGCATCAACTTCAGTTGGGTGGCTAGACTTGTATATTTGGGTGTCATCAGTGTACAATTAGTGAGATACTGAGTGATGATCGATGACAGTGATGACACTTGAGAGCGTCTGAGCGTAGAGAATGAAAAGAACAGGTCCGAGAACAAAACCCCCGTTGAACACCCCAACATAGTCCAACTGGGCTGCGGTGTATTCCATTTGCAGGTGCAATTTGTGTCCTGTTGAATAAGGAGGATTTCGACCACATTTAGGCTGTATTGTGAATGACAAATACGTTCTGGAGACGATGAAGTATCAACAGCAATAACAGGAGCTGGAGGGAGACGGGATAAATATGTATTGCTCATTCTTAATGTGTTATGAATACGACATGAATGTGTTAATATAAAACATACGTCGTATTCCTTACGAGGTATTTTGATAGTAATTTTTTATTTTAAATATCGTTTAATTGATCACGAGACAGACTCTATTATTCATATGGCGCAAATACATATCAAAATAATTCAGAACAAATCACGGTTTGTTTGTAAGAGAAAATACATATCATGAAGGAAGCTTTCAAGTACTAATATGTCCTCCAATTACAGCTTCTTTTTATGTTGAAAAAAAATGGTTGAATTTTCCCAACTTTAGAATGTTCATATTTGAGTTGATATAGTATAAACATATTTTGGAACTGATAACTATCTGGTTAAATATTACCGTCTTTAAGAAAGACATCCTATTGAATACATTAGGCCTGACAAAACCTTTAGATATACATGGATACATCCTACACTATTTAATTTTGTCCCGCAAATAATGGTGAATGTTAGACTAACTTCATTTTTATTTCATGATGCATTATGCAAACCCCGCTCAGAAACTGTGAAATAATGACTGCAAACGTTAAACAAATCAAAATGACAAAATTAATTAAATAATCCAGGGAGCTAAGCTGAAACTCTGTAGGTTTTCTTTTTCACTATCCTTTACGACAAGTTTATCATGGTAAATACGGCAGTGGGGAACTGGGGGCATCATCCCTAAGTACACTACAATTTACCTAATGTTCACTGATATTATAATACCAACGATATTACCATGTTGTATGATACAACAGGTGCTCTGGTGTCCTACTGTTTTACTGCCCTTTAACAAAGGAGATCCCCCTCGATGATAGATAAAAGCTGGCTGTTAAATTAAAAACAAATGGTTTTCAATTTGTGTGTCTGCATCTGCTTTTTTTCTCTTTCAGAATATAGGTTAGTGTTACATCTGGGTATTTCATCTGATAAGCTTGTATAAGCTCCCTTTCTGGGATATTTAATTTAAATTATCGGCGTTTCAAACATGTACATGTATATTTTAAAACTTATCATTTAAGCCGATTGTACGGCAGATTTTCAACTGCAAATTAGTTAGCATATTACAATATCGATGATCAAAAATGTTTTCAAATCGCTTAGCAATGACAAGGACAGGGTATCAGGCTAGTGCTCGGGCTGCACTATATATGGCTTTCCAAGATTGGTCATCAGCATGTCTCAGTATGATCTGTTTCGTGGATAGTTCTTTCTGGAGTTGCCAGAAGTTATACCAAATTATGTATAGAAAAGAACGTTCACAGTGGATATTCGTTAAAGTTGCTATGCATTAATGAAAGCCTTCAAAATCCCATACAGTTATCTCGTGGAGCCGATTGCAAAGCATTATACGTAAGTACAGTTATTAGTTGTATCGTGGAGCCGATTGCAAAGCATTATATGTAAGTACAGTTATCAGTTATCTCGTGGAGCCGATTGCAAAGCATTATATGTAAGTACAGTTTCGGCAGCAAATATATTCCATACATCAGAAGACACATTTATTAAACAGTTGTCAGATGTATGAAGAAATAATTATTATGACTGAGTCAGAAATCACTGTCTTATTATTGAATATTTTCGCGGTAGCGTTCATAAACAGTGAAATTTTCATTTAATGTTCATGTTTGGCAATTACAATTAATCGTGTAAAACGTTGGAAAATACAATCAGAAAATCCCTTGTAATCGATGAACATTGAGTACTATATCTCAGTTTTACCTGACTATCTGCATTCCATAATTAGCAACTTTTGCTGGCCTCGATGCACGAGCTGGTCAAACATATATATGCATATAAACATATATCTCGAAGGAATGTTGCGATCTTAGTTTGGTCATATGCAATGGAATCATATTTTACGATGCATGTCTTCATGGGACAAATTAGGTGACACGAGTCTGTCGCAAGGAATTAATATTGATTTAGCCAAAGTAATGCAGATACTTCTGATACTGACTACGAACATGGTTTCGCGGCGGAATTTTCTGATCTCTGATAGGCAATATGTGGTCACCAATATGTATCTGCCTTACTTATGACGTCGAAAAACACGATACATATATATCTTCTTGAATCATCACAAGATGTATGGTCGGGCTATAGTACGGAGGAATGACGACACAGGCTTCACTATAGAGGTCTTTCGAGTGCCCGGATCATCTACTCGCACCAGAAGAAACAAACCTTCATCATTGACAAAACTATGTTTATACCACAAATTTTGGTACTCAGAGTAAAATTCCCTGTCGGTAATTTTAATATGGCAAAGCTGATTCTAAATCTGACGGATAAAACACCGAATGTCATTCACAACAGAAGACAACTAGGATTTCTTCTTTTTAAAGTAGTTTCGAGCGCGTGGACACCGTGACAGAGACAAGCTCTTTGATCTCACCACACTGACATCTGAGATACAAAGTAAGGTTAGCGAAACAGCTATATATCTCTGTAGATTGGGTGAGGAAATATCTTTGTTTTGAGTCTGCAACGGATTCGAAATCATAGAGCGATAAACTTCAGAAACGTATCTTGCTTGAGTATGTGTGTGTGGGGGGGGAGTGATTTGGATATTTAATGTAGCTTTAACAAGTTTTCAGTGATATCGTTTGGATGTCTGCAGTGTGGCGGTTTATAGTGATGTCTAGCACTGCGGCATCATGCCGCAGACATATAGCATCATGGCCAACCAATCATTTTATCCTGACACCAGGCTTCCCAGTCCTAACACTAACCTCTTAATGCTGAGCGCCAAGCGAGACAACTGCTAGTACAATTTTTAAGGCATCGAACCCGCATCCAAAGCGGATAATCTAAGCCAGTCGGCCACCTTTGCCCTGATAGAAAGGCTCCATCAACAGCTTTTACTGATGTGTCAGCAAGCGATGATCCCCCTTGCCGGAATTTATAGATGCTTCCATAATCCACCTGTATTAGCACAAAGAGAACCGCCAGGCCGGGACAACTAACGGCGTAAATCTTTACTCCCAATAAAAGAGCTGTAGTAACTGGGTTGAAAGCTTACATCGAATTTAACTCATACAAGAGAAAAGGCGTGGTGGTGTTATAATGTGGGGCGATGGTCAGTAAACGACGGGGTATTGGTCAATGAAGACTGCATTTTGATTGAATGCTCTTGGTGTCTAATGACGTAATATTGCGTTGGTCACTACCTACGGCTTGTTATATATTATGTGTAGGGTATTGAATATTACATAAAAGGGTATTGGCTACTGCACAAGGCGCATTCACGGCACATTGCGAGATGTTGTACAGTAGATGTCAGGGTACTAGTTACTACACACGTCATGGTGGATAGTATATGTGGGGTATTTGGTGACTACATGCGTTTTTATGGTATAGTATGGTGTGTTGGGTAATAGATGACTCGGCATTGATCTGCCATGGTTTACACACAATTTAATATACGAAAACCGTTATAAAAAGTTATGCACATCTTTAGGTATTATGGTTGGCACAAAACATACAATATGTGTCAATTCTATCGATTATACTGCTTCCATATTACCAGCTTCAATTCCCAGATGATGGTAAGATACTCGACGTTTTGTCAACGTTGTGCAATATTTACTGTTACTCAAGAAATTGAAAAAATATTTAATTTAAGGCCGAGTTATTTTTATATGTTTAAATACAGACTGTTTGAATTTTATAATTCACTATTCGATTCTGATAGAAAAGCATCTGTAATTGTCTGTTTTAAAAAAGGAAAACACTTGGATCAATTTACAGAATCAGGAAGCATCCACACTTCACTCACTAAAACCAAATCAACGTATAGCATCTTGCAGGAGTGTAACTCAATCGCTTATATTATTTGATTAACTTTCAATACATAGCTGCATATAATATTCATTGTTAGGTATAATATTTGCATAAGTTGGAATTCTAAGCCAACATTTCACTAGCTTAATCAGCCTTAAGTATTTAAATGGGATTCTTCGAAGTTCACCGTATACACCGTCGTGGAAACTACATATTCGTGCATTTAACACACATTTTAAGAAGCATTGTTGTACATAGTTTAATTGAGTCAGCCTGGTGAAAACCCCATACCTTATATGCACACATGAAAACTGGAACAACTTATATATAACAAGTTTCAAATATTGCCCTTAGTGTGTTATCGGTCAATGTTTGCTGAGCTTTAGATAATTTTCCATTGCTCTAGAAAGCTTGACAAAGATTAAGAAAATTTGCAAGCACGTCAATATTGCTCTCGTTTCCATTCCATATTTCATGTTGTCAAAATATTTCCTAAAGATTATAACTATAGTTTTTAATGATTAGGATATAGATTCCATTGATTTCAGCACTCAACCAAATTATCCATAAGTTTTTGTAACCCTCAATGTTTCATGAAAATGGAACTAAATTGTTTGCAAATAGCGTCAACAATACAGACAAATTATCTACGTCATTATAACTATATACATTAGATTATTCCAACGTGTCCAGATCTTCAATAAATAACGAATACATTAATGGTGATACTAATTGGATTGTGTCAAACTTGCTCCATATTCACTAAGACACTATTAGACTGTGGCTAGAAGCGCTTATTATTCTTCACGAAAACCAAATCATAATTTTTATCTGGATTGAAGGATAGATACTTTAGCAGCAGAGAGGGTGAACAGACCACCTTTTTCGAGCAAAAATAAGGCCTACAGATCATGTTTTCGAGCAAAATATGGCCTATAGACTACGTTTTCAGACAAAAAATAAGGCTTCCAACAAAATCTCATTTAACCAAAAAAAAAATCTCCATTTTTGCAAAAACGGAGATTTTACGATTTTTTAATCAATTTTGCTCGCAACGATGTGGTCATGCACCCTCTCTGCTGCTACAGGTTAACAAAAAATAATAAATGATTTGATCCAGTCCTTAGGACTTTACAAACAAACTAATCGCTAACACCTCTTCTTGTAAATCAATCAGATTATTTGACTGGTCGGTGAGTTTGAAATTAATTCTCGTTAACGAATTATTATGGCATCGCATGTAGACAGGATTAATTGGGTTTTCAATAATTAGGAATCCTGGAGGAGCTGTTGGTGCAAACGAATAAAGAATATATCCCTGCTGAGCTTGATTTGATTGCTCTAGATTAATCTGATAGCTTCCTTCAATTACATCACATACTAAATTAAGCGCAATCACCGTTGAAATATTCACGTTGAACGGAGCGATATGCCTACCGCCACCATCTGGATCATTATTATATTTGAGGAGGACAGTTGAATCTGATTTTTGTAGCGCTTTGATATCGGTTTTAACAATTCTTGCTAATTTATCAGCGTTGTATTTCGGAAACTTGAAATTACGCAGATTGTCTTCTGTGATATTGTAATCGGTTAGGAATCGTTGTTTATTGTCGCTGTTGTCATTAATTATTGTTTGAATAATTAGTTCATAGATATATTCCATGTCCGATATAAGCTGATTTATTATTTCAACGTGTTTTTGCGATCTTGTTTTCCGTAGTTGTTCTAGTTGTGTGTCATATAATTGTTTAATCTCATTAAAATAACCACGGACGTCAGTTAGCGTAAATGAAATAGTAACAGTTGACTCGGCTGTTCTTTTAATGATAAAATCCCATTGCAATGTGTCTTTGTTGGTAAATATAAATCTATCGCCGATTCTTCCTTTTCTTATATCAGATAAATTATCTCGATAACTGGGATTGATTTCATGATATGATTGTACATCCGTGGTTAAGTCGGTGGTGGATTTTTCCGGTGGTTTTTCAGGCCATCCTAGTACGGTTCTAATAGAACTTTGATAGATATCTACGACGTATCCTTCTGTGTTTATCTCAATTGCGGATGATAGCGTCGGTTCATGAACTGTTATAGCGATTTTTGACTCTACTCCAGTAATCGATTTTATTCTACGCGCGAATTCATTATTGATTTGTTCGATTTGGTATGATCCGGTTGGTATGGAAACAACGTTCCAGTCTGGGGTTCCGTCGGGTTTATTCTTATTTGCAAATACCAGTGAATTATTCGGTTGTTGACCACCAAATGATTTTGATCTGATATTAGGCCAACTGTGATACACTCGTAGTTTTGCTAGCGCTATCTCCTTCACGGGGACTGGGCTAGGGAAATTCACACTAAACTCGGGTTCCGTTGATGTTATTGATATCATGCTTGTTTGTACTGGGTTCGTGTTCTCCACTATTTGTTGAAGTAATTCCATCGGTGTTGTCATCGTTGCTATACTGTTGTTGTCGCTCTAATTTTGACACCGCGGAATCATAAATACTGACCATCACTGAGAACTCACAATTTGGTATGGTTGAGATTATTGAGATCATTTTGGTTTTCGGGTTCGTGTTTTCCAATTCCATCGGTGTTGTCATTGTTATTATATTCATGTTGTCGCTCTAATTTCGATATCGCGGAATCAAAAATACTGACCATCGCTGAGAATTCACTATCTGATATAATTGTATTATCGAGTGACGACGATATCATCAGGGATAACTGCGAATATGCGGTTGATGCAATATGAAATTGAATTAAGTAATTCTGCAGTTTACTCTGGCTGCATGATGATATCTTTTTTGCTATCCCGGTTGATATACCCCCGATTGTAGCCACCGCAGAAATGCAAATTGGAACTACAACCGGGGCAATCATTGTAACCGATGCAAGTATTATTCCGGCGCCAGCGAGAACGCTTGACACCGAGTACATAGTAATATCAATTGCGGTGATTCTTCGTCGGTATTTTTTTATTTTTATTTGATACTCCTCGGCGAGGGTTTTGAGTCTAGTTTGAAATTCTCTGACCTGATCATAGCGACATTGCGTTGATGAAATCATTTTATTTTAAAAACGCTAGCGTTTTCAATTGTGAAATCCGAAGGATTTTCCTTTCAATTATCCTATTATTGACCTGGTTTTAGGATCTGATGAGGGGATACCGGATACAAATTCTATTATCCAGGGTAGTGACTCCCTAATCACAGACTCGTCGGAATTGTTTATAGTAATCGGAAATGGGATTGGTATAGAGGGTGGAGGTGGTGGTACTTTCTCTAGTATATATGTCAGCGTGTTAACACCGGTGATACCCCAATTACTGAATTCCAAATCAAATTTACGGTGATGTATTATTGTAAGTCGGTAGCAACCTGGTACACCAGTATGTCTGTGGCCAACATAAAGATAATTATCATTTCCCCGGATCCAATCAAAAGTCCCACTATCAACCGTGTACACGATGTTATTGACGCTTACACTATGTGGAATTTTTATCCTATTGATAGCCGCGCTAATCTCAGCGAGAGTCATGACTGCCACAAGTGGGAATCCAAAGAACTTATTAACAATGTCATTGACTGGTTTTTGATTTTCTTTTAGTCTAAAAACATCATTGTAAATCTCGATATAATTCCCCCTGATTCTGCTAGAATCTATCATCCCCCTCCTGTCAGAAAAGAATGAAATCAGAAGATCTCTGATTCCAAGCTTTGCTTGGTCTTTAATATACCAGTCGATGTTAGAAAATTTCGTCGTGATATCTTGGAGGCTACTGCCCTCAAAGAAATTTTTAACAAACTCGTTGGTGAGTTTTTGTTCGTCAATAGCGCTTTTAATTTCAGCGAGGGTCGGGCCTGTCAACGATGTGGTTTCAGACACAGGTGTTCTCCCTAAAAAATTATCTACGATGGTATTAAGTGTTGTTTGTCTCACCATAAACATATTAATATCCTTGAGAGTCATCGTAGATGTAGCCGGGACAACAAAGAAACTATTAGCGATGTAGGCATTGTGAGTGTGCTTGCCGATAAACTCACTGATTTCAGCGAGAGTCATTCCTGCCACAAGCGGGTTTCCAAAGAACCTACCAACAATGTCATTAGTGGGTTTTTGATCTTCTATTAGTTTAGAAATCTCGAGATAATTTGCCTTGATTTCTGAAGCAGTCATCATCCTTCCAGCTTCCTTGTTAGCGAAGAATGAATTCAACAAGTCTTTAATTTCAGCGAGAGTCATGCCAACCACAAGCGGGGTTCCAAAGAATTTATGTACGACATTTTTGCGAAAAGTACTATAACCTCGTATATAATCCTCCAGATCACGTTTGTGGGCGTCAATCGCGTCGGTGATCGTAGACACAAGTGCGCCTGGTTTAAGCTGTCCACCGTTGGAATATAGCGCAATAGAGTTTTCAGCGGCGTCGCGCTGACGTATCAAAATGTCATTCAATGACACATCACTGGATTTCAATTTACCCTGTTTGTCCTGAAATACAACTATTTCGTTCGGGTCAACACTTGCTAAATTTAACGTCTCAGCTATTTCATCTTTGATTAGTTTTTTTACATCACCGGTTGCAGTGTCATCGGGTTTGGGTTTCAAAGATCTCCCCCAAATATCAATCATGTTATTGTAAAACTCTTTCTCTCTCTAAAATCGTTTTTGACGACTTCGTTGAAAAATCTTCGATTTTCGCCAGCGATTACTAGTGTATTCATTCACGACAACATGTGGTGGTTTTCCGCTTGGGTTACTCAAGGAGTTAGAAATAGCGTTAAGGACATTTAATACTTCGCTGCCACATATTGGTGGGTCATTCATTTGTTGTGTTGGTAGCGTAGAATACCAAGTCTTCATTGGAAGGGTTTTTATATAACGCATAAACTCTTTTGGTGGGGCTAATCCATATGAATCAAAATAGACAATCCCACGTGGATCAATAGCGTATGCAACCCAGTGAGTTCCGGGTCCGGTGCTGTTATCTAAATTAATGATTCCGGTTTAAACGCTGTTTGGTTGATGTGGTAATTGATCTTTCATAAAGACACCTCTGAAGTTTTTAATCGCGAGTTTTTTAGCAGCATCGAGTAAATCAAAATTGGAGATCGGAATCAAAGATTCCACAACCATAGGTTCCTGAGTCAAAGACTCTCCAATTAATAAACCGGTCCTAGTCTTAGACCCTTTCCGCTGTACCACGAATACGGGGTTCCTGGTAGTCTTAGACCCTTTCCCTTTTTTTTATATCCTTTCCCAGTTGCCTTCTTTAGTGCCATTCCTGCTGCAGTACCAACGGCTCCTAACGCTGCCGCTTTAGCCACCGCTGGGGCTGCTGCTGCAATCAATGCTGGTATCGCAGCTAACAACGGGAATATACCGCCTGTTTTAATCATATTTTTGATAGCAGCCGCAGAGAGAGTAATCTGAACACCCTTTTTTGCTACTAGTGCATCATTGAAATGTTTCACCTGACGAGTTGTCAGCGATAGTTTATTTGCACCACCAGTCATTTGGTTGGGTTTCAACGTGATTGTGGTTCCACATTTTTTTAGCTGATTCCGATTGCAATTTTTTTAATTGACCGGGAGTTAACGCAACACTAATATTACTATATGACATTATACATAATTGATTGATTCTAAATCGTTTACAATTTCAATTACATGTTTTCCACTGGTGCATCTACCACTCTCGTTCTTCCACCAACACCTTCAAGTAGCATTGATTTATCACTGAGAATGACAGCAACCGCTCTATAATCAGCAATAGCACCACGAGTCACATTAGCTCTAAAATGTATATCAACAACAGATTGTCTCATCAAATCGAGATGTTCCAGTGAGAAGTAATAGATCGGATACAGATTTTTAAAATCATATTGTGATATTTGCAAACCAGTATCCACATTTTGATCGCGTGCCATAAATGACAACAGACGATGATAAACTCGTGCAATATAATTTTCTGTGTAATTAAGTTGTATATCCTCGGATGGTTCCTGTTGGCCGTTTATTCTCAGTGAGACGTCTTTCACACCTAATTGATCAAATATCATATGACTGAAAAGTTGATCGCAAACTCGTGCGTTATCTTGTAACGCAATAAATATATGACGTGGCGCAGAAACGCCTTGTTTTAATGCTAGGTTCCAAGTGAATAACCCGTTGATATTTGATTGTTTAACATCTGTACTCACGGTTAGCCAACTCAACAACGACTTTCCTCCTTGGTCCATAAATGATAGTAATCGTTCTTCTGCGGTGATTGCTGGAGTCAACACTGGCATCCACAATGATATTTTTGTTAAATTGACTTTACCGGCATCAGCATTTGGATTTGCATTGTCTGCTGGAATCCTCCAGATTGCGTCACTATCATCACTCTTTCGTACAAGCGATACTGTATGCTTCGCTCCATAAATAACTTTTCGGACGTTTCTACAGAATCCAAATATATGATGCAGTGGAATCGCGCATGAAAATGATTTACGCGCTCCTTGCAACATTGAAATACGTGTTGCAGCTCCTAGATTGAAATTAACATCGTTGTTTATAATCATATCTTCGGCATCAATATTAGCGGTGCCAGCATTATTCTTTGGTCGTCTTACAACAAATTGTTTTCCTCCAGCGGTATTTGTAGCATCTTTTGCAAACATCATAGAAGGTCCTGCTGATCTTGTATAATCATCGGAATATCTCGCTAACCCGATTATTGTTGTAGCCACATCAACATCGCGATCTATCGCCTCAATTTCTTTTCCATCAATGAGATATTTTGCACTCTCAAATAACGCCATGATACCATTATTGACAAAACCGACTTGAGTACCAGCTGGATACGGTGCTGGTACAGCAGGAGTATCATCAGCTGTTACAATTTCTCCTTCTACTTCAATAAACGCTTCACAGGGCAAAAAGTATTTACTGGTATCATGGACTTGAAGATCAATTCTTGCTCGACTATTTGAGTCTATGGCATGATAGGCGTAATATTGATAATCGCGTACAGAATCATCCTTGCCAACTGGGGCGTCTATATCAAACGCTGGATCATGTGACTTTTTGAACATTTTATTCTATTTATCAGAGTCTAAATCGCGATTTTCCATTTTCATCGTCGTAGTTTTTTAAAGCCACTTCCTGCTATCATATTTGCAATATTGCTTTGGTCGGGGGTTAAAACCATCGACGCTAATTTTTCATCTACTGCGTTATTTATAATTCTACTAACACTTGCAGGCATTTCCGCTGTAGACGGTAACGGTTTTGAAAATCCTTTGGATTTCATCCGTGATTTCACTAATGATGTTAATTTATTCTTCGCAGTTGAAAACGCTTTTCCAGCAAGATCTCCAACAGCACCAATACCCTTATCACGAATAACATCAATTGCTTTCATTCCTAATTGTTTAGCCAACGGCATCACTTTTGGAGCCATTCTCGCAAATAACCCTAAAATGGTATTACCTAAACCATCTCCGTAGTATGCTCTATAAACCGGAAACCGTGAATTAACTACGTAGACGGGGGTTGGTTTATCATGATTGTAGTGTATGATCATTATTTGAAATCAGAAACAATTTTTCAATTGACTTTTCAATTCAGTCACTATGATACACACTTTCCACTAACTCGCCAATGAAATCTCGATATGTGCTGATATCCATGATACCACCCTGAAATAATCGTCTACAGATATCAGCTGCTTCATTAATTATTTCCGGTGAGTTATTTCCGGCTCGTTTTCCTCCGATGAGAACTTCTAATCGTGATATATCACTGAGAACACTACCAGGACATACCCCACTTTGGGGTCCACTGGAATCTTGCAATCCGCTTCCGCTATAACCAGTTGCTTCATCCATTTTTTCTTCATCCGTGGGTTGTAAATAACCAAGAAGATCATAATCATCATCATCATCACGTGGTATTTGTTGTTTTTTAGGTGAAAAAGATATTTTCTTTGCAGGTTGCTGTCGCCGCCTTTGCGTTTTTTGCGGTTTTTGTTGTTGTTTAAACTCTTCGTATTGATTATACACTGTACCCACCGCATTGATATATTCAATGTATGATGCACTACCTTTCTTAATCAGACCTTTTTCAGTTTTGATTTTATAGAATATATCAGCCCAGTGAGTTATATTTCTAACATATTTATGATGTTCTGGTTTCAACCATTTTTTTCTGTTTTCATAGGACGTAACAACAAGCGCAGGAATTTCTGCTGGATCAGTCTTATCAATTTCTGCTAACCCTTCTTCGTTAAATCTCACGAGTAAATCATCTACTGTTCTTTTTGATTCTATTTTTTGTACGGCTTGTTCTGTTTGTTCAGTTTTCGCTGCTATTTTTTCGAGTTCACCAATAACAGATTTTCCCGTCTCGGGACCATCTCCCAGTATAGCGCGCTCTACTCCCTTCGTTGCTGTTGTTACTGGTTTAAACAATTCTTCAGATCCCGCAGCAAAATCAGTCTGAAGACTCTGTCGTTGTTGTAGTTTATTCCTTACAGAGTCACGAATTGGTACAAATCTCTTAATTGCATCCAGTCGTTCACGAGCCAATCGGGTTGTTAATGCTTCATTGACCATTATTTGAAATCAGAAACAATGTTTCAATTGCAAAACAATTTTTCAATCCGACCTAACACCATCGGATGATTTTTGATACGGTCTTGGAAGTGTTTTAGAGGCGTTATCATTGATGTTGAAAGTGTGGAAATCCTTATAAAAATAATTAATACCACACTTTCAACATTCTTTTGACATGTCGGATGATTTTTAACACGGTCATGGAAGTGTTATTTCATCGTGAGACAGCTTCGTTCATCGATGGCGAAAGTCACATAATTGCTATAAATAATAATAATACTGTGACTTTCGCCATTCTATTTTTGATCAATCTGACATATCGTCCATCGATTTTTGACATACCCCCCCCCCCTTGAGAGTCGGCTAAAAAAAATGATAATGGTCGGGCAATCAAATAATGATAAATGGTCGGTCACAATCAAATAATGATAAATGGTCAATCAAAATTGTTCATTTTCTTGAATTAACGCCCGTAGGTTTCTAACTTTAGAATTAACCTCCTTTTTCAATTCGTATTCGTACCCCAATTCTTTTCGTATTCGTTCTACGATGGTATACAACGGAGCGAACACACTTACGTCACTGGAAAATGCGAGAGAGTCCCGAATAGAATTCTGAATTCTCTTGATGAGCGCATACTTCTTTGGTAGCATATACTTGTTAGTGCTAACTCCGTATTCTATATCCTGAAAATCAGACATGATTTGATCAGGATTTAACCCATCTGATAGTTCAATATCCCAACTTTTCAATTTTGAAATCTCGGATAAAATGCTATTCATGTTTTCAGAATTCATTATTCTATAATAATGATATATTTCTAAATGAAAAATATGACGCATTAGACATAACTAAATTGAACTTTTTGTCCCGTCCTTTTTGAAATAGCCGATCGATAAATCCCCTCTGCAACATTTCGTACTGAAGGTGAACAAATATCGAAATGCCTACCGGCGCTGGTTATTGATTGAAATATTTTTTCTTCGTTAGTTATCGTATTCAAAGATTTCACAGGTCTCGCTTTTTTTGAGCAAATGCCAGTCTTTCCTCGTTTGGTATTCTCACTTTGTGTGATAGCCTGCAGATTTGATAAAGAATTGTTTTCCGGATTAGAATCCTTGTGATCAATGACAGAATCATCCTCGATCAATCCATAAAAACATTCAAATGCGAAACGATGATTGAGATATCTCTTCTTCCCGCCAACAGTAAACATCAAGTACCCTTGATTATTCACAGAACCAACTGGTTTCTTCAGTCTGCGGTTTCTTACAACACCATCACTAGATGTTTCATAATTTGTGATCACAGGGTGTTGTCTGAATTCTTGGTTCATTCGTATACTAAATACTATTTGTCTAATTCATTGTTTGGTTTAATGATAAATCTTTCGATGTAGTCTTGAGGAGTTCTTATGATTTTGTCAGGGACGTTGTCGCTGACAGTGTCAGGGTCAGAGACTTTATCAGGGTCATAATTTCTGATTGATTGTCCATTTTTTATTCTTTTATCATAATAACGCTTCAACTCCCTGTATCGCTTTCCACCGCAATTCAAACACAACTGAGATTTTCCCCTAACCCCAACCCCACATCGTATGCAGGGTAACGGGCCAAGGCTTCCACGACGAAAGCTTTGCATATGATACCCATAAAACTCATTTCTGCATGATTTGTTACACGGGGTTATTGATCCAATCGTAAGCCACTTACAGTGATTCATTATATATAAATTCTTCATTTAAATGCTTGTTTTAATTATAGCATGAGGGAATTAAGGAGAACGCCTTCGAAAAATGCTGAATTCAATGCTGATAAGGAGTTTAAGAGATTATTGAAGATTAATCCTAAATTTAATATCGATAGACCCAAAAAACGTCCAATAGACGGAAATATGAAAGAATTTAAGAGATTATTGAAGATTAATCTTAAATTTAATCTCGACAGACCAAAAAAAACGTCCAAGAGATTATTGAAGATTAATCCTAAATTTAATCTCAAACTTCCAAGAGACGGAAACATGAGAGAGTTTAAGAGATTATTTAAGATTAATCCTAAATTTAATCTCGATAGACCCAAAAAATGTAACAAACGTCCAAGAGACGGAAACATGAAAGAATTTAAGAGATTATTGAAGATTAATCCTAAATTTAATCTCGATAGACCCAAAAAACGTAACAAACGTCCAAGAGACGGAAACATGAAAGAGTTTAAGAGATTATTGAAGATTAATCCTAAATTTAATCTCGATAAACCAAAAAAAACGTCCAAGAGATTATTGAAGAATAATCCTAAATTTAATCTCGATAAACCAAAAAAAACGTCCAAGAGATTACCCTGGAAGGATGCTCAATTCAATCTCGATATAGTTTCTAATACACCAAAGAATACAATTCTTGATAAAGCCATGATTAGTAAAATCAGAGACTGTTTTAATGAATTTAAGCGTGATGGAGCATCTTATTGTTGGTCAACATTTCGAATTGATGGTGTTGTTGACGCTACCATGACTGATGAAAAAGCAGCAGTGATAATTTCACGTGTTGGGGAAAAAAGGCATTTTTTCCGAATCAAATTCATTATCGAAGTCGATGGCAAATGGATTATTAGGGATAAATTTGAACCAATCCTCAAGAATAAAAAGGCTGTCATTGTGAGTAGAGATTCCAAACCAGGAATTCTAACCGGCATTGACAAACCATACTACGAAAGATCTTATCCCGTAACAGCAATGGTTTATGGGATATATCCGTTAAATGATAAACCCGATATCGCAAAACTAGCTCCTATGAAATATTCTAGTTCACTGAATTGTGTAGCAGAACGAATAATAGAACACTTCACAAATGCATCCCGAGGAAATAAACTAACTGATCTGCGACGTAGGAAAATAACCGAGTGGGAACTGACAGTGAAACAGCATGGTGCAAAGATTTCTGATATAGCTAAATTAGAAGCATCATTAAAATTCCCAATATCAGTAACAACAATAACCGGAGAAGTATTATACGAACCGAAATATCAATCGCGAGGAGCCCCAATACAGATTATTGATCATAACAAACACGCGTGGACACCTGCGGTAACAGTATTTCCACGAGAACGAACCGTGAAATATATCCCCGAGGAATTTTCCGGGGATGTTTTCTATGAAGAGAGATTATTTGATGCTATTCATGCGTTGTGTAAAGATGATCCTGTGTCAGTGTGGTTACTTAGAGGTGATGAAGATCCCGAAATAGGATTCGATCAATTTGTAAAACCAAATGGTGAATTATATCGCGTTGAAGAATTAGATAATAGAATGAGAAAAATCGCTAGTGATTTTTCACCGGAGAATTCCCATGAAAAACTACTCACGGATAGTTTTACTATTCCATCAGTGGTAGCTCACTTCGCAAGAGAAAAAAACTCATGGCGTCCAACACGAAGTGATTTTCTCGAGGATGTTAAATTGAGTTGCGTCGATTTGGTCATGGAAGACTGTGGAATACGAAATACTCACGTGATGGTATGATTTCAATTGATATAGCCGCGTGTTATCCCGGAAGTTTTCTCGGGTATGGGGAATGTGCTGAGTACTTCAAACGATTTGGACACCCCACGCATGAAATGACTCATGTTGCGATTAATGGACCATTGCCTGATTTTGATTTAACCGGATTCGCTCGTGTGATATCATTCGAATTAGCTACAGGGTTACATCCGTGTAGTTATGTTTGGCTCGGTAGACACCTATCTGAAAAACACTGGATGCCAATAGTGCTATTGAGATATATGATTGATTGTGGTATGCTAATATCGTTGATTGTTTCCGAGGCTATTATATGCTATCGAGCTCAGAAAGAAGTTTGGCTACCACAACCCGATCTAGATAGAATAATCAGCGAACAGCGAAAACAATTCCCTGATTTCAATGAAGAACAAATCATGAATCGGTCTAAGTAGTTATTTGAAATTAAAAAAGAACAAGCAAAAGATTTTGGACGAAGAATAATCGGTAAATTTACCCAGGGTGGACGATACGACAATGCAAAATATTCTTCGCGGTTGATCATAGATATCGCTGAATACGATTTTATTGTAACGGATTTAATGAAACAGGGAAAACTTGTATCCCGTAAGGATGCCTTTCTATCCAATGGTGAGAAAATGGGTACGGTTGTTACCTACTGTGATGGATATAATTCCCAGTATACACATTTGAGAAGTTCAATGCTAGCCTATGCTTCTATTAATCTATTTTCGATGATAAATAGATTTCCTAATACCGCGGTTAGAGTGGCCACTGATTCGATGTATATACACAATAAGTACAAATCAGCTGTAGCTAAATTCACAGATCCCGAAGAAAATTGGGGGCGTTGGCGATTTAAAAAGGAGATGCTACATGAGTATTGTGAATCGGCAGACGTTGCCATGGATGATAAATATCTTTGTTGTAACCGTATTGAAATTCAATCAGAATTTTCTAATGCACCACCGGTATTTGATCCAGTATGTAGATACAAGACAGTTTATTTAAACGGTTGTGGTGGGTCAGGAAAGACAACTCGTGCAATTGAATTATTTCGTCGGTCAACCATGATTGTGTTAACACCGACTCACAGACTCGCCAGAGAGATGATACAGCGAGGGGTAAATGCCTGTACTTACCATAGTTTCTTTCGATGGAAGGGTGACAAATGGACTCCTGAGCGTATGGGTGATAAATTCATTCCTGAAATCATAATTTGGGATGAAATATGCACAGTGTCATTAGATGTATTACAAACATTTCTCGAGTGGTTGTTAAACAAAAACACAAAAGTCGTCATGTGCGGTGATCACGGCCAACCACCACCATTTGTCGGTGCATCTCCACATGAATGGCTAAGGAGTTTTGTAGACTATTATGAAGAAATTACCACTGATTATAGATCAATTGATGAACGATTACGAGAATTCAAAGCGCTAATTAGATTACAACCGGATAGAATCCAATGCGAAATAGCGCGTGAAGTGATTTCAGAAACTCCAATGAATGATTTCTGGGAAACATGGAGACCAAATGATTTGATAATTGCAAGTAGAAAAATAGTCAGGGACACACTTCAGATGAAGTTATTTGAATTGCATAAAGAAAAATTTGCAACGCTTCCAGTACCCCTTTGTTATAGGCCATCGGATACACGAAAACAGAACATTGAAGTTGATATTCCAGGACAGAGTGAAAAACAAATTCTCGTATTAAATGATATTGTGCTGGTTGATATCAATGTCGTTGAAGATGCATTGCGTGCTAATAAATCCCCGTGGACGCTAGGATACGCAGCAACAATACACTCTTCACAGGGATTGACTATATCGGATACAATTGTTTGGATGGTGGATAATCACATCGAATGGTCGAATTTAGTCTATCTCGCAGTATCCAGAGTACGAAAAATAAATCAACTTCGAAGAATTGTTTTCGATGATAATGACACCACAATAAATGATATTGATGTTAAAATTATTGATAAAAAACTCTCCGGTTACAAACAACAGGACAAAAAAAAAACAACGAGAATTTGATATTGATGCTGAATTAATAATCACTTTGAAGAAACAACAGAATAATCACTGCGCGAGTTGCAATTGTATAATGCGTTGGCAGTATTCGGATAAGGATCCTCGCCAATTCACCGTAGACAGAAAAAATAACAATCTCGGTCATGTCAGAAACAATGTGATGTTGACTTGTCTTGAGTGCAATAGACGCAACGGTGCTAGTTAAGACCATGCGGTGGCAATTGAGTATCCTCGGGAATTACCTGTAGTTGTTGTCGAGTAAAACCCCGCTGAGGGGCAGTTGAATCCAGTTTATAGACTGGAGGTCTACCAGTTGATCGTGTTATACTAGATATCTTGTGTGCAGTAACACTCCAAATAGGATCAGTAGCCCTTTTTCTACCCCCTTCAAGCTCTCCTGGTTCGTATAAGTACCTCACAATGACATTACTACCAAGAATTGGTTCTTTGAAATCTTTTTGTGGTTGTACGGGTATTGACTTCTTTTTAATCGCATTGATAGGTTTCATGTTGATTGTTCTAGTAATCTCGTTATTCAGTGCAGTAATCACAGATGGTAATCTTTTAACCCATTCACGGGATCTTTTTTCTTGGATGAATTCTTTTGCGTATTGATATCCAAATAACCGCTCAGCAATCGTCCGATTAAATCGTTCTACAATGGCCTGATCGCGATGTAGCGCAGTATGCCCTCGTCGTATGGTGACATTATGATGTTTCATTGTAGATAACACTGCACCCTGAAATTCCTTGCCAGGATCAACCTGCAATAGATTTGGCCAGTGCAGAGGACCTCGTCGATAAATCCTTTCAAATGCAGAAGCGACTTCAGTGGCTGATTTTGTTTTTAACGGTTCTGCTTCTTTGTATCGACTTGCAATATCAACTACGGTTAAAGCGTATTTGTAACCACGATCATGTGGCAGAAATAATATATCAGCCTGATGAACTTCATTAGGAGCGGTCACATCAAAATGCGAGAATTGAATTTGTTTAGGCGGTGGTAGATAAATTTGCCATAGTGCCTGTTTGGATAACCAATTAGCCGCAGTGGTTTTTTTCACTTTTGCAGCGCTAGCGAGTTTATGGACTGCTGATTTACCCCTCCAGTATCCTCTTGGGGAATAATAAATTGATTCCATATTATTAATTACCGGCACCTAACATCAATTTACTTTTCATAGCCGATTTTATCAAAAATGAAGCCAATTTTTCTTTGAAGGATTTATCAGGAATAGCATTTAACGCATGAATTAATTTCACATCCGCGAGAAGTCTGTGTTGCAGATTGCTGCTTTTATAAGCAACATCATGAAGGTGACAGGCCTTATCAATGGCGTTTATTGGTTCTTCACCGGGTCGGGGCTGATTTTGATTATTGAGTCTGATATCAAGTCTGGTTCCCGGTCCACAGTAGCTATATCCTGGAAGGTGCTTTTCTCCGGGGTACTTTGCCCATGGGGTTCCAGGGAGCTTTGCCAATTTGGCTGCGATATCACCTCCTCGTTTTTTTTTAAATCAGATCTCATAGACACAAATCTAAATTTCTTTGTACCACATTGCACGCATTTACCAGAAAGCGCTGATCTGTTATTTGTAGTTGTAATCGTCGTCAAGTCATCTGTGCCAGTACGCGTTTTACACTTCACACAATATAGATCCATAATTTATGTATATAAATATGGATATAATTGATTTTTCAGCGACTAAAATAAGAGAACCAGTTAAGCATCATGCAGCGCTACCAAACTCTATCCGGATGATTATAATCGGGCCATCTGGATCCGGTAAAACGCAATTGTTACTCAATTTAATAATGAGATGGATGAAGTGGGATAAGTTGTATTTAATTGCCCCTAGCGTAGATGATCAACGATGTTATGAAGTGCTAAAAGATTTTAACGACAGCGCGGTAGAAAAATCCGGAGAGGATATTATTGAATTTATAACCGATATCGATGAAGCACCGAGCATTGATGATATTGATGGAGATATTAACAATTTAGTCGTATACGACGATATAATGTTAGATAAACAAAAAAATCCTGCTAGGATCTTTTCCAGAGGCAGGCATAAAAACACTGACGTGATATATGTCACTCAACGCTACACTCAGGTTCCAAAAGTCATCATAGATAACTGCAATATTCTTGCTGTATTCAACGGAGTTGATACTCATACTCTTAGAAATATATGGCAGACATGGTGTTCTGATATGGACTTCAATCAATTTAAAAATTTCTTTAGTAATGCTCAGTCAACCCCGTACGGATTCGCAACAATAAATTTGCATGATCCTCGGACACGATATCGTATCGGACTGGATAAAATATTCGGTTAAAATCATTTCTTATTTTTTGTTAACCTGTAGCAGCAGAGAGGGTGGATGACCACATCGTTGCGAGCAAAATTGATTAAAAAATCGTAAAATCTCCGTTTTTGCAAAAATGGAGATTTTTTTTTTGGTTAAATGAGATTTTGTTGGAAACCTTATTTTTTGTCTGAAAACGTAGTCTATAGGCCATATTTTGCTCGAAAACATGATCTGTAGGCCTTATTTTTGCTCGAAAAAGGTGGTCTGTTCACCCTCTCTGCTACTTTTGATAGTGTAACACCCACTTCTAATGACATAACTATTTTGTAATCGATATTTTAAATAGTGTACCATATTTTTCTATTCTAAATGAATTCAAATTACTGCAGCTTTGCCATTTAAGATATATTCATTACTGTTTGCATTTTTGTTTCAACTTTTCCTGCTCATATATTTCCCCA
Organism: Unio pictorum; assembly: GCA_030141615.1. Taxonomy (NCBI): domain Eukaryota; kingdom Metazoa; phylum Mollusca; class Bivalvia; order Unionida; family Unionidae; genus Unio; species Unio pictorum. The sequence continues at coordinate 10,087,181 of JARLTB010000023.1, read as the reverse complement.
TTTTCTTTGCATACCTGATGCTTGATTCTTTATTTCCTTTGTGGACACAATTAGCAACGCAGTTACCAATTTTTATTTTTAAAACCTTTGCACTATTTCGGTTTGGTGTGAATAAATTTAATCACGCAGTGCTTACAACATGTATACGCGACTGGTTTAATCGATCAATCCATCTGTCTCTAAATGTATCTATGTGCGCGTATTGCGTTGTGTACACACCCCCATCCCCCGCACGAAAAAATAACAGAAACAAAAACAGAACAAGACAAACATACAATTTAAACAACCAACAAGTATACAAACAAAGAAATAAAATCAGAGAACGTAAGTGCTGATTTAATAAAATGTCCTCATTACTTCAGAAAAGCAATAACAGTAGCTGGCAGGAATTCAAATTAGTCTTTACTCATAAAATTCGCAACTATCGAAGTAAACATTATAATGGTAATACTAACAAGCATAATGTTATACTAAACACATCATCGAAGTGTTTACCTTCACTCCATTTGCTCGGTCAGACGGGGTACAGTAATATATTTGTACAATACCTTTAATTTAAACGTTATCCTCATCGACTTTTCAGATACTATAACCCAGTCCTTGCTATACACGCAACTATATAACATGTTTGATGAATTTCTTAACATCGGTTATAGACGAAATTGGCTCGAGACAAAAGAACAGTTAGGTAGATTAACGAAACAGATGTTGGAATATTTATTGGATATTTCGGTTTAGCTGGAATATGCAACGTTTTTGGAGTACACCACGCGGCGACTACTTAACCTTGTACAAGCCTGAACCGGGAATTCATCTCCTGATGATATCGTTCAGGTGCAAGCGGTTTAATTGTGCGCTTGTTTAGGTCTATATCTGATCAAAATTCCCATCTTTTCGACCCACAAGTGTGAAACAATTGCTGTATGACTCATTTATTCAAAAACTAAGCTCTCATGTTCCGTAGGGAGCCTGTGGTTTAGAACTGAACTGAGACGGGTGTATCCTACATAGATGTAATTGGTTCCTTAACACATTAACCCCTAGCGACGACTTTACGGGGCATGAGGTAGTAGCCTAACTCCAAAGTCTGTAGCGCCAAGGTCATGCATGATACACTAAAGTGGGTGGTATTATAGAAAGGTAGACATGTAGCTCTACAATAATAGTAAATAATCTGGCCATTTTAGTTGCACTACCAAATACAGAGGGAAAAAACTAAGTTTTTGGACCTGTTTTATCTCACCCAAAATTCGCCCGTGGTCGGATTCCGAATTTGAGTCCAGATTTTAGACTTTTGGCCTCAGATCTACAACAGACCGGCATGAAGCGCACCCAAGCAGGTGAACATGTGCAAAAAGTAGGATAAGGTGGACATTTTGAATAAAGAATCTTTTCCATCCTACAATTATGGGTCCGTTAAGCATAAAAACATAAATTTAAACAAAAATACAATATGAAGTCCATTTTTTCACCTTCTGCTCATGCACCAGCAAACTACCCAATGAAAAACATTTTCTTTAGCACAACTAGCCAATTGTCTAAATGAATATTGCTTGGAAGTCGATGTATTAGAATGTGTTCAGAAATAGTTCCCAAAATGTGTTTCCTACTCGCATTTCATGCGAAAACAGCAAAAACCTCCAGGGGTTAATGTGTGAAGGTAGAACAGTAGATATAAAAAGATGTTGAAATGTCTATCCTGACAAGATGCGTCATGAAGTAATGTCAGTTCCTGATAATTCCTCACGTTAACTTACAAAGCAATAGTTTAAAGGCAACCGAAAAGTATATTGTATGCTGCACAAAACCCAGATAAAGTTATGCATAGACGTCATTCTTTACTTTATATATCTGTTTATAAGACTGTTTTGTGCTTGATATATATAACCACGTACACTGATGCTGAATTGTTTTCGCTTTCCATTTAGCAATAATAATATGATACTTTATACTCTAACAATCTGCCAAAACAAAAACGTAAACAGTACAATAAATACTCTAATAATCTGGCAAGATAATACCGTTGACAGTATAATAAATGCTCTAACAATTTGGCAAATTATTACCGTAAACAGTATAATAAATACTCTAACAATCTGCCAAAACAATAACGTAAACATCATAATAAATACTCTAACCATCTCGCAAGATAATACCGTAAACAGTATAATAAATACTCTAACAATCTGCCAAAACAATAAAGTAAACAGCATAATAAATACTCTAACAATCTGGCAAGATAATACCGTAAACAGTATAATAAATACTCTAACAATCTGCCAAAACAATAACGTAAACAGCATAATAAATACTCTAACAATCTGGCAAGATAATACCGTAAACAGTATAATAAATACTCTAACAATCTGGCAAGATAATACCGTAAACAGTATAAAAAAACTCTGACAATCTGCCGAAACAATAACGTAAACAGTATAATAAATACTCTAACAATCTGCCAAAACAATAACGTAAACAGTACAATAAATACTATAACAATCTGGCAAGATAATACCGTTGACAGTATAATAAATGCTCTAACAATTTGGCAAATTATTACCGTAAACAGTATAATAAATACTCTAACAATCTGCCAAAACAATAACGTAAACAGTATAATAAATACTCTAACAATCTGCCAAAACAATAACGTAAACAGTATAATAAATACTCTAACCATCTGGCAAGATAATACCGTAAACAGTATAATAAATACTCTAACAATCTGCCAAAACAATAAAGTAAACAGCATAATAAATACTCTAACAATCTGGCAAGATAATACCGTAAACAGTATAATAAATACTCTAACAATCTGCCAAAACAATAACGTAAACAGCATAATAAATACTCTAACAATCTGGCAAGATAATACCGTAAACAGTATAATAAATACTCTAACAATCTGGCAAGATAATACCGTAAACAGTATAAAAAACTCTAACAATCTGCCAAAACAACAACGTAAACAGCATAATAAATACTCTAACAATCTGCCAAAACAATAACGTAAACAGTATAATAAATACTCTAACAATCTGCCAAAACAATAACGTAAACAGTATAATAAATACTCTAACAATCTGCCAAAACAATAACGTAACAGCATAATAAATACTCTAACCATCTGGCAAGATAATACCGTAAACAGTATAATAAATACTCTAACAATCTGCCAAAACAATAACGTAAACAGCATAATAAATACTCTAACAATCTGGCAAGATAATACCGTAAACAGTATAATAAATACTCTAACAATCTGCCAAAACGATAACGTAAACAGCATAATAATAATCTGGCAAGATAATACCGTAAACACTATAATAAATACTCTAACAATCTGGCAAGATAATACCGTAAACAGTATAAAAAAACTCTAACAATCTGCCAAAACAATAACGTAAACAGCATAATAAATACTCTAACAATCTGCCAAAATAATAACGTAAACAGTATAATAAATACTCTAACAATCTGCCAAAACAATACCGTAAACAGTATAATAAATACTCTAACAATCTGGCAAGATAATACCGTAAACAGTATAATAAATACTCTAACAATCTGGTGATGGAAGTGAAGATGCACGTTTCCAATCTCTAACAACAACTAAGGGACTAAATGACAACAAGGCACAAACATCACTATCTCTACTGTAAACGTATAATGCATTACGCTGGTATATGTCGAACACACCATATATAAAGGATGACTTCAGCTTGCTCCAGAGAGAATTTATCATTTCAAATGGGCCTGATGAAAGAGTGCAGTGGCAGGGAACTGCAGCACTGTATCAAACATTACAAAGTACAAACAAGATAGTGGAATAATGTATTGCAGATATAGTTGAAAAAAGGAACTGAGCTGGAACTACCATGGACACAAATTAAACATATCATCATCGATTGACTAAATCCACATATAAACTATTTTGTATTACAACAGAATCCACAAACAGTTGATGATTTTCATCAAAGTGCAAGACTTGGAAAAGTCACTATGTCATACAGCACTAAAGAACAACAAACACTTGTAGCAGCTATTCTGAGACTGGAATAAAACCTTAAAGCAATGTCAGTGGCAGTGTCATCCAATCCAGAATTCAAGCATTCACTGAAAGACAGCGGACAGTCGAACAACCGCAAAATGCAACGATCTGAGGATTGTGGATGGTGTGGAAAATTTGGCTGGCCATCCATAGCAAAGATGTCCCGTCAAACGACAAACAATTGCGTATATGTGGAAAATGTAACCATTATGCGGTAGGTGTGCAGATAGTCAACATTACGACTAGAGAAACTAACATTCCATAATCGTAAGAAAATATCACAATTAAATGTATGTAGCGTAAGGATTCAATCACAACTGACATTAACCTGAAAACTCTTAACACTGATTATCAATAACACAAAAACAATATCACTGATTGAAACAGAGAATCTTTCATGTATTTCATGTAGACAATTGCAGCGTTCAGAGAGCGATTTTTATTTGGAACCACCTGAAATTCTCTCTTGGATGTGGGTCTCTTCTCTAGCCCTCAGAATCGACCGACTTTACGTTAATACGATTTCCATGTTATCAAACATACATTGTGACCTTATTCTAGGTATGGATTTCTTAGAGAGCAGGAAAGCTACACCAGGCATGAACTCAAAACCAATTTCCCTGTATAATGGATCTTTAACATTCATATTAGCTTTGAAATAATGTACGAGAGCATTAAAAGGCCAGCGTCAAACAGCAACATCTAAGGCAAACCAATTCGAGTCGTCTATACAATCACCCAGACCCAGAAAGGCAGCCTAATACCACAGTTGTATAAAAGAAAAGAGAAACAACAAAAAAAGGAAGAAATGAAACACCATACCGTGGAGTAGGAAGGCAGACATTTTTTTAAAACAGACATAAAACTGGTGCTAGGAAACATAATAGCAAACACCACGGTGGAACACTGACAGTAATAGGTTGCGTTGCTAAAAGATATTCCACTAAGGCCACTGTTGCCCAACCTCCTCCTTTTTGGACGGGCGGAAAACTGATGTTAGGAAACACATACTAGCAAACACCAGGGTGGAATCCTCACAGCCTGAGTTGCTAAAAGGTCTTCCACAAAGGCTCCTGTTGACAGTTTTATTTGTATGTTTGTTGTTGTTTGTCTCCCTTTGGATTGAAGACCTCTTTCGATAAAAGCTATATCCTCACAAACCCTGATCCTTTAGATACCGCATTAAAAAACCTGATCCAAAAAGCGTGACTCCAATATATATAGGGAGCCGGACACCAAGCTAATCGATCAATGATCGGAAAAACAAAATTACATTATGTATACGAAATTCCACACAGAAATAGTAAATAAATTATACAAGTCATAGGATTAGAAAAATTACACGAGTGGCTTACACAACACTAGAATATATTTATGTTTTGTCCAATAGTACAACTGGACTACATTTGATCATACGAGTTCTGGCGTTTTACGGAGCGTACTGTCTTCCTCGTAGCCTCTCTTGGCATTTTGCATCCCGCCGGTCCCTGACTTTCCTTCCTCGTCTAGACATATTTATGAAGTGCGACATTCGCAAATAAACACGGTTACTGAGGTGGCATCATTCACACAGTACCGATCAAATGAAAATCCTGACCTTCAGGTAACCGATCGCGAAAGCACTATATATATATATATATATATATATATATATATATATATATATATATATATATATATATATATATATATATATATATATATATCATGTGTGTGTGTGTGTGTGTGTGTGTGTGTGTGTGTGTGTGTGTGTGTTAGCACCGATCAACATTGAATAGTTCAAGAAGATGGCAATCAGTTTGTTGTTTAAAATATTGATACACAGTTGGTTTTGGATGCTTTATTTAGCCTGTTTGGTAGAAAATCTTAAGAAATTGAAGTATCAAGATAGCATAAAGTAAGTAACCAGTTTGAAATTAGCGAGAGACCTGCTAGAATGTATGCTAGAGGAGAAAGTGAAGAAATTAAGAAGATTTATCACACCAAACTAGTGAGAAGACTGACTTTTGATTTGATTGAGCTTTCCGCAGGGACAAATTATACAACACATTTGCATGCCAAAAAGTGTACTGTATGCAAAATATGTTTGCCAGCAATGTCGCTAACGTTTGCTAATGCCCAGACGATTGGCTAGGAGCAATATTCGATAGCTAATAAGAGCTCTGTGGTAATGAGATGTTGGTGAATGGTCTTTTGTCAAGGACAGGTGCTTAAATTCTCTTAGAAGTCCAGTCGCCATCTATTCTTGATAGAAACAATACTATCCCTAAGGTACGCTCTGGCAAGATTCATTCAATCGGGTTCTACTGTTGGAAGTTACCAAGGAGGCTCCATGCTATATACTGGGGAAATACCAAAACTAAGCGACTCTGCGCTACATAGCACAAAATATTGTAACATTAGAGCAAACAATGCAAAACACTGGCGCTGTGGGTATCCGTGAATGAATTTGCAGACTTGCTGCTCATCTCGACCAAAACAGCAAATGCGTGCATAACAAACTACGAATGTTTGGAAAGACTGGCGACGAAACCACAACATACCTATCTCAATGCATGCACCACACGATAGACATTAAAATACAGATCAGTAACCAAACGGCGTATTTAATTTTAGACATCGATCAGATAAAACCATAGTTTGACGACAATGGAACTGAAATATATGGCGTGAAAATCAAAGTTTGCTATCATTTCCAATCGAAGAAACCAGCATAAGTGGATCGCATCTTTAGTGTGACTGCAGTAGCAGTATTTACGGTATGAACACGTAAATTACAAAAAGGAATAAATAAGAAGGGACTTGACATATCTCATTTATATTGCCATGGTGGAATCTGTGGTGCAGTTATACTGGCGAAATGTGCCTGGAAACCATAAATTGACTGGCTTAAAGTGGCGGAGTTGAAACAGTAACCTGTACTAGCGTAAACAGCTGGTGGTACGGAAACCAGATGAAGAGAAACCATGCAGATGTGCGAGTTATATGTATTTGGCAGGTTGGAAATCTGTGGTCTTGCATTGATTAGAGTACAATTTATGTATCGAACGGACACGTCTGGCCTTCTGATTTACAATTACAGTTGTATGGAAGTCTATGGAATTGTGTGACAAACTTGATTCTAGCGGGATTCGCTACAGGGTTTGACAACCGCTCGGTCAAGCAAATACTCCTGGCTTTTGACAATATGCTCCTAACCAGAACTATCAATTTCACTTCAATCCATAAACTATGCAAAGCTGTTCCGAATGAAGGGTCTAATGTGTTTATTTACTAATATGCTATCGCCACTGAAGAGGTAATTCAGTGAACGTAGAATATCACTGAAGTTCTTAAAATTTTCACAAAGTTCCACTGAATATTTTAAATGCTCACGTACTTGAATAATTTCACGTGTTGTCGGCTTTGGAATCAATATTTTCCACTCAGTAAGTCTAAACACATATTATAAATAAATCAAGAATTCATCTCAAGACCCTAAAAATGTTGCAAAAAACTGAAACATACAAATATGACGCCTTAATCCATTTACATAGCCCATATGAATCACATTAAAGATTCTCTAAAATATACACCCTTAAATTGCAAAATACTTAATTGCCTTAATAAACGATTAACACAGAAGAATGGATATATATATATATATATATATATATATATATATATATATATATATATATATATATATATAGAGAGAGAGAGAGAGAGAGAGAGAGAGAGAGAGAGACAGAGACAGAGAGAGAGACAGAGAGAGAGAGTTGCTTAAAGGAATTCGGAACTGACTCGGTCAAATGGCACTTTCGAAAAGATAAAGGTTCATACTGTCAAACAAATTAGGCTATCAGTTCATTTAGAAAAAAGGTAGATAAATATTTTCGAAAATTACTGAGAAGTTTCAAATGACCAAAAGATTTTTGGATTACTTTATTGTACAGTTTGTTGATAGTAAAGCTAGTGATGTCTCTTTTCTGAACAACGCACTGGTTATCATATGGTCAAAGAATATATCACAAAGACTTATGGGACGGTGCCTGCGACCTATAGTGGGAATTGTAAAAATGAAACCATACAGGCTCGTATTGAATTTACATGAGAAAAGAACGATTATTTAATAGATGGTGTTCATTCAATGAGGTTGACAAAGATTAGGATAATCTAACAACTCGAAGAGTTCAAGAACTCTTACATTAGTGACATAGGATAATACTTGGGCGAGAAAGGGGTTGAAACTTTATAGAAGGCAGCTAGTAAATCAGAAGATTGTTCTTTCAATCACATTGTTCCGTTTGTAAATAAATTAACATCTCAACAGGTTTTAGTTATGAAACCAGTTCAGTCCCTTTTGAGTAATTACAAATCTCAAACTTGTATAAATTTGAAGAAATCTATATATTCGTACGTGCACTTACTGTAATAGGAAATGACACCTTTTGTCTGATTGCGATAACGTGAAAGATAAAGCAATGAAATAATAAATGAGCAGTTGCAAATGATATTGGTTGTAAGAGGTAAAGGTCACGGTCAAACGTTGTAAGAAATATGAGAGGATGTTTACAACATTGTAAGTATACTTCCCTAATATGTTTTAACATGGTAAATATACTTTTCTAATGTAGTTCAACATAGTATACCTACTTATAGCTGTCTTTTAACTTGGTAAAAAAGAATTCCCGATATGTTTTAGCATGTTATATTTACTTTCCTCTGTATTTTAATGACAACTATACTTCTCTTTTGTGTTGTAGGATGCTAAATATCCCTTCTGATGCATTTTAACATGGGGCATTTAGGCTTCATTAGTTTCAGAAGAGTTTGGAATCATGATGAATTTGTTTCAATGAAAAATGTCCGAAATGCATCTGAAATCAAGCCTATATCAGAAGTGTGGATTATCATATAGCGCCGACAGAGTTATTTCCCTTTTAAAGGAATTTCGAAATGTCCCACCAAGCTTCATTCATTGTAGCTACTTTCAGTTTAATATTAGGTAGGTAAAATCCCCGTATGTCGATGATCTTAAATGGAGGATCAACAGTGGTTTACGATGATGTCATGATTTACAAATAAGCACATCCTAACAGAATATTTTCACTAAGCAGACATAAAAACACAGATGTTATTCACGTCATACAGTGGTATACTCAGATTCCCAATGTAAATGGAGATAATGTTGTTGTTGTTGTAGGGTTTAACGCCATTTCTCAGCACACGATATGCTATATATTTCGGCCAGTATTAATTATTGGGGAAGAACACGTGAAAATACCCGGAAAGAACTACCGACCCACGAGAAGCTAATGGTACCGATCCACGAGAAGCTTTCTCACATACCCACATTGGTCGAATCTGAGATTCGAACCCATGCAGACAGAGGTGAGATGGCAGTGATCCGTAGCGGGGAGCGCTTTAGGACCACTCGGCCACTCGAGGCCCCAGAGATAATGTAATTTGTTGGATCGTTTAACAGGGTTGATACACATACGCTTCGAAATATGCATGAGAAATGGTGTCTCTTCGACATGGATATTGTTAAGTTAAATGATTTCAAGATAGTGTTGTAGTTGTAGGGTTGAACGCCATTTGCAGCACAAAATAGGCATACATGACGGTCAGTGTTAATGGTGAAGGAAGAAACCATGAACATTTCAGAAAGAACCAAGATACTCGAGAAGCTACTGGCAAACATTCTCACATACATGTACCCACATTGGCCGAGCCTGAGGCTCTAACGCACGCTGACAGAGGTGAGCTGGCAGCGATCGGTAATGGACATCGCAAATGGACATATATTGGACATTACACCTTTAATGGGCATCGTAAATAAATAGGATTATCGGGCACCAACTGAATCAAATTACCCAATGGGACAGTCGGAGAAAAGCTGTAAAGAACATATTCTGCTGGACTTGCCCTTATACTTGCCCAGACGCGGCATAGCTACCGACGACTGTGTCACAGACTAGATTTACAGACGTCGTCGATGTGATATTGAATATACTCACACATGACGACCACCACCTGTTGGATCGTTAATATGTCGGAGAATATTTGGAAGAGTCTTTCGTTTTCTCCGTTTACTGCAATAAACTTCGTCAGATATTCGTTAGCTGTACTATTCATAGTCAGCATCATCTTATCAGAATCAGGTCCAATTAGTTTAAACGTATCAATGTTGTCAGTGATCTTAAAACGATCATAACATACCTTTTGTTGAGCTAGATCTTTTTCATGTATGACCTCTGCATATAGAAGTTATGCTAAAGGTGAAGCATCGTGACTAGATGACTCATTGTATTATCGACACTTGAAGTAATACAACAACTGGGATATTCAAGTGTATACTTCTCAAACTTAATTTTGTTGTACTTGCTGTTCTCTTTTGTACAACCTCGTGACCTCGCTGGCTATTTCTATATACTTATTGTTTGGTAGATATTCATACCCTGTAACAAACCAACTATGAAGATGGTCTTTTCTTTTGAAGTCTGATCGTTGTGGTCGTGGATGGCTAGCATAAATCGGCGTTTTCAACGACCATCGCAGCACAGTTCTGAGTGACTATTTCTATATGTCAATGGCGGAATCCGGTGTCGATATTTCTACAACGGCGCTCAGCGTGAGCTCGTGCACCCTGATATTTATCTTTTATTCTTTTCCTGTTATTGATTTAATGCTACACCTAATTTCATCATTGATTTGTTCGATTTGATATGATCCTGTTGGGAAGGTAACGAACTACCAGGTTTATGCTTTCCTACCAGCTGTATCAGTTGCCGTTTTTAAGAGCAATTTGCAGCGATTTAGTATCGTCTAATCTACAAAATATGTTTCTCTGATATTTAGCCAGATATAATAAAGTAGTAATTGTGCCAGTACGATTTCAAGTGTCCGATTGTTGGATGCTCATATCAGAGTTGAAAAGATAATATCGAATTCATGTTATATTGATGTTGCTGATATAATTGTGGTCGTCGTCGGCATTGTGTTAACGATGATCTGCTCCAGTCGCGTCATTATTTCTTCGGTCATTATCATATATAAGGAGGATTCTAAATGTAGCATGTGCACCTTTGGCCTCATATTTGCTCGCAACGGTGTCTTATACTGAAGTACAATGGTGAAATATTTTCTAGACGAATTTCAGAAACCACCAATAATTTGTTGAGCTTAGTCTTGTTCTGGAACCATTGTGAACGTTTTCTCGAAACTTTTATTTTAACACGACTAAGACGGTTACAGACAATTTACTGGTGTAGAACGAAAAGTATTGTCTACATGTATCCCAAATTTAAGGAGGCTAAACCCGGAGAGCCTATAAAATCCGGCAACTCAGCGGTATATTTTAGTAAGCTGTCTTCCGATGTCTATGTTGACACTCCAGTCGCTAATGTGTATACCATGTTTATGAATGGAATCGTATGAATTACACTATCTGCATACTTTTTGATTGTTTCGAGTTTATTGTGTATTGAATTGATGCTTGAGATGATGTTGGTGAGCTCATTGTTAATAATTAGATTGTTGTTTTAACGTTGACTAGAGGAACAAGTTGTGTATTAATTTCAGCGAGGTTAATGTTGATGACAGTTTTATTTCCAAAGACATTATACATGGTTCCATTTATATTTCTATGAAAATTCACGAACGCTATTACATGATTAGAATACTCAGATCTTAACGTGGTCACGTCATCATCGATAGTCATTAACGAGGTCATCATCGGGATATTGATGTTGTTCACTCATTTCTTCATTGCTTGTTCATGGTTTGACTCTGGGTTTTTTCAAATAAGCAATGGTATATTTTCCTTCCATATGGATATTGGCAGTAATTACATCGCCCGTTTTAGCAAAATACGTACAGATCTCAGTTCTGATCATGGTGCTGCTTTTGTATTGCCATTTGGTCTGATTTTGGTTCACTCGCATTCATAATTGTGTTTTTGCTCATGTTGAGATCGACATACATTATGTCTCCAATTCTTCTAATACGACATGCAATTAGCAGTAATTCGTTTCTATTCTTCAATTATACCGGTATTAGCATACACCACAAGTTATCTTCGGTCGCGTTTGGAACTCGCAAAATAATATCTGTCAACAGGATATTGTCCATCTTCAGCCGCCATTGCTGATCATGAAAAACAGCAGCCTCATTTTGGACGCAAAATGTCAGAAAGTTCATCTCGTGTTGCGTATTTAGATAAATCAATGTCATTGAATGTCTTGTCGCTAGCAGATCTTATGTTAATATCAACCATTTTAAACCATTAACCCGTTTAAAAAGACTGGTTCAAAACCGTTATCGATCTGGCATCAATAGATCAAAAACAAGAGCGTTCCCATGTGCTGCCGTTGGGAGTGATCACAACCGTCGTGTTTAGTGAAACTTAAGAAAATTAACAAGTTAAAGAAAGTCAGGCTAAAATTCAACATTAAACAACTGAATGACCCTAACATCTGCAAGTCATTCAAAGCCACAAATGGAGGAAAATTGGATCCACTCCTTGTCATGAATTATTATGGTAAGGTGATGACAAACATTTTCAAGACAGTCATGTAAACAGCTGCCAAGGACATCATTGACGTCCATTACCCGCAGAAAAAAATCCTGAATATGTGTGATTCCCGAAGAAACCTAAAAACAACACCAGACACACAACAGGGACAATATAGTACCGAGAAATAAACAAGATAATCAGAACAAACTTGAAGTAAGGAAAAGAAGAATGGATTGGACAAAAGTGCACAGAAATAAAGAGGAGTCTGATAAAGAATAACAGCAAAGATGCCTCAAAAATGCCTCACAGAAGCAAATGACATTGCATGAAGATGGACTGAGTATTGTAAGGAACTCTACAACAATCCGTCCACAGGAGACCCAGTTGAAGTTCCAAACTCCACAAATGATTCATCCATTCTCAGAAACGAGGTGGAGTCAGCAATAAGTGCACTGAAGAATGGGAGGGCAGCTGGCGTAGACAACATCCCAGCTGAACGTATGAAGAAAGGGGTGGGGATCAGTGATATAGCTGCTAACAAAATTCTGAACAAGATCTGGCAGACAGGTTAATGGCCAACACAGTGGACCCAGTCGCTGATTAAACCACTCCCCAAAAAGGCGATCTCCACCTGTGCCAAAATTACAGAACTATCAGTTTCATCAGCCATGCTAGTAAGATGATGCTGAAGATCATCTTGAACAGACTGAATCCACAAGCAAACGAAATGATCGCTGAAGAATAGGCAGGGTTCCGAAGTGGAAGAAGGACAACACAACATAACAAATATTCAATCTCACGGTTCTGTGTGAAAAGTACTCGCAACATAACATATCTACCATGTGTTCATAGATTTCAAAAAGGCCTTTGGCAAAGTGTGACATGAGTCATTGTGGGCCACAATAAAAAAAAGTTCAACAAGGGTTAAACGTTGACCAATACCATCAAGCAGCTGTACCCCGAGGCTACCAGTGCAGTAATTGCTCAAAGTTATGTGGGAACTGGTTCAAGACAACAGTTGGAGTAAGTTATGGCTGTCTCCTGTCACCCACGCTTTTCAACATCAACTAAGAGCACATCATGAGTGAAACCCTGGAAAACCACTTTGGGACAGTCAGAACTGGAGGGTGTAATAACATGTTTTGTCACGAGCAGCTAAAACAACGGCAGCTATGTCAAAGCTATGCCCCATCTGGAGAGACAAGATTATCTGTCTGAAAACGAAAACCAGACTATTGAGAGCACTAGTCATTTCAATCTTTTTGTATTCATTTGAGGCCTGGACCCTGACAGCTGGATTGCAACGAAGAATATATGCACTTCAAATGAGATGCTACATAACCATCCTTGGCATCTCTTACATGGACCACATCACAAATGAAGAAGTGTGTAACACCATCAGGCACAAAGTAGGCTATTAGGAAGACCTTCTCACCACCGTCAAAGAGAGAAAGATGAAATGGTATGGCCATGTCACTAGAGCCAACAGTCTATCCACAACCGTACCGCAGGGCAGCGTCCAAGATGGCAGAATGAGAGGTAGACAAAGAAAAAGGTGGACTGACAAAATCACAGAATGGATCAGAAAAAGTTTTGCGGAGACACAGGCATTGGCACATGATCGAGACAAGGGGAGGGAACTGGTCGAATGCTCAGCAGCACAGTGTCTCAAAGACCACACTAGATCAATAGACTGATGATGATGATGATGATGATGATGATGCTGAAAGTAAGGTAATTTGTCCAAATACACTAAACTACCTGGATCTTAATTGGACTCAACAGGTTCGCCAGGCCCGCAAATGCGTCACTGCGCTAAAAGTACCCATGGGATTCCTTGCCATTTATACATTGCCCGGTGACGTGGTTCAAAAGGCTAAGTCACTGTAATTTACAGGTAAAATTCGCTGGAAAAATATACCTGTTTACCTTAACTACAAATACTTGAGAGAAAAAAAATTGTACGATTTAAATACGTCTATATGCCTGTTTAGTAAGGATATGGTCATTTAAATTATTTCATCGTATATTTTTAAGTGAGACAGTGGCCGAAATGGTAAAAGCGTTAGACAGTGAAAACGATTTCATGAGTTCGAGAAGAAAAAAACGTGATTGACTTATTGTCAGCGTCTTGCAACAGTTGCTATTATAATTGGAGGAACCCTCGACATATCGAAAAAGTATAAATATACTTAAATGTGTATTGTAAAAAAAAACTTACAGGTCAAACTCGCCTGACACACTCTCATCCCCAAGGGCGTTTCGTTTTAAATTGCCCGGGATACACTTGGGGTGGGACGTGCTTGATCATAAATTTACGAAACTAAAATTCAGTCTGTACAGCCATTTGAATCTGTAGGGGTGGGGATTCACGCACAATGGAAAAAGAAAAATTATCCAAATGCAGTAGAACACTCATCAATCCAACAATACAAACAAAATTACCCAATATTTAATAGATATCCAGTGACAATATGCCTGGTCGCGGGCACCTCCTTTTGCATTTTGCGTCGGGTCAGAATTATAGTATTGGTAGCTCTGTGAGTCACGTATCAATTCAGGTCGCAAGAATTATGTTTGTTTCTTGTTCATAGAAGCCTCTGATAGCACAATGGAGGGTTTATTGATGGGTAACAAACATTTGTTGACCGCCATGTTTTTGGTCACATACTCCCACCTTTCCAAATGATACATCTCTTTTGTTAAATGCCGCCAGTCTGTCTTTATTCACGTTAAAACAAATCAATTACTAATCTTATTCATTTCAAAACTGTTTACAAGTACATGAAGAGTATAACGTTTAACCTTTTACCTTTCACGTAAACATAAATCTATAAACTCTTGTGAGGTACTGTGTTTACAGTATTCATACACTATATATATTTGTTATATTATCTATAACAAGAACACGTCTTTGTTATAGTATTCATGCAAAGTATATATTTGTGATAGAGTTTCTATAAGAAGTACACGTTTGTGTTGTAGAATTCATAGAAAGTGCACATTTGTGTTTATAATATTCATTAAAGGTACACATGTCTGTCAAATTTAAGAATACTTTAAGAACAAAACAACGTTGCACATCTTTTAGCCATAAATTACAGATGATACTGACTTTAAATGCCAAATTATTTTCAAATTTCAAACAAACAAGAAGAAAAACAAACAATAAGATTTCCTGCAAATGGAACATTCGCACGCAAACCTGATTTCGGCTAATTTTCCAAGTAACAATAAATACTCAAAAGATTATGTGTAATTTCTCGATGTATTTTAACACGTAGCTATACGTCCCGATGTATTTTAACATAATAAATAAACATTAAAAAATTCTTCCTATGTATTTTAATATATAATTAAACATTTAAAAATTCCTCCGATGTATTTTAACATAATAAAAAATAAACATTAAAAGATTCCTCCGATGTATTTTAACACGAAGCTATACGTCCCGATTTATTTTAACACGGTAAATATACTACCCGGTGTATTTTAACATCGTAACTTTACTTCCCGATGTATTTTAACATGGCAAATATACTCCCCAATGTATGTCAAAGTCGTAACTATACTTCTCTGTGTATTTTAGCCTGGTAAATATACTTTCTGATTCATTTTAAAATGGCAAAAATACTTCGCGATGCATTTTAATATGGTAATTATACTTGTTTATATGTATTTAAACATGTTAAATATACTTCCCGATGTATTTTAACATGATAAATTATTTACCGATGTGTTTTAAGATGGAACTTTGGTCTCCCTTTTGCTTCAGGAGAGTTTGGAATTGAGATTCAGTTTCACTTAAAATAGTCTGAAACCAGTATGAATCAACTAACTTCAGCAGTACTATGGTTTATGAGATAGTCTCAACGGAGTTATTCCTCTTTTTAGAAATTTTGTAGTCGAAGGTAATGTTAAATTCTCCCATCAGTCTTTATTAATTGTTGTTTAATTTCAGTGTAATCCTTTGTAATACGTACAGTACACAAGACGAAAGAGGTCGCAGTAATAAGCTAAAAAGTAATAGTTGCAGTTGTAGAGTTTAATACCATTTCTCAGCACATGATAGGCTATACATGGCGGCAAGTATTATTGGTGGAGGAAGAACCCTGGCTTCTCTCAGGAAAGAATTATCGACCCACGAACAAGCTTTCTCACATAACTACATTAGCCGAATCTTAGACTCGAACTCACGCAGACAGAGGTCAGATGGCAGTGATCCGTAACGGAAAGCTCTTGAGACCACTCGACTACTCGGGGCCCCTAAGCTAAATTGTATTTTTGGATATAGAACTAGCCTTTTCTTGAGTATGTATGTTTGTGATATTGATTTGTAAATGAGAATCATTAGGAAAGTATAGCACAAAAAAGTCACTCAAATTGAATGCCTTAAGACATCAGCCTTACATTGTACTAAAATAATACAAAAATGTCGCACAGTGCGCACAATTAAGACAAATCAGTTATACAGTGTCCCCAATTAAGACAAATCAGTCATATAGTGTACCGAAATAAGATAAATCAGTCATACAGTGGACCGAAATAAGAGAATCAGTCACTTAGTGTACGGAAATAAAACAAATCAGTCGCACAGTGTATCCAATTAAGACATATCAGTCATACAGTGTACCGAAATCAGACAAATCAGTCCTACAGTGTACCGAAGCAAGACAATCAGTCGCACAACGTACCCAGTTAAAAAAGTCACTCGTACAGTGGACCAAAATAAGAAAAAAAAGTTACACAGTGTACCCAGTTAAGATAAATCAGTGCTACAGTGTACCGAAATAAGACAAATCAGTCATACAGTGTCCCGAAATAAGACAAATCAGTCGTACAGTGGACTGAAATGTCGCAAATCAGTCCTCCAGTGTACCGAAATAAGACGAATATCCGAAAAAGGCGAAACCTGGTGCTCAAATTACTTATCGGCAGCTATGACACTCAACATCGGAATTTCGATCAATTTGGATTGAAATATTAAAGCGGCATGGAAATCCCTTTCTTTCATGTGCCATATCCTGGACACCAAATTTGTTAAATTCCACGATATTCTCGTGTTTATAAATATTAATATTTCTCTAATATACATGCTACTAATTTTGAAATTGCAATAATTGATTATTTCATGATATCTTGCGGTTAGTTTAGTAAATCTAATAGGCCAGATTTAATTTAGATGTTTGATTTCTAACACATTTCTTTCATTATGGATCATTTCTGTGCAAGCAATCTCGAGAAAACATTCTGTAAGCAATGGAGCAGCTTCAAATATGCGCCACCCCACCTCCCGCAAAAGTTCAGACAACCTTTCCACTCATGTGAAAAGATGGACTTTGAGTCTCCTTTTTTATGGGACCCCGCCCAACCACCTACCATAGTCTGTGTTGGCTTTAGTCACGCAAGTGTTTGTAAGTGAGAAATATCCTGCTTTGTGTAACGGGGTGTAGTCGACACGCAAAAACGTATCAAGGCAAAATATAGAAGCAATAAAAACCACAACAAACTTCGATGAAAATATTTTCTAAATGATATTATATTTAGCATTTTATGAACATGCTTGAAATGGTGATAACAATAATGAGAGAGGTTTTTCATTGAAAAAAAACTTTAAAGCTTCTCGAATCTAAACGAATTTCCTTTTCGGAAACAAACGCGTTTGTAATTCAAGATCAGAGATGAGTGGTAAACTTCTATATAAAAAGATTATCACTTATTAGTGTTGCATATTTTTAATTAGCAAATAAAAAAGGTATATACTTTTTCTTTTTTTCTTGTAAAGGTCCTGAAGGGAGATTAGTTTTGTTATTATTATTATTGTCGTTATTATTATTATTATTATTATTATTATTATTATTATTATTATTATTATTATATGCACTCGACATGCTCTCTGGTCGAGGTTTACTCTTCAGGAAGTATGCGGAAGTCAGAAATGAGTGTCATTTACATGACTCACTAGATGATGATGATGATGATGATGATGATGATGATGATGATGATGATGATTTAGTTGTAGTAGTAGACGTAGTAGCCGTAATAGTAGTAGTACTTATTGTAATTCTCTCCTTGCTGCTCGTTAGGTAGCTAAATATCGTAAATGGCAAGGAGTGTATGTTATTAACTAGGTAAGTAATATAAATAAACTTTAACTACCGGCATTACAGTCATGCTACCATGGCGGACGGATGACCTACAGTCATGCTACCATGGCGGACGGATGACCTACAGTCATGCTACCATGGCGGACGGATGACCTACAGTCATGCTACTATGGCGGACGGATGACTTACATTAATGCTATCATGACGGACGGATGACCTGCAGTCATGCTACCATGGTCGACGGATGACATACTGTAATGCTACCATGTCGGACTGATGACTTTTAGGTATGCTACCATGGCAGACAGAGGACTTTCAATCATGCTAACATTGCAGACACATGTCTTACAGTTATACTACAATGCCTAACTGATGTCCCACATTCACGTTACCTTGGCGGGCGGATGACTAGCAGTTATTCATTTAAAGGAAAGGTAAGAGTTATAAAAAATATTTTGAATATCAGCTACAGAAATTTAGGATTTTTAATGTTGCATCCATAACCATCTAGAGACCATGTTGCCAAACGTGCAGTATACACACACATGTATCTATGCATGTATGTATGTATGTATGTATGTATGTATGTATGTATGTATGTATGTATGTATGTATGTATGTATGTATGTATGTATGTATGTATGTATGTATGTATGTATGTATGTATGTATGTATGTATGTATGCGTGTGTGTATGTCTGTCTGTATGTATTTTCATGTATATTTTATTTGTAATATTTATTGGATTTTTTATATTTATATTTCGTTCTACTGCATTTGTATGGGAAAATATGAATGAGAATTTTTCGAAGTGTTCGTCCGAGGAAACGAGTTATTATTTTCCCATACAAATGAAGTAATCGTTTTATGACATACTCATATTGTTATTCTATCTAAGGCTAAAAAATAAAATTACCTTTCAAGAAAAAAAGTAATTGAATTTATAATGTATTCCAAACAAAATACATAACTGTAATTCTTAAATACAAAATAACAATATTAATGTGCACTTATCCCCTTCCAGCAACGTTTGAACTGCCTCGTGCATTCAGCATAAGTGGTTTAAAAAATATTGTTTGTTCTGCTTAAAATTGAAATTTATAGTCATATTGTGAGTGAATGCGCATTACAATTACTTTTTCACTTGGTCTGGAATGAATAGATCTTGGTTCGTTTCATCAAATTTGCTGATTATAGATTGTATTTAGTTGGCGATTTGGGCAGATATAGACATAATTTGGCTCAGGTGCATATGTGTTTCTGTTCTGTCATTGAATGTTTGGAATCATAATGTGGAAAAGTATGAAAAAGACGCTATGGAATATCCATCTAATTTCATTTTGAGTACAATAAGGAGAATGTAATTGCAGCTGGAAACAGAGTCGAAATTACAGAACAAGTTCGCGGTGTGTAAACATGTTTGAAAACCCATTACATGGCTCAAGTAAATCGGATTTGCAGAAATAGCTAGGAAAGTACAGTTTGAGGAAATTCAAGTTGTAAAAATGTAAGTATATTTCTTGCCATTCGTTTTACTAGCTAAATAAGAAATGTGTATGCTTTGTAACTTGCATGTTATTTATATGAACCCTATCTTTGATATAAACTGTATGCCTAAATCCAAAAAGTTGTATCAAAAATGTTAACTTGGAATATTGCAAAGTAGATGCAGCGAGACATTCCTTTCAGCAAAAATGACTAAGAATTCTTTTTCGTCTTGGCTCATTGGCTCCGAGCAACTTACGTTTCTAACAGAACCTTCTGTTGCATTTTGATTACTCGAATTTAGTATTTTGACTTACCACATAGTTCTTTTAGTTTTCATATAGTATAGGCGGTTTCATAATTCCGATATCAAAACGTATTACACATTTTTTACGTGATTCTGATCGGTCCATATAAGCCTGTGGAATTCTTTTTACTTATTGGCTGCATTCATGTGAAACCTTTTCTAATCCCGCCTTTTGTAATTTTATTTTGTTTTTAATTACTATTTTGGCGGTCGTCATTTTTCGAATCACGCAGGCAAGGGAATTTGGACATAAATGGTCTCGTCTTTTTGTATATGGCCAATTTATTCCAATTGGGGTTTGAAATGTCATGAATATACCCTCTGGTTAAGTCTGGCCATCACTGCAGGTGCCTTGACAATCCTGCCGTTCACCTCATTATCAATTGAGAGTGAGCTAGAGATGTTAGACCCGAGGTATGTGAAGTTCTCGACAACTTCCAGGTTGTACCCATCGATGGTGACAGCGGAAGGGAGTCTGCATCTTGCGCCATAACGTTCATTTTCTTTAAACTGATGGTCAGTTCAAATTCCTTGTGGGATGTCAAGACTGCATCGTCGGCGAAACGCAATTCACGGATGAGTACCTTTATGACTTTAGTCTTTGCACGGAGACGGGCAATGTTGAACAGCTTTCCGTAAGCCCTGGTATGTATGTACACTCCATCGCTGCAGTCCTTGAAGGTGTACTGGAGAAGCATGGAGAAGAATATGGCGAAGAGCGTCGGCGCAAGCACACACCCTTATTAGACTCCGCTAATTACTGCGAAGGTCTCTAATACAGAGCCACTGAAGCACACAGTGTTGTGTATGTTCTCGTGGAACGACATAAGGATGGCAAGTAGGCGATGGGATGGGGGGGGGGGGATGGGGGGGGGAAGGGCAGCCAATCTTCTGCAGGGGTCTGAAGAGTCTGAAGAGTCCAATCCAACTGACCAGGTCAAATGCCTTCGTCAGGTCTACGAAGGCAACGTAGAGGGGTATTTGCTGCTCATGAAACTTCCATTGCAGCTGTAGTAGTAAAATATCATGTCTACAGTTGACCTGTTGGCTCAAACTCCTCTGGCCTGTGATGTCTTCACCTGTCTTGGAATTGAGGGGGGGGGGGAAGGGCGGTCATTGAGGTGTGTGGGTGGTTGCGGCTGTGGCTTTCTTGATCCCTTAATAATTCCTCTTGTATTCCCGGTGTCGGCAGGTGTCTGTATACTGTTGAAAATGTTAAGCCAGTAGATGTAGGCACAGTGGCTGGCGGTCTTCTGGGCGTTGTTCCTTGCATTCTTGAGGGATTGTAATGTTCTTGGGCTAGGTGCAACCTTGTATGCCAGGAGGGCTTTCCTCTTTGTCTCAGTCACGGGCTCCATCTTCTCCCAGTTTGCCTCATACCAGTAGGACATTTTTCCGTTTCCTCTTCCCGTAAGCTATGACGGCTGAGTTGTACACAGAGTCACGGAGATGGGACCACTTGGAGTCAGTGGTGTCATCAGGTGTCACTTTGGAGAGAGCTTCCTGCACTTTGCTGATGAACTGCTGTGTTTTCTCTGGGTTGCTTGCACAGCAGATGTGGACACGAGGGTGACTCTTCTTCTTGGCATGGTGCAGCTCCTTGGGTAATATTCGCACCTTACTGACCACAAGGGAATGGTCCGTGTCACAGTCGGCACTGTGCTATCTGCGGGTGAGGTGGATGCTGGGCAGTTCCGCTCGCCTGGTGATGACAAGGTCTAACAGGTGCCAGTGGAATGAACGTGGTGACGCCATGACGCCTGGTGTATCTCTTTGCATTGGAAGAAAGTGTCGTTCACACATAGGTTGTGAGAGCAGCACATCTCCAGCTACCGTTGACCTTCTCGTTGATCTTGCCCCTTCCGTAAAAACTGAGACAGGCGGACCAGACCTCGTGGTCAGCTCCCACTATAGCATTGAAGTCTAATAGTAGGTAAAGGCCTTTGTTGTTTGGTATACTGGATATTGCCTGATCCAGAGCCTCATAAAACTTGTATTTTTCCTCGTGGATAGAGCGGAGGGTAGGAGCATACACGCTGCAGATGTTGACCGGGCCTAGAGATGTTGACAGCCGGAAGCCAAGGATTCTCTCAGTACCTGATGACGGAGGTTCCATAAAGGCAACTAGCGTGTTCTTTACGGCAAAGCTTTCACCGTGATGCCTAGGTTCATTCAAAGGCTTCCCCTGCCAGAAGAACTTGTAATTGGCTTTCCTGATGGCGCCACTGTCAGCCAGTCTGGTCTCCTGGAGAAAGGCAATGTCGATGTTAAGTCGGGAGAGTTCTTTGTCATTGACAGCAGTCTTCCGTGCATCATCAATCAGCTGTAAGTCATTGGTCAATCCAGGACGCATGGTCCTAACGTTACAGGTTGCAAAACGAAGAGCTGGAGTTTTCTTATATCTTATTTGAGTCTTTCCTGGTGCGGAGGTTTTTTGGCCCACTTGTCGAGATGATTCTCTAAGCTCCACTCACCCAGTGAAGCAGGCAGGCATTTTCGGGCAAATTACTGACTGGCGGCTGCCCAGCTTAAGGCGGGCGGTAGCTGTCCAGTGATACGTGGTGATATCTCGTACCGTCAGAAATAACCCCTGGCGCCACGCTCTTCGCCAATCGAGCTTTGGCTTAGAACCGGTAAACTGCTACTTCTCGTGTTGTGCCGACGCCGTACGACGACGCTGGAGTGTCCTCTGCAGTGAAGCTACGAAGCCTGGGCTGGGTGGTATGGAGAATCAGCTGTTGTCTATGCAGCAGATCCCCCTCTCCACGCAACTGGTGGGCCCAAGGGAACGACGAATGTCGATATTACTTGGCACTAACGGCGTCGTAGGAGTTGCCGGAATGACGTTGAAATTAATGTCAGACCGCCTTAGGGATTCCGTCTCCGGATTTTTGTTGGGGTTTACTCCCTTAGCCTTTCACATGAGTGTGTATAGTCACAAGGCAGTAGAGGTTTGGAATCTGAGTTTACCTTGTCCTAGATGAGTTACCATCCAAGGTTTACGAGTCCCATCTATCCGAAGCAACTGGTTTTAAGGTGTCAGTGGCCCGCTTTCACCCCTTCTCCTTGTCAAGGTGTGGGGTTGGTGTGTTATCAGTTTATAGTATTGTATAAGCCCCACTTGTCAAATGGTAAGCTGTAATCCCCACTTTGTCAAGGGGTATTGTATAATATATAATAATAATAATAATAATAATAATAATAATAATAATAATAATAATAATAATAATAGTAATAATAATAATAATAATAACCCACTCCCTTTTGATACTCATTATCTAAAAGATGACTGCCCTCGATATAATTGTCAGGTTCGAGCATGATAATAGATAGAGTAAATTGAGCAGGTATATTGAACAAACAAATACGAGCCTCGTAAAGATAAACAAACAATTTAATTAAGTACATACACAATTATGAAAACTTTCTTTTCATTAGGAATACACGCTGTTTAGAAATAAAACTTTCATCGAATTACAATAAAATTTGAAATAGATTTAAACAGATTATCCGATCTATTACTGATAGCTTTAAATCATCATAAGATCGAGTTGTACAATTGAAGTCAATGCTTTGTTCGATTTTCATAACCTGCTATTCCTCGATCTCGTTCACTGCTTAATTCAATGTTGTTTCAAAAAGTCACTGTCTCGTCCATCTCTAGATAATATGCACCCGTGGATGTTTCAGCTCGTTTCCAAACTTGTTCACTGTATCATGCGCTCACTGCAATTCCCGTTTCCCAATTCCATTTCCCAAGTGTACGTCGCAATTTACGTATCTTCAAGATCTTCCCAAAAAGCTATTTTTTCCATTTTAAAAGAAAATTAAAACAACCTAAGTCTCTCGTTACAATGGCTACGGTTGAGACTTTCCATTATTCCTGGATCGAAAATCAGATATTTATATCAGTAATAACAGCTTTACGGCTAGTAATTAACTACCCTTGTCCTCAAATGATTGTAGTTAAACAATTGCTAATTATACATCAAGGCTTTGAATTCGGGCCCCGCCTTAATTTACACAGCACATAAATTGAATACATTCTCGCTAAATTATCTATGAAATCAAAATTCGATGAATTCACATGTATTCTCGTAAATCACTAACTAATGTAATACATCAAATTCTTAGAACCTAATCATTATGCAAACAAGATGATAAATTCAAGAATTAACGTAACACTTCCTATTCATAACTCAGCATAGTGTTTTACGACATAAATTAACACTACGTCATTCTTAACTAAGATATAAGGTACGAATTCCAATTCATAATTCAAAAAGCAAATTATTATTCAAATGTATCAAATGAAATCATGCAAGAACTTCCGATTCATAATACAAACACATTATTATACAAATGTATCAAATGAAATCATGCAGACCTGTAAACTAAAGTAAACATCATATAAATTGCATCAACAATATACAAGGAAGTGTGACAGTACCTTTATGTTTTTGATGTGTCCCTCCCTTAGTTTGGCTTGTTTTTATGGACCACGATTTCTTAACGGACGTATTTCTCTCAAATGTTCAGACTAATTATAGTTTTCAATAAGGAGATATTAAGTCCAACGAAACTTCGTGTGAAACATACCCCTTATTTTACCGTGACCAATCATAATCAAATTTATTTTCCCCCGCTTTTCTCTAAGAGTCGCTTACGTCTGGTCAGTCCACATGGGTTTAATATTAACAATAACATTAACAATAGACGTAAATTTGTTTACCATGGTTTGAGTTACAGACATTGCGTTAAAAACATTTTGTGTGAAAAATTTAGCAATAGCTTTATCTTGTAAACATTTGGAATGAACTAGAATGCAGTTTCCAACGAAATACCAACTTTAACTTAGGTGAGGTAAACTAGTATACATTCTTGTTGACTGAAATTTTCGTTTTTATTCGTGATGCAAGGTCTTGAAACAGAATAATTGCTTTGTTAGTGTTTGATTTGGGATAAAATTTGTAATGAAAATTATTCCTTTCTGGGAGTACAAAGTGCTGTTTATTATATTCCTGGAGGTTAGCAGTAACTACAAATTACAGTAAATTCGAAGTTGTCACATCTCAGCTTTACAGTAACATATTCAAATTTGGATTCATATTGGAATATTAGTAAAGTTTATTCAGAACATTATTTATTATTACATGTGTTAGAGAGTCTATAATTATCTGGCATTTAATTCGCAATAACGTAAATTCTCTTTTAACGTTTTCACTTTGTATTTGAGGTAAAAAAAAAGCTTCTTTTTATACAAAATTTGGCAGATTTCGGTCTGTTCTGTTGGTTAGCTTAAGACCATAGAATTGTATGCTTACAGGGAACTTAAGTTATTATAACCGAGTTTCGCACTCAAAAGTCTAGCAAGCACATCGCCTTAAGCTGGTGGAGTATAATATTTGCTCGGAAAAACAACTATAAACAGGTGAAGAGCACATAACTTTCTCGCAAACGGTCAAGGACTTAACAAGCCAAATAGCTCGATATTATATTATCTTTTGAGTAGCAATTTTGTATACACTGCATTAAAATTCTAATACTTATATTTTGGACAGGGTTAATTATAGACAAACGTAATAACCCTTGAAATGTCATCTCTGGATATTGTTCAATTCCTCCGTTATCGTGCATACTTTCCGTGCGTGAGCAGATCTCAAGGCGAACCTCCGGTTCTGCAATCAAACCCAGCCAAAAAGTAGAGCCAACTTCTTACATCCAGATTAACTTCCGATTACTAAATAATAAACCGATACTCAGTCTTAAACACTCTTATCACTTGTGGTCAATCTTTTACGTTCTTAGACGTAAAATAACGTTTTTCTAGCCATGCCCTTTCAATGTCTGGAAATGTGCATGTTAGTGACAATCTGTGAAAGAAAATATTGGCGACTGCTTCAATTAGGAAAACTCTCAACGCCAATAAATCTGATACTGACGTCATCCACATATATCATATTGGGGATCTAGCAGGATTGGTGATTTCTATCAATCTAATAATCATTACAGTGTCTTTACGATATTGACTTTTTTGCAAGTAGTACGTTAAGAATATAAAATAGTAGAAAAGATAATGACCTGTGTCAGATTTATTTACGAATAACATATACATTTCTTCAATATGTATCAACTAAGTGAATGAAAAGACGCGTAAAATGCATTCACGGAAAATCGAGGGAGGAACATTGCAAAAGGTTTTCTTTGTGTTACAGTTGAATGATGTAAAATATTTATTTCATTTGAAAATAATTATTATTTGAGACCTTTGTTACACTGAGAAAGGTGAATTTCGTCCGATTTGTGAAGTCTGAAATGTATTCACAAACGCAGTCAGTCAAATAGATATATATGCATGAATGCACGCCTGCACGCACACACGCACGCACACACGCATAATACATACATGTATACATACATGCATGCATGCACACACAAACACAGAGAGAGAGAGAGAGAGAGAGAGAGAGAGAGAGAGAGAGATAGAGCAGCAGAGAGGGTGAACCATACAAATTTCCGAGCGTCGATTCGGAAATCTGAGGCTTCTACCTAATAGTAAAAAAAATGGCGTCTATTCGATAAAATAAGATTTCCTTATATACGCCAACGTCGTTGTCATTCACCCTCTCTGCTGCTATGGGTTAATAATTCTTTTACGAGTTCAACCAAATATTTGATCGAGTCCGATACGATATCGTGTCCGAGGATCATGTAAATTTATTGTTATAAATCCGTGCGGAGTCGACTGAGCGTTACTAAAGAAATTTTTAAATTGATTGAAGTCCATATCCGAACACCATGTCTGCCAAATATTTCTAAGAGTATGAGTATCAACGCCGTTAAATACACACAGTAGGTTACAGTTGTCTCTAATCACTTTTGGAATCTGAGTGTATCGTTGAGTGACATATATCACGTCAGTGTTTTTGTGACGCCCACGAGAAAAGATCCTAGCTGGTTTTTTTTGATTGTCTAACATCACATCGTCGTATACGACTAAATTGTTAATGTTCCCATCAAGGTCATCCACGGATGGCGCCTCGTCAATATCAGTTATAAAATCAATAGCGTTTTCACCCTTAATTTCTGATGCATTCTCGTTAAAATCTTTTAGCACTTCATAACATCGTTGATCATCTACGCTAGGGGCAATTAAATACAACCTATCCCACTTCATCCATCTCATTATTAAATTGAGCAACAATTGCGTTTTACCGAATCCAGATGGCCCGATTATAATCATTCGGATAGAGTTTGGTAGCGCTGCATGATGCTTAACCGGTTCTCTTGCTTTAGTCGCTGACAAATCAATTATATCCATATTTCTATACATAAATTATGGATCTATATTGTGTGAAGTGTAAAACGCGTACTGGCACAGATGACTTGACGACGATTACAACTAAAAATAACCGATCAGCGCTTTCTGGTAAATGCGTACAATGTGGTACAAAGAAATTTAGATTTGTGTCTATTAGATCTGATTTAAAAAAAAACGAGGAGGTGATATCGCAGCCAAATTGGCAAAACTCCCTGGAACCCCATGGGCAAAATACCCCGGAGAAAAGCACCTTCCGGGATATAGCTACTGTGGACCGGGAACCAGACTTGATATCAGACTCAATGATCAAAATCAGCCCCGACCCGGTGAAGAACCAATAAACGCCATTGATAAGGCCTGTCACCTTCATGATGTTGCTTATAAAAGCAGTGATTTGCAACACAGGCATCTAGCAGATGTGAAATTATTTCATGCGTTAAATGCTATTCCTGATAAATCTTTCAAAGAAAAATTGGCTTCATTTTTGATAAAATCGGCTATGAAAAGCAAATTGATGTTAGGTGCCGGTAATTAATAACAACATGGAATCTATTTATTATTCTCCAAAAGGATACTGGAGGGGTAGCGCTGCAATCAATAAACTCGCTAGCGCTGCAAAAGTGAAAAAAACTACAGCGGCGGATTGGTTATCCAAACAGGCACTATGGCAGATTTATCTACCACCGCCTAAACAGATTAATTACTCGCATTTTGATGTTACCGGACCCAATGAAGTTCATCAGGCTGATATATTATTTTTACCTCATGATGATGGTTACAAATACGCGCTAACCTTAGTTGACGTTGCGAGTCGATACAAAGAAGCAGAACCACTGAAGACAAAATCGGCCACTGAAGTCGCTTCTGCATTTGAAAGGATTTATCGACGAGGCCCACTACGCTGGCCAAATCTATTGCAGTTTGATCCTGGCAAGGAATTTCAAGGCGATGTTTTATCAGCGATGAAACACCACAATGTCACCATCAGACGGGGGCATACTGCGTTACATCGCGATCAGGCAATTGTTGAACGATTTAATCGGACACTTGCTGAGCGGTTATTTGGATATCAATACGCGAAGGAGTTTATTCAGGATAAAAGATCCCGTGAATGGGTTAAGAGATTACCAGCTGTGATTACCGCACTGAATAACGAGATTACTAGAACAATTAATTTGAAACCTATCAACGCGATTAAAAAGAAGTCTATACCCGTACAACCACAAAAAGATTTCAACGAACCAATTCTTGGTAGTAATGTCACTGTAAGGTATTTATACGAACCAGGAGAGCTGGAAGGTGGCAGAAAAAGGGCTACTGATCCTATATGGAGTGTCACCGTACATAAAATATCCGGCATAACACGATCAACTGGTAGACCAGCAATCTATAAACTGGATTCAACTGCTCCTCAGCGAGGATTTACTCGACAACAACTACAGGTAATTCCCGAGGATACTCAATTACCACCGCGTGGTCTTAACTAGCACCCCCCAGAGGCATTGTGCTGGCACCCCGGCGTCTGTTGCACTCAAGACAAGTCAACATAACGTTATCTCTGATATGACCTACGCTGCTATTCTTTCTGTCTACGGTAAATTGGCGAGGATCTTTATTCGACCGACTCCAACGCATTATACAATTGCAACTCGCGCAGTGATTATTCTGTTGTTGCTTCAGCGTAATTATTAATTCAGCATCAATATCAAATTCTCTATTATTTTTTTTATCCTGTTGTTTATAACCAGAGAGTTTTTTTCTGATTATATCCTTGATGTTGTCGGCGCTGATTGAAGTGTCATTATCATCACCAATGATTTCATCATCGCCTGACTCTGTCAGGACAATTCTTCGGAGTTGATTTATACTTCGTACTCTGGATACTGCGAGATAAACTAAATTCGACCATTCGATGTGATTATCCACCATCCAAACAATTGTGTCCGATATAGTCAATCCCTGTGAAGAATGTATCTTCGCTGCGTATCCTAGCGTCCATGGGGATTTATTAGCAAGCAATGCATCTTCAACGACGCTGATATCAACCAGCACAATATCATTTAATACGAGAATCCGCTTTTCACGCTGTCCTGGAATATCAACTTCGATATTCTGCTTTCGTGTATCCGAAGGTCTATAACACAACGGTACTGGAAGTGTTGCAAATTTTTCTTTATGCGTTTCAAATAACTTCATCTGAAGTGTGTCTCTGACTATTTTTCTACTTGCAATTATCAAATCGTTTGGTCTCCATGTTTCCCAAAACTCATTCATTGGAGTCTCTGAAATCACCTCAAGGGCTATTTCGCATTGGATTCTATCCGGTTGTAGTCTAATTAGCGCTTTGAACTCGCGTAATCGTTCATCAAGTGATCTATAATCAGTGGTGATTTCTTCATAGTAGTCTACAAAACCCTTTAGCCATTCATGTGGGGATGCACCGACAAATGGTGGTGGTTGGCTGTGATCACCGCACATGACGACTTTTGTGTTTTTGTTTAACAACCTCTCGAGAAATGTTTGTAATACATCTAATGACACTGTGCATATTTCATCCCAAATTATGATTTCAGGAATGAATTTATCACCCATTCGATCAGGGGTCCATTTGTCACCCTTCCATCGAAAAAAACTGTGATAAGTACAGGCGTTTACCCCTCTTTGTATCATTTCTCTGGCGAGTCTGTGAGTTGGTGTTAACACAATCATGTTTGACCGACGAAATAATTCGATTGCACGAGTTGTCTTTCCTGATCCACCACAACCGTTTAAATAAACTGTCTTATATCTACATATTGGATCAGATACCGGTGGTGCATTAGAAAATTCTGATTGAATTTCAATACGGTTACACGAAAGATATTTATCATCCATGGTAACATCTGCGGATTCACAATACTCATGTAGCGTTTCCTTTTTAAATCTCCAACACCCCCACGCTTCCTCCGGATCTGTGAATGCCGCTACAGCTGATTTGTATTTCTCGTGGATATACATAGAATCAGTGGCTACTCTAACCGCGGCATTAGGAAATCTATTTATCATCGAAAATAGATTAATACAAGCATAGGCTAGAATAGAACCTCTCAAATGTGTGTACTGGGAATTATATCCATCACAGTAGGTAACAACCGTACCCAATTTCTCACCATTGGATAGAAAAGCATCCTTACGGGATACAAGTTTTCCTTGTTTCGTTAAATCCGTTACAATAAAATCGTATTCAGCGATGTCTATAATCAACCGCGAAGAATATTTTGCATTGTCGTATCCTCCACCCTGGGTAAATTTACCGATTATTCTTCGTCCAAAATCTTTTGCTTGTCCGCTTTTAATTTCAAATAACTTCTTAGACCAATTCATGACTTCTTCCTCGCTGAAATCAGGAAACCGTTTTCGCTGTTCGCTAATTATTCTATCTAGATCGGGTTGTGGTAGCCAAACTTCTTTCTGAGCTCGATAGAATATAATAGCTTCGGAAACAATCAACGATATTAGCATACCACAATCGATCATATATCGTAGTAACACTACTGGCATCCAGTGTTTTTCAGATATATGTCTACCAAGCCAAAGATAACTACATGGATGTAACCCTGTAGCGAATTCAAATGATATCACACGAGCGAATCCAGTTAAATCAAAATCAGGCAATGGACCATTAATCGCAACACGAGTGATTTCATGTGTGGGGTGTACAAATCGTTTAAAATACTCAGCGCATTCTCCATACCCGAGAAAACTTCCAGGATAACACGCGGATATATCAATTGAAATCATACCATCACGTGAGTATTTTGTATTCCACAGTCCTCCATGACCGAATTCTACGCAACTCAATTTAACATCCTCGAGAAAATCACTTCGTGTTGGACGCCATGAGTTTTTTTCTCTTGCGAAGTGAGCTACCACTGATGGAATAGTAAAACTATCCGTGAGTAGTTTTTCATGGGAACTCTCCGGTGAAAAATCACTAGCGATTTTTCTCATTCTGTTATCTAATTCTTCAACGCGATATAATTCACCATTTGGTCTTACAAATTGATTGAATCCTATTTCGGGATCTTCATCACTTCTAAGTAACCATACTGACACAGGATCATCTTTACACAACGCATGAATAGCATCGAATAATTTCTCTTCATAGAAAACATCCCCGACGAACTCCCCGGAAAATTCCCGGGGGATATATCTCACGGTTCGTTCTCGTGGAAATATTGTTACCGCAGGTGTCCACGCGTGTTTGTTATGATCAATAATTTGTATTGGCGCTCCATTTTTGTTATATTTCGGTTCGTATAAAACCTCTCCGGTTATCGTCATAACGGTTATTGGGAATCTTAATGATGTTTCTAATTTAGCTATATCAGAAATCTTTGCACCGTGCTGTTTCACTGTCAGTTCCCATTCGGTTATTTTCCTACGTCGCAGATCAGTTAGTTTATTTCCTCGGGATGCATTTGTGAAGTGTTCCATTACCCGTGTTGCTACACAATTGAGCCTTGACGAAGTCAACGGTGAATATTTCATAGGAGCTAGTTTTGCGATATCGGGTTTATTATTTAACGGATATATCCCATAAACGATTGCTGTTACAGGATAAGATCTCTCGTAGTATGGTTTGTCGATTCCAGTTAGAATTCCTGGTTTGGAATCTCTACTCACAATGACAGTTTTTTTATTCCTGAGGATTGGTTCAAATTTATCCCTGATAATCCATTTACCTTCGACTTCGATAATGAATTTTATTCTGAAAAAATACTTCTGTTGAGAATTGCTTTGTTTGGGAATTGCTTTGCAATTTACCTTTGGATTTCCATCTTTGATTTTCCATGATAAAATTCTTTGAATTCCCCCTTTGGATTTCCAACCCGTTGGCTCGCCAAGGTGTGAAATCACCTCAGCTGCTCTTTCATCGTTCATAGTAGCATCGATGTTGGGTACATTAACATCATCATTGATAATTCGAAATGTCGACCAACAGTATACTGCACCGTCTCGGTAGAATTCATTAAAACTCTCCCTGATTTTACCCAGTATAGTTCTATCACCGATTAGACGTTTTGGTGTATCAAAGACTCTATCGAGATTGAATTTAGTATTTTTCCAGGGCTTAATTTTCGATAATCTTTGGAACTCATTATCGAGATTGAATTCAACATTTTTCCAGGGCTTAATTTTCGATAATCTTTGGAACTCATTATCGAGATTGAATTCAACATTTTTCCAGGGCTTAATTTTCGATAATCTTTGGAACTCATTATCGAGATTGAATTTAACATTTTTCCAGGGTTTAATTTTCGATAATCTTTGGAACTCATTATCGAGATTGAATTTAGCATTTTTCCAGGGCTTAATTTTCGATAATCTTTGGAACTCATTATCGAGATTGAATTTAGCATTTTTCCAGGGCTTAATTTTCGATAATCTTTGGAACTCATTATCGAGATTGAATTTAACATTTTTCCAGGGTTTAATTTTCGATAATCTTTGGAACTCATTATCGAGATTGAATTTAACATTTTTCCAGGGTTTAATTTTCGATAATCTTTGGAACTCTTTCAGTATAATTCTATCACGAATTCTACTCTTTGGTGTATCGAGATTGAATTTAACATTTTTCCAGGGCTTAATTTTCGATAATCTCTTGAACTCCTCCATACTATAATTAAAACAAGCATTTAAATGAAAGATTTATATATAATGAATCACTGCAAATGGCTTAAGATTGGATCAACGACACCGTGTAACAAATCATACAGAAGCAAATTCTGTGGGTATCATATGCAAAGTTTTCGTCGTGGAAGCCTTGGTCCGTTACCTTGCATACGATGTGGGGTTGGGGTCAGGGGAAAATCGCAATTGTGTTTGAATTGCGGTGGCAAACGATACAGGGAATTGAAGCGTTATTATGACAAAAGAATCAAAAATGGAAAATCATATGAATTTTCAATCAAAAATTCTGACCTTGACTCTGTCCCTGACAAAGTCCCTGACCCTGACACTGTCAGAGTCAAGGATAAAGTCATAAGAACACCTCAAGACTATATTGAAAGAACACCTCAAGACTATATTGAAAGATTTATTATTAAACCAAACAATGAATTAGACAAAGAATAGTATAGTATATAATGAACCAATTAATGAATTCAGACCGCATCCCTTGATTACAAATTATGAAGCATCCAGTGATGGTACTGTCAGACACTGTAGACTGAAGAAACCAGTTGGTGTTGTGAGTAATCACGGGTATTTGAAGTTTACTGTTGGTGGGGGAAAAGAAAAGAAAACTTATCTCAATCATCGTTTCGCGTATGAATGTTTCAATGGATTGATCGAGGATGATTCTGTTATTGATCATAAAGATTCTAATCCAAGGAACAATTCTTTATCAAATCTGCAAGCTGTTACACAAAGTGAGAATATCGAACGAGGAAAGACTGGGACTTGCAAAACGGTTGGGAAGAGACCCGTAAAATCTTTGAATACAATAACTAATGAAGAAAATATATTCCAATCAATGAATGAAGCCAGTAGACACTTCGGTATTTGTAGAGCCTCAGTACGATTCGTTGCAGAGGGGATTTATCGATCGGCGATTTCAGAAAAGACCGAACAGAGAATTCAATTTATTTATGTCTGATGCGTCATAATTTTCATTTAGAAATATGTAATCACCATAGAATATGAATTCTGAAAATGTGAATAGCATTATATCCGAGATTTCAAAATTGAAAAATCAGGATATCAAACTATCAGATGGGTTAAATCCTGATCAAATCATGTCGGATTATCAGGATATAGAATACGGAGTTAACACTAACAAGTATATGCTACCCAAGAAATACGCGTTCATCAAGAGAATTCAGAATTCTATTCGAGACTCTCTTTCATTTTCCAGTGACGTAAGTGTGTTCGTCCCGTTATATACTATCGTAGAAGGAATACGAAAAGAATTAGGTCACGAATACGAATTGAAAAAGGATATCAATTCTAAAGTTAGAAACCTACGAGCGTTAATTCAAGAAAATGAACGATTTTGACCGTGACCAACCCTCAAAGAGATTTTCATTTTTTTTAGCATTTTTTGATTGAATGTCAAAATCATCTCACAGGTTAGTAATAATTTTTTATTTTTGTTAAAACTGTTCACGTTTTAACAATTTTTGTGTATTCTCACCCACCCGCGATGAAAAAAACATAGTTTTCAAGATAAAATTGCTCAAACAGGTCAGACATTTCATGGTTTCTGAGGGCGAAAACCCGAGGTTTTTTACACAGGATGTTCGAGATTTTTTATCAGATTACACTTTTTAGCCATAATTCGTATCAGATTTTCATTTTTTTTTAGCATTTTTTTATTGAAAATCATGTAAGATTTGCTTGATTTAGCCCTTTTTGATAAAAAAATCTCGAAAATCCTGTGTAAAAAACCTCGGGTTTTCGCCCTCAGAATCTGACATGTCAAATGTTTTCGTCTGTTAGGTCAGGTTCGGGAAAATTGTTTTACAATTGAAAAATTGTTTCTGATTTCAAATAATGGTCAATGAAGCATTAACAACTAGATTGGCTCGTGAACGACTGGATGCAATCAGGGGATTTATACCAATTCGCGACTCTGTAAGAAATAAACTGCAACAACGACAGAGTTTACAAACTGATTTTGCTGCGGGATCCGAAGAATTGTTTAAACCAGTAACCACAGCAACGAAAGGGGTAGAGCGTGCTATACTGGGAGATGATCCCGAGACGGGGAAATCTGTTATCGGTGAACTCGAAAAAATAGCAGCGAAAACTGAACAAACAAAACAGGCTGTACAAAAAATGGAATCAAAAAGAACAGTAGATGATTTACGCGTGAGATTTAACGAGGAAGGGTTAGCAGCAATTGATAAGACTGATCCAACAGAAATTCCTGCGCTTGTTGTTACGACTTATGAAAACAGGAAAAATATGTTGAAACCAGAACATCATAAGTTTGTTAGAAGTATAACTCACTGGGCTGATATATTCTACAAAATCAAAACTAAAACAAGTCAGATTAAGACAGATAGTGCATCATACATCGAATATATCGATGCGGTGGGTATAGTGTATAATCAATTTGAAGAACTAAAACAACAACAAAAACCGCCAAAATTGCAAAGGCGGCGACAGCAATCTGCAAAGAAAATGTTTTTCTCGCCTGGAAAACAACAACCTGCAAAGATATTTTTCTCGCCTGAAAAACAACAACTATCACCTGATGATGATGATGATGATGATCCTACTGGTTATTTACAACCCACGGATGAAGAAAAACTGAATGAAAAACTGGATGAAGCAATGGGTTATAGCGGAAGCGGATTGCAAGATTCCAGTGAGAATCCAAGGATTTCATGTCCTGATAGTGTTCTCAGTGATATATCACGATTAGAAGGTCTTGTAGGAGGGTTCCGAGCTGGAAATAACTCACCGGAAATAATTAATGAGGCAGCTGATATCTGCAGGCGGTTATTTCAAGGTGGTATCATGGATATCAAAACATATCGAGATTTCATTGGCGAGTTATCAAGTGGGTATCACAGCGACTGAATTTACAATTGATAAATTTTTTTACAATTGAAAAATTGTTTCTGATTTCAAATAATGATCATACACTACAACCATGACAAACCAACTAGCGTCTATGTGGTAAACTCACGATTGCCTGTTTATAGAGCATACTACGGAGATGGTCTCGGTGATACCATTTTAGGATTATTTTCGAGAATGGCTCCAAAAGTGATGCCGTTGGCTAAACAACTAGGAATGAAAGCCATTTATGTTATTCGTGATAAGGGTATTAGCAAAATCGGAGATTTCGCTGGAGATCTTGCCGGAAAAGCGTTTTCAGCCGCAAAGAATAAAATAACTTCATTAGTGAAATCACGAAGTGATTTACGAAAAAAGAAACCGATACCGTTACCGTCTACAGCGGAAATGCCTGCAAGTGTTAGTAGAATTATAAATAACGCAGTAGACGAAAAATTAGCATCGTTGATGACTTCGTCATTGGTGACTCCGAGTGACCAAAATAACATGATAGCAAACATGATAGCGGGAAGTGGCTTTAAAAAAACACGACGATGAAAATCCTACGGTGAAAATCGTTTACGATTTTACGATTTAGACTCTGATAAATAGAATAAAATGTTCAAAAGGTCACCTGATCCAGCGTTTGATATGGATGCCCCAGTGCTCAAGAATGATTCCGTACGCGATTTTCAATTTTATTCTTATCACGCAGCACAACCGGATCTCCGATCGCGAATTGAACTTCAAGTTCATGATACCAGTAAATATTTTCTACCGTGTGTGGCATTTATCGAAATCGAAGGAGAACTTGTAACAAATGTTGCAGCTGATACCCCATATGCAGATAACGCGAATGTCCGAGTTGGTTTTGTTAATAACGGCATAATGGCGTTATTTGAAAGCGCTAGATATCTCATTGATGGAAAAGAAATTGAATCCATTGACCGTGAAGTTGATGTTGCAACAACAATAATCGGGTTAGCGAGATATTCTGATGATTATACAAGATCAGCGGGTCCATCTATGATGTTTGCAAAGGATACCTCTGATAACGCTGACCACCTTCAATACATTAAAGTGTTAACAGCAAGAGATAATGCAGAAGCCGATCAACAGGAAGCAGCTAATCCAGAACGTCGAACTAGACCCGGAGCTGCGTTTGATATTCTCGGAGGCGTTAATGGTAATTTTAATTTAGGATTTGCAACACGCGTAGCAACGTTGCATGAGCAGCGTCGACGATTTTCATGTGCGATTCCACTGCATCATATATTTGGATTCTGTAGAAACGTCCGAAAAGTTATTTATGGAGCGAAGCATACAGTAGCACTTGTACGAAAGGGTACTGATGATGATGCAATCTGGCGTAATGCTGGGGTTGCTGCCGGTAAAGTTATTTTAACAAAACTATCATTATGGATGCCAGTGTTAACTCCATCAATCACCGAAGAACAACGACTACTATCATTTATGGACCAAGGAGGAAAGTCGTTGTTAAGTTGGTTATCAGTGACTACGGATATTAAACAAGACAGTGTTGATGGTACATTCACATGGCACCTGGCATCAAAACAAGTGGTTTCAGCACCACGTCATATATTCGTAGCGTTACAGAATAATGAGCGAGTTGGTAGTCAACAACGTAGTCATATGATATTTGATCAGTCAGGTGTTAATGAAGTATCGCTGAGAATAAACGGACAGCAGGAACCATCCGAGGATAT
The DNA here is from genome assembly GCA_030141615.1 of Unio pictorum. Classification (NCBI taxonomy): domain Eukaryota; kingdom Metazoa; phylum Mollusca; class Bivalvia; order Unionida; family Unionidae; genus Unio; species Unio pictorum. The sequence continues at coordinate 10,049,131 of JARLTB010000023.1, read as the reverse complement.
ACAACTTGATTACGGTCAGAATCATATTGCACGCGTGTATCATAACCTGTTGTCATATATGTCACGTGATCAAAATGTGGATACTGGTTTGCAAATATCACAATTGGATTTTAAAAGCCTCTATCCGATTTATTACTTTTCACTGGAACATCTTGATTTAACAAGACAATCTGTCGTTGATATACACTTTAGAGCCCGTGTAACCCGTCCGACTGGTCCACCAGTTGGTGGGGTACCTCCTATCCTTATCCCGAATTATAGAGCGGTTGCTGTCATTCTCAGTGATAAATCAATGCTACTTGAAGGTGTTGGAGGAAGAATGAGAATCATTGATGCACCAGTGGAAAATTTTTGAACGATTTTTCCATTGAATCGCTTTACAATTTAGAATCAATCTATTATGTATAATGTCATATAGTGTTATTAGTGTTGCGTTAACTCCCGGTCAAATCAAGAAATCAGCTAAGCAATGTGGAACCACAATCACGTTGAAACCTAATCAAATGACCGGTGGTGCAAATAAATTATCACTGACAACTCGTCAAATAAAACATTTCAATGATGCACTAGTAGCAAAAAAGGGTGTCCAGATTACTCTTTCTGCGGCTGCTATCAAAAGCATGATTAAAACAGGCGGTATATTCCCGTTGTTAGCTGCGATTCCAGCATTGATTGCAGCAGCAGCCCCAGCGGTGGCTAAAGCGGCAGCGTTAGGAGCCGTTGGTACCGCGGCAGGAATGGCACTAAAAAAGGCAACTGGGCAAGGTTATAAAAAAAAGGGAAAGGGTCTAAGACTACCAGGAACCCCGTATTCGTGGTACAGCGGAAAGGGTCTAAGACTACCAGGAACCCGTATTCATGGTACAGCGGAAAAGGACTGAGACTAGGACCGGTTTATTAATTCAGAAATCTTCGATTTCCGAACCTATGGTTCCCAAATCTTCGATTCCTATGTCCAATTTTGATTTAAAGGATGCCGCTAAAAAACTAGCGATTAAAAATTTCAGAGGTGTCTTTATGAGAGATCAATTACCGAGAAAACCAAACAACACTGAAACCGGAATCATTAATTTAGATAACAGCACCGGACCTGGAACTCACTGGGTTGCGTACGCTATTGATCCACGTGGGATTGTCTATTTTGATTCATATGGATTAGCTCCGCCAAGCGAGTTTTTGCGTTATATAAAAACCCTTCCAATGAAGACTTGGTATTCTACGCTACCAACACAAACGATGATTGACCCACCAATATGTGGCAGCGAAGTATTAAATGTCCTTGACGCTATTTCTAACTCGTTGGGTAACCCAAGGGGAAAACCACCTCATGTTGTCGTAAATGAATACACTAGTAATCACTGGCAACGACGAAGTCGTCAAAAACGATTTTAGAGAGAGAAAGAGTTTTGTAATAACATGATTGATATTTGGGGGAGATCTTTGAAACCCAAACCCGATGGCACTGCAACAGGTGATATAAAAAAAATAATCGAAGATGAAGTCGCTGAGATGTTGAACTTAACAAGTGTTGACCCGAACGAAATAGTGGTATTTCAAGATCGCCAGGGTAAATGGAAAAGCAGTGATGTATCATTGGATGATATTTTAGTTAAACAACGAAACGCAATCGAGGATACTATCGCGTTATTTTCCGATCAGGGTAAACTCAAACCGGGTGTACTCATTTCGACTATTACAGATAGATTAAAAACTCTCGTGTTGGAAGTATCATCACTTCAATCTAAAGCTGAAGAACACGGAAAACAGTTTACATCCTTCCGTAGAAATATCATTGATAAATTTATTGGAACCTCATTTGATAAAATTGAACTAAAACTCCCTGATATTAAAAAATCCATCGATGAGACGAAAACCTTCATCGAAGCCATCAAAAATGATTTTTCGAGGATGATAACAATCATTGAAAAAACAAAAATTCCTCATGAGAAAACCAACAACGTAGTATACACGATCCAACACGGATCATTTGTGTGGACAACTACAAACAACAAATTAGATATCACTGCAACCGTCACGGGTATTTATCGATTAACACTGGTGACAACGATTCAATTTAATATTTCATCGTCGATTTCATCCGGGGTCAACAATACGATTTCAACGATCATCGACAAGGATACAACTGAAAAGTTCACGATAACATCTACTGATAAAAATTTAGTTAAGGCTCCAGTAAAATGGTATGTAGAATTCGTAGCGGATATAAGAGTGATTTCAATTGATATCGTAAACTGATTTGGGAATAAAATGACATCACTGATGATTTCATCATCGCAATATCGCTATGATCGGGTCAGAGAATTTCAAACTAGACTCAAAGCGTTCGCCGAGGAGTATTATATAAAAATGAAAAAATACCGACGAAGAATCACCGCAATTGATATTACCGTGTACTCGGTGTCAGGCGTTCTCGCTGGCGCCGGAATAATACTTGCATCGGTTACAATGATTGCCCCGGTCGTAGTTCCAATTTGCATTTCTGCGGCGGCTACAATCGCGGGTATATCAACCGGAATAACAAAAAGGATATCATCGTGCAGCCAGAGTAAACTGCAAGATTACTCGATTAAATTTCATATTGTATCAACCGCATACTCGCAATTATCCTCGATGATATCGTCGTCACTCGATAATACGATTATATCAGACAGTGAGTTCTCAGCGATGGTCAGTATTTACGATTCCGCTATATCGAAATTAGAGCGACAACAACAGTATAGCAACGATGACAACACCGATGGAAATAGAAAACACGAACCCGAAAACCAGAATGATCTCAATAACCTCAACGATATCAGACAGTGAGTTCTCAGTGATGGCCAGTATTCACGATTCCGCGATATCAAAATTAGAAATACAACATGAGTATAATAACAATGACGACACCGATGGAATTACTTCAACGAATAGTGGAGAACACGAACCCAGTACAAACAAGCATGATATCAATAACATCAACGAATCCTGAATTCAGTGGGAATTTCCCTAGCCCAGTCCCCGTGAAGGAGATAGCGCTAGCAAAACTACGAGTGTATCACAGTTGGCCTAATATAAGATCGGTAGCATTCGGTGGTCAACAACCGAATAATTCACTGGTATTTGCGAATAAGAATCGCGAAGACGGTACCCCAGACTGGAACGTTGTTTCCATACCAACCGGATCATACCAAATTGAACAAATCAATGCTGAATTGCAACGTAGAATAAAATCGATTACTGGAAAAGAATCAAAAATAGCTATAACAGTTCATGAGCCAACACTATCATCTGCCATTGAGATAAGCACAGAAGGATATGTCGTAGATATCTATCAGAGTTATATTAGAACCGTACTAGGATGGCCTGAAAATCCACCTCAGGAAACCGTTGCACCACCTGAACCTAAAAAATCTGATTATGTCACAGACAGGATAAAACCTGATAATCCAATAAAAAGTTATAAAGAGTTCAGTATACCCTTAGAGTTTTTTGGGATCGCACACGAACTTGAGGAGGTGGGTGGCGAATATCCGACGTATCTTTTTGTTAACGAACCTAGCATTATTAAAAATTTCACAGCAATGAATAATGATTTTTCACTGTTGTTAATATCTCTTAAATCCGGCTCTCTCACCCGAGATGAATTTATCAGCGTTGTAGAAACATGCAATAAAATCATCGACGATATAGAAAAATTTAATTCACAAATTATTCGAGTTATACTCGATGATAATAGACTTCCCGTATCGAGAACAAAATTTGCATCAGAATATAAAATCCGCGTTGAAGATATTCCAACATTCAAACTACCAGGATATAACGTACCAGAACTAACGTGTCTCAGTGACACCATCGATGTTGGTTTTAAAATAATTCATGATGCATGGAAAAAAACAGCATCACCGGAAATAAAAATCCTCAAACATAATAATGACCCAGACGGTGGCGGCAGACATATCGCTCCGTTCAACGTGAATATATCCTCAGTGATTGCGCTCAATTTAGTATGTGATGTTATCGAAGGAAGCTATCAAATTAATCTCGAACGATCAAATCAAGCTCAGCAAGGATATATTCTTTATTCGTTTGCACCAACAGCCCCTCCAGGATTTTTAATAATCGAGTCTCCGGTTAATCCAGTCTATATGCGATGTCATAATGATTCATTAACCAGAATTAATTTCAAACTCACAGATCAGTCCAATAATCTAATTGATCTACAAGAGGAGGTGTTAGCGATTAGTCTGTTTGTGAGATCCTAAGGACTGGATCAAATATTCGGTTAACCCATAGCAGCAGAGAGGGTGAATGACAACGACGTTGGCGTATATAAGGAAATCTTATTTTATCGAATAGACGCCATTTTTTTTACTATTTGGTAGAAGCCTCAGATTTCCGAATCGACGCTCGGGAATTTGTAGGGTTCACCCTCTCTGCTGCTGAGAGAGAGAGAGAGAGAGAGAGAGAGAGAGAGAGAGAGAGAGAGAGAGAGAGAGAGAGAGAGAGAGAGAGAGAGAGAGAGAGAGAGAGAGATTTGCACTGCTCTCGTTTCAATCATCAAATAGAGATTCAAACTTCTCTTGCATTTCGGCGCTACTGATAACACTCGCCAGAGATGCACCGACTGCGATGACCACGAATCAACACAGAGCGAATTAGCTTTTCCATCACTCCTCTACCGTCCACTAGATATATATTATTACCAATATTTTATTTATTTTGTTTGTTGGCTTTTCGTAAATACTATATGGTATAATATTTGTATTTTGTACCTGATCTTATTATAAGTATTCATTGTAATTAGAATATGCTCAATAATACCCTTATACAAAATTATAAATTTTGAAGTTTAGTGGATTCAGATTATGATATTTTGGATTAATTCGATTGTTTTTACAATTAACGAAATTACATTAAATATTATTTCAAGCCAGCGAATCATGCGTGCTGACGGAAACATATTTTATCTGACCAGTCAAGCATGCGTATCTTAAGTTAGCCTTGTAAACGTGCTGACGAAAAAGCAACGTATTATCTTAAACCAGTCATTCATGCATGCTGACGAATAAGTAGATATTGTTTTATGCCAGCCAGGTATGCATGGTGATTAAAACGTAGATATTTTCTTAAGCCAGCCACCATTGCATGCAGACTAAAAGGTAGATATTGTCTTAAGCCGGCCAAACATGCACCTTAAGTCAGCCAAATATCCGTGTCTTCAGCCTGCCAAGTATGCGTCGTGATGAAAACGTAGATATTGTCTGAAGCCGGCCAAATATGCGTTCACAATTTATTCCAGATCATGAATATTATATAGCATCTTCCCTTACGTGGTCCGATATGCATATAAATGACTCTTGTTTCCAAACATGACTGGAAAACGGAAAGTAAAGCTGTCAAACTCGATATTTAGCACGACCAAGTCAAATGTTTACTATTTGACTGACATTTGATTGGAGTGCAAAATTGTTTCTTGCTTGTACTTAGTTACATATACAGAAAGATCATCACACAAGGCCGAACCTTTAATCTGTACCAATGACATTAATACTTCCTAGAAAATTAATCAACCAACTCATGCGATTCAAGCGTTGTATTTTCTAACAGGGCCAGGTTTCATAAAGAACAGTTCATTCTTGCATACTGTGAATCATTCATCTTGGTGTGAGACGTGTGACACGACCTGTCGTCAAGTATTGATATATTATTATGAATCACACCATACGTGGACATATTTCTTTGTTTACACGTGTCACCTAAGCAGCAAGAAAATCAAATTAACAGTTGTATTTATATTTTGAATTCCACGTATTTCCCATGTTTCTTTTTGGGTTTGCATGTTTCTTCTTCTTCCTCTTCCTTTTTCCCCATCTTCTTTTCCTCTTCTTCTTTGTCTTTAATTATTATTATTATTATTATTATTATTATTATTATTATTATTATTATTATTATTATTATTATTATATTATTTTACAATTGCATGGTTTCGAATTTAACCATTCTGGCTCGGTTACCTCTGTTTGTCTAGACGATAATGGCCTTTAATCAGATTAACTTGGTACCATATAACCCTGTACGTGTTAATGTGTCATTAAATTCCGATAAATTAATAAATTTTCCTTTGCTAACATAATGCGAAGATTCTAAGAAAGGCTGGCATACATTGTATTAGTGAGCAGACTAATCAATGGGTAACATTGACAGAAATTTACCCTGGATGAAAATAATTGCTCAAAACAAAATCGGGCCTTACGAAACTGCGTTGTTTAAATCTCTATTAGTATCTCAAGGTTTTTCTTTTAGTATGGCATGGTCTTTACTCAATATGGCAGGGTTTTCCGTAAGTATGGCAAGCTTTCCAGCAAGTATGGCAAGGTTTCCAGTAAGTATATCAAGGTTTTGCGCATATGAATAAAAGATATAACTCTGAATATTTGTACAGAAACAACTTAATAAATAAATGTTAACCAAAACGTACCAGTATTGCGAATATAGGTCTGGTCACGAGTATATTTTAATACTTTTAGCTAATACGTTAAAAATGTAAACTCTATATCGCTATTACAGACATAAACTGTTTGTTAGAGTTTTTATTTAAATAAAGATTTGTTAGGATTTTACTTTAAATTCCATTGTGTTAGGGTTTCCTTTAAAAATGCAGTTTTCTTAGGGTTTTGCTGTAAGTGCAGTTTTGTTAGGGGTTTCCATTAAATGCAGTTTTAATACGGTTTTCTTTTGAAAACGTTGTATAATGTGTTTAAAAGCATCGATAATGTGTGTAATGGCAATGTATACTGTGTTTAAAAGCAAAGGATGCTGTGTTTAAAAGCAATGGATGATGCGTTTAAAAACGAAGGATACTGTGTTTGAAAGTAAAGGATACTGTGTTTAAAAGCAATGGATACTGTGTTTAAAGGCAATGGATACTGTGTTTAAAGGCAATGGATACTGTGTATAAAGGCAATGGATACTGTGTATAAAGGCGATGGATACTGTGTTTAAAGGCAATGGATGATGTGTATAATGGCACTATATACTGTTTTTCAAGGCAATGGATAATGTGTTAAAAAGCAATGGATACTGTGTTTAAAAACAATGGATACTGTGTTTAAAGGCAATATATACTGTGTTTAAAGACAATGGATACTGTGTTTAAAATTAATGGATACTGTGTTTGAAAGTAATGAATACTGCGTTATATAAACTTCAAAAGGTAATGATCATAACTTGAGGTAAAATGTTCGGAGAGAATTTGAACTTTCCTACTTTATCTTCAGCACGGAATCTCTTTTAATCAGTAGAGGACAATACTACAAATCACAGAATGACTAACATCAGATGTTATTTGTGTCTGTGGGTACATGAATACAGATTACCAAGCATCCAACTTAAAGCACAACAAAGAATATTTATTTTTGCCTTTTCTATTCATACTGGCCTTAGTTGAAGATTACGTGTAATAATAAATGTACTTATGTCAGTATTCATTAACACTTGAGGTATCACATGCTACAGACAAAAATAAAATATATAATGAAAGAAACAGTTGATTCATGTGCGATACTTTCTTGCAAGAACACTTCTGTATTTTCCTTCATAAATGTACAACATATTAAACACCTGCTTGGATATTTATGTTTGCGTGACAGTATAGTTTTTGCTTAAAAGGACGAACATGTGCCTGAATCGTGGTAATGGGGGGTAACTCATACGAGACGTTCTTTTAAACATTTTTCGTTTGTTGTCACGTTGTAAGGATTAACCAGATTTCAACAGTACAAGTCATTTTCTAATGTCTTGTTTTCTTAATACAATCAACTATCATTCTTGAAATAGGATCGAACAAAGTAACTCCTGTCAGAGAAATTGATAGCAAACGGAAATATCTGGCAATATGTGTTTAAACGTCGTGCTTTTCCTTTCATTGATTAGCGTTAAGATAAAACATTTATCTCATCTCCCTCATAGGTAATTACTTTTTTTTAAAATAAAAAACCCAGCAGCAACCAGAAACAACTTAGGTTGCTTTCGAGTTCTTTTCAGATCAGGTGTTTTGAACGTTTTTGTTAATCAGACTGCAATCACCAATCCTGGTATTAAAGATGAACCACATGGAACGAAACTAACATACGTACTGATATTTAGCACAATTTTTATTTGACCTTGACCCAGCTTGTTATTTGGAATTTACCTATCGCATACTAAAACTGAGAGAGAGAGAGCTATAAATAATTCGATCCCCAGATAGATGCAAGTCAACACATAATAGTTTATTAAACACAAAACAATTATTCCCCTATCAATTGGACAAATAGTGGAAATAGACAACACATCATACATCATTTCAAAGTATGCATAATTTCTACATTTGCAATTTTCCATAAGTTTCTAATAAGTCATGTTTCAATCACATACACGAGTTTTTGGAAACGAAAACTCCGGTAGGAAAGATATATATATATATATATATATATATATATATATATATATATCTTTCCTAAAAAACTTCTGGGACTGTTTAGTGACAATGAGAACTTAATGTGGGAACAGTGATGGGGCTCTTTAGCGACAAGGGAAATTTACTTGGGGAATATCTGGTCATTTAGTGACCATAGGAATTTAACATAGGTTGTTTTTGTATTGGGACAATAAGAATGATAAAAAAAAGTTAAATGTCCCGCTCCGCCCAGTGTTATATCAAATTACATGTCCCACCTCACCAGACGTTATATAAAGTTATATGTCCGGCTACGCCAAGCATCAAATTATATGCCCCGCCCCGCCAAGCGTTATAGGTTTTATAAATAGTATATAGGGTCTGTATAGCAACATGGGAAAGAGAACAGGTGGGGTGACGTCACTGTACTGGATATTGACAACAATGTTTCATTGAAAACGAACACAAGGCATTTTGGGTAGTGAGTATGATAAGTTGGATAGCATAGTGGTGTGATGGATAGTAATTTTGGGTTGTAAGCGATATTAATTTTTGTGTCATTTGTTTACATTTTAAGCGAACACCGGGCATCTTGATTGTGAGAATGATATCATGGATGGTATAATGAGTGTACTGGATTTTTGTGCTGTAAGGGAGATATATTTTATGAGATTTCATCTCCTTCTCTTATATTGTAAGCGAACACAAAGCGTTTTGGAAAGCAAGTAGGATATGTTGGATAAAATAGTGGTGTTATGGATATTATTTTTGTGATTTAAGGAATAGTCTATTTTGTGGGATTTTATTCCTTGTTTTACATTGTAAGCGACCACAGGGCGTTTGGCTATTGAGTATGATATAACGGATGTAATGGATAGTATTTTTGTGGTGTAATGGATAGTATTTTATGGTGTAATGGATAGTATTTTTGTGGTGTAATGGATAGTTTTTTGTGGTGTAATGGATGGTATTTTTATGGTGTAATGGATAGTACTTTTGTGGTGTAATGGATAGTATGTTTGCGGTGTAAGGGATATATATTTTGTGAGATTTTATCTCCTCTTACATTCTAAGGGAACACAATGCATTTATTGTTTTGTTTCTTATCAGAAACCTATCCTTAGACACAAAACTAGCGTGGTTGTGTGTGTGTGTGTGTGTGTGTGTGTTTGTGTGTTTATGCCTGTTTTTGTACCTTAACAAAAGCTTATCCCTTAATACAAGTATGTGTATGTATATACTTTTGTATGCACACTTTCGTTTGTATGTGTGTAGTTTGTTTCTGTATATTTTGTGATGGTATTTTGTTAGTATGTGTTTGTCTCTTCCCCTTAAATTCGCATTCAGACTAAACAGCTCCAGCAATATTCCTCATGTTAGATTTCACTGGACAACAAATTTTTACAAAAGTCATGTTACTGAAATAAAATTAGTCAATTCTTATCAATTTTTATGTGATGAACACGAATATGACAGTCAAATTGCAAAATTGGCTCTAGTTTTTTTGTAATCTGCAAGAAATTAATGTTTACATAACGAAATGCATTCCAATAGTAAAAGGTCAAATGTAATAGCCTACCTATAAAAAATCAAGTCATTGACTACATCTTAGGTTTCTTCGCCTGTCTCTTGTACAGCTGTTCGGGAGCATCTCTGAGGAGTGTCCAGCAGTAGTCAGCCAGCATTGTAGTGGACCATTTTCCCTGGTATCTTTGTTCCATTGTTGCGATATCTTGATGAAAACGTTCGCCGTGTTCATCACTAACAATACCACAGTTGCTAGGAAAGAAATCCAAATGGGAATGAAGGAAGTGAATCTTTAGAGACATATTGCAGCCAAGTTTCTTATACTTCATCAACATGTCTTCTACTAGTTCCTTATAGTTTTCTGCCCTAACATTTCCGAGGAAGTTTGTAGAAACTAGGCGAAAAGCATTCCATGCTTGTTTCGCGTCACCTTCCAGCAAGTTGTTGAACCGGTCATCTTTGAAAAGCTCTCGAATCTGAGGACCCACAAAAACTCCTTCTTTAATCTTTGCTTCGCTGAGTCGAGGGAATTTTTCATGCAGGTATCGGAATGCTGGCAAAGTCTGGTCAATGGCTTTCACGAAGTTCTTCATCAAACCTAGTTTGATGTGAAGGGGTGGTAGCAATATTTTCTGAGCCTCAACCAGAGCTGGGTGTTGGATATTCTTCTCTCCAATGGCTACATTCTGCCTGTGAGTCCATTCCTTCCTCATGTAGTGCATTTCCCTTGCTCGGCTATCCCACTCGCATAAGAAACACATGTATTTTGTATATCCTTGCTGCAGTCCCATTAAAAGGGCAACTACCTTCAAATCACCACAGAGGTGCCAGCTGTACTTGTTATACTCAATGGAATTCAGTAGCTGCCTTAAGTTATCGTATGTCTCTTTCATGTGGACAGCATATGCTACTGGAATAGATGGAAGAATGTTTCCATTGTGCAAAAGCACAGCCTTGAGATTCAGTTTCGAAGAGTCCACAAATAGTCTCCATTCTTGTGGGTCATGAGTGATTTTTAAAGCATTCATGAGGCCCTCAATATCGGAACAGAATATCAGATTACTTTCCTTTCTGAAGAAAGGCTCCAATTGCTGGTGGCGCTTTCGATATGCAGTAATTGTGACATCTTCTTCTAGAAGATTCCATTGTTGGAGTCTTGATCCTAGCAGTTCTGCCTCGTTCTTTGATAAGTCCAAATCACGAATCAGGTCATTTAGTTCTTCCTGTGTTATTCTGTGTGGGGTTGATGATGCACCACAGTGAAAATCTGGATCACTGCATGCTGATGGACCAGGAGAAGAACAGGTCGACTCACCTTTGTCTTCGTCAAATGAATCAAGAGAATATTCTGCTGCAGGTTCTGGAATAGGAAGTCCCTCACCATGTGGAACTGGTCTCAATGCAGACGGAATGTTTGGGTAGACTATTCTCGACTTCTTTCGCTTCGTTATTCCGCCGGAAAGAGGAGGAACCAAGCAGAAGTAACAGTCATTTAGGTGGTTGCTTGGCTCTCTCCACACCATTGGGACTGCAAACGGCATTGATGACCTTTTGCAATTCAACCACTGTGAAAGCTGTGTTGTACATGTAGCACAGCATATATGCGGAGCCCAAGGCTTGTCTTGGTCACCAACCTTGCATCCGAAGTAAAGATGATATGCCTTCTTCACTTGAGAATTGATACTTTTCTTCTGGTTGGCAAATGTCACTTCCCCACAAATATAGCAAAAATTGTCCGCGGTATTAACACACTTTCGAGGCATTACTGTTCTTTATTGTACGTAAATGGATAAAATAATAAGCTTTATGTAACAGTAGCTTGAACTGTCTCGCACAACGTCTAAAATATTTTAAATGCTGAACCTATCTGATTGGGCTTTATATAGTACACTGCTTACGTCAGCTTCAGCAGCCGCCTGGCATTAGTATAATAGGCCTACACATGTATAGTACACAGCTGACGTCAACTTACTTCAGCAGCCGCATGGCATTAGTATTGCATTGCATCAGAAAATGATGCAATCAACTGTGGATGATGTGAGCATGATGGTATTATGCAATGTTACATCATTATTCCGGATGTTGCTGCAGTCCTACTGGAGAAATTTACACAGTGAAACATAGAAAATGAGGTATATGAAAGAGCCAATAAAAAAATTTCACGGTTATATTCGTGTTCGGCACACGAAAATACTACAGATTAGGGCCTTTTCAAGTCAGTAATGATTTCACTGTTGACCAGTGTTTCCCTTGAGGCTAAACATTCCAAATATATTCCCCATATTAATTTCCCCTTGTTCGTCTATATTCCCAACCATGTTATATTTCTTAATGTAAAATTCCCTTTGTCGCTATCCTGGCCCACGACCTTTATTTTAATTCGGATTTCTATTGTCGATAAGGTGTCCCACAACACTACATACACTACTGTCCTTTCTTATCTATGACTGTGGAACTGTCTGTGTTTTACTAGCGTCAAATTGAAATATGCTGGATATTGTCATTCAGTATATTGGATAATAAATTAAGATTGTGCAATATGATGTCTTCAACAGATGACCAGTCAAATTCAAAATGAGTTATGTCAGAAATGTCATTTAACAACTTTTCAAAAGTATTAATTTGTCTATTTATTTGCATAGATTAGTTATTGCCAGCTTTGTGATCTCCAAATTCTATTTTCATGTCGTGACTGCGTCCACTGTGACGTTTGTTAAAGGCTTATATCGTTCCGATGATAGACAAGCCTACTGATTGTAATTGACAGTAAAGATTAGAACTGTTGACTTGGACGAGGCAAATCTAGAATTTAATCAAGAAGTCTTCATCTTTTTGAAACGCATTGGGATAAAACCGAGAACATATTTTGTTTATGTGACCTTTGATCGCTAACCTTTTCAAAGCAAATTCCAGGAAGTTCTAAACGGGCATAAAAGACCCCGAAAATGTATGTCAGCGTAAGCCAAATCTTAGCAGATCTCTTACATGATGACACAGACTTATTTTGAACGCATCACTCACCAGTACGAACAGGGTTTTCACGTATCAGGATATGTTAGTAATAATAATAAGAGGTACCCTTGACATACTCGTATGATCTTTTATTAAATAGGAATGTTAAATGCACGGCAGTGAAAAATGACCAATTCAGAACGAGTGTCAAAAGTAACAATTATTATTTTCTTTTGCAGTTAAGGCAGATGAAAAATATTAGGAAGCTCCAGAAGAATTTTTTTTGAATGTTAGAGTTCATAAAAGTGATGACTAAAATGATGACAATGATTAAAAAGAATGAAAAAATGACTGACAATTACTAAAATATCTAAAACAGATGATGACTCACAATGACTAAATGTGTTTTTAAAAACTGATGACGGACAAAACTGTTACCTCACTAAGCATCAAGGAATAAAAGGTTAATATCTACATTATAATGCTAATGATAAACATGTCCGGTTGAACTTTAGATTAAAATAGTGAGAACATTGAAAAAGAAGAATTAGAATGCGTTGTTTATAATGAAATGAAAATTAGCTAAGCACAGAAACGAATGTAAGAGATGTGTACACGTTATAGAATCACCTCGTACTGCATATGTAAGGAAATAAAAAGAGTTTGCTCTAACAACTGTATATTTTACCGAGGTCGGGCCAAGGTTGATTTATCATACGAAATTGCTAGATGATTTACTGGAGACAAGTTCTTTGTTTTACCATATATGTATTACTGCAATAATTAACGTGATTTTAAGAAATTCGCTAAACTTAATCTTATTTCATTAGAAAGTGTGAATGCACTAACATTCATGTAATTACATTAGAAGGTAATACATGCGCTAACATTCACCTTATTCCATTAGGATGCAAGAATGCACTAAAATTGATCTTATTACATTATAATCTAAGACATACACTAAAATTAATCTTATTCCATTAGGAAGTATATATCATTCGTGTCCATATCCTTCACAGTTCATATTATTCCGTTCAGACGTGTGTGTTAACCGTCTTTATCACAGTTCAAACTATTCCAACGTACATGTAACTCATCTTTCTTTATCATAGTGTATCATATTCCTTTACCAAGTAGGTACTACCCATGACCATATTTGTCACAGTTTACCCTATTTCATTACCCAAGAAAATGTGTATCAGAAAGGTTAATTTTTGGCACAATTTATCCTGTGCATTTACAAAGGTAGTAGTACCCAGGTCTGTATTTGCAACATTTCATCCGATTCTGTAACAAGATATCAAATGTAACTACTATTGTTACAGCTAATCCGATTTTGTAACAAGGTATCACATTAGTCCTACATATAAGACACGACCCTGATATTTATGTTTTGGGGCGTCAAAATCAACATGTGCTATGTCTTACAGGTAGGACTACACATCACATATGCCCATAGTTGTTACAGTGTATCCGATTATGTAGCAAGGGATCACAAAAAAAATGCCCATAGATGTCACAGTTCATCCGATCTTGTAATAAGGTAACACATATGCTATAGTTGTTACGGTGCATCTGATTCTGTAACAGCGTAAGACATATGCACATAATTGGCACAAGTCAGCATATTACTTTAACATATATTAAAATGAACAACAGCAGCACGTAAAATGTATGATCGGTTTCGATCTATTGCGTCTCCGAACTGAATACAATCTTCATGAATCATGGACCCTTGTCCAGACACATCGTATATCGCAACTCGTTCTTTTACTCGATAAAGTACCCCATGTCGTATTTGATGCAACTCATTCCGGTAGTTGAGAAACAATGCTTTACCATTGTCCTTTCTTGTCACAGTTCATCCTATTCATTTACAATGTGCGTCATACCCTTATAGGCGTGTGTCACACATACTCATATTTCCTTAGAAAGTATGTCATATCCATGTCCCTGTGTGTCAAACATAATCTTACTCTTTTACGAAGAGCGTCATACCAATGCTTGTGTGTCAAACAAAATTATTTTCCTTAACAAAGCGTGGCATACTCAGATCCATGTGTGTGTGGGGGTGGGTGGGTGTGTGTGTGTCACACATAATCCTTTTCCTATTCAACGTGTGTTATACCCATGTCCGTGTATGTGATACATAATCATATTTCTTTGTAAAGTGTGTCACACCCATGTCTGTGTGTGTAAAACATAATCCTATTCCTTTACAAAGTGTGTCATATCCATGTTCATGTGTGTCACACATAATCATATTCCTTTACAAAGTATCATACCCATGTCTGTGTGTAAAACATAATCCTATTCCTTTACAAAGTGTGTCATACTTATGTACGTGTGAGTCACACATAATCTTATACTTTAATAAAGTTTGTCATACCCATGTCTGTGTGTCACACATAATCCTCTTTCTTTACAAGTTGTGTCATACCATGTCCACGTGTGTCGAACATAATCGTATTCCTAAACAAAGTGTGTCATACTTATGTACGTGTGAGTCACACATAATCTTATACTTTAATAAAGTTTGTCATACCCATGTCTGTGAGTCACACATAATCGTATTCCTAAACAAAGTGTGTCATACCAATATCCATGTGTGTCGCACATAATCGTATTCCTAAACAAAGTGTGTCATACCAATATCCATGTGTGTCGCACATAATCGTATTCCTAAACAAAGTGTATCATACAAATATCCACGTGTGTCGCACATAATCGTATTCCTAAACAAAGTGTGTAATACCAATACCCATGTGTGTCGCACACAATTATATTACTTAACAATGTGTGTCAACTGCTTCACTGGCCAAGTGGTTAGATCATCCACATGGACTGCAAGAAGTTGAGGGTTCAAACCCCGACCGAGTTATACCAAAGACTTTTAAATCGATACAAACATCATTAAGCTTTTAGTCTTAGGACTGGTCAGCCTTGTGCCAGGATAATGTGACTGGGTGGTACATGTTACCACAGTCCTAGATATGCTATAAACTACCAAACTGCCGACATGTTAGTGATATGGCTGAACTTTAAAAAAAACATCTACATTAATAATCTATATAACTCTCTCTCTCTCTCTCTGTCTCTCTCTCTCTCTCACACACACACACACACACACACACACATACACAAACACACACACACACACAGTATATCTTATGCATGTGCACGTGTCACACATGATCTTATTCCTTTACAAAGTCTATTACCCAAAATCATATATGATACCCCAATTAAAACTATTTCTTGATATCTATCTATCTATCTATCTATCTATCTATCTATCTATCTATCTATCTATCTCTATCTCTCTCTCTCTCTCTCTCTCTCTCTCTCTATCTATCTATCTATCTATCTATCTATCTATCTATCTTGCCAATCGTTGGGGCACCAATGGTGACCTTACAACCAGAGTCCTCCTTTCCAATCTGTTCTCTGATACTCTCACTGTGTTACTCAGCTTCAGACCTGTCCACTCAGAGATGTTATCCTCCCATCTTTTCCTCTGTCTTCCTCTCCTTCGCCCTGCCTGCACAGTACCTTGCATGACTGTCTTAGCAAGCCCTGTTGATCGTGTGACATGTCCATGACATTTCATTTTGCGTTTTTTCACAATGGTCAATAGCTATTCGTAGGGCCCAATGGCTTGCTTAATTCTGTTTCCCACTTCCTCATTCGTGACATGATCTCTATATGTAATGCCGAGCATAAAAGTATAGGAAACTTAATGACATTTATAGTTATGTCACACACATACATTGGAAATGGCAACGGAATAAGTGTGGCAAAACACGAATATCATACTAATGATGTTAGTATCGATTTAAAAGTCTTTGGTATAACTCGGTCGGGGTTTGAACCCGCAACTTCTTGCAGTCGATGTGGATGATCTAACCACGTGGCCGGAGAAGCAGTTGACACACATTGTTAAGTAATATAATTATGTTCGACACTATGTTACCCATATCTATAACCGTCAATTTTGTCCTATTCATTTGCAAGATATGTGATAATCCTGTTTGCATTTGTTATAGTAATATGTATTTTGTTCCCAAAGTATTCCTTGGTGATATTCGCTTTTTGCCACACTTATTCCGTTGCCATTTCCAATGTGTGTGTGTGTGGGACATAACTATAAATGTATATATATATATATATATATATATATATATATATATATATATATATATATATATATATATATATATATATATATATATACTATACTTTTATGAAGTAAGTGTTGCCTATTACCATAATTGTCATTTTGTATCCTATGCCTTTATGACTTCAAGTAAGTGTTGCCTATTACAAAAATTGTTATTATATATATTCTATACCTTTATGAAGTAAGTGTTGCCTATTGCCATAACTGTCATTGTGTATCCTATGCCTTTATGAAGTGTTGCCTATTGCCATAATTTTCATTATATATCCTATATCTGTATGAAGTAAGTATTGCCTGTAACCATAATTTGTCATTATATATCATGTACCTTTACGAAAAAGAGCTTCTGATTTCACATGAGTTTTTCCATATAATCAAACCAGGCCACTTCTGTGGGCTAACATATCTTAACACAAAATAGACACTTCACATAATGAGAGTCTTGGAAGAGCTTTTGATCAATATATGGTCTATAGCTAGACTGTATGTTGGAGAAGCTAGGCAGGTTTTAAATTAGCCAAACCTTCCTGTTGCCACGCTCAGTGAGGCTAGTGCACAGCTAATGTCATTTAGCAAACGTTTGCTAATTCTTACATAGTTGTTCTTTACACTCTTAGGTAGAAACCAAATCTTGGATAAATGTATGCTTATTCCCAATTTGGCTAGTGTCTTATAGTAATACCCCTATGTATGGCTGCAAAAGACCAAACTCGAGGTACTTATTATTAGCCAAAATTTGGCTATCTGCAATATTGTCCCTTTCCATAAAGTACTGTATGACCTTTAGGCAGAAACCAAATTTTGGATAAATGTATGCTCAGCCAAAATTTGGCCAGTTTCAGCAACAGCTCTTAATAATTGCTGCATGTATGGCTGTTAGAATTGATAAGCTTTAAAAGCTCAATAATTAGCCGTATTTGGCCATCCACCTCAGTGTTTTGGCCATCCACTTCAGTGTTTTGGCCATCCACCTCAGTGTTTTGGCCATCCACCTCAGTGTTTTGGCCATCCACCTCAGTGTTTTGGCCATCCACCTCAGTGTTTTGGCCATCCACCTCAGTGTTTTGGCCATCCACCTCAGTGTTTTGGCCATCCACCTCAGTGTTTTGGCCATCCACCTCAGTGTTTCATTCCATACTGTTGTGTAAATGTATGCTTGGTCATTGCCTGCAATGTTTCTTTTGTATAACCTACAGTAATGACTTAGAAATCCAAATTTCGCAAAATATATGGTTAAATCCTTTATAAGGAGTAAACACAGTATTGGCTAAATATGTGCTTGACCAAAGTTTGGGAAATGCCTGTATGGTCACTGGTCATGATCACTATGGATTGCTTCAAAAAAAGAAATCTAGTATACTATATTTTTATGATCGAAAGAGTTTTGAAATATGAGCAAATGTACAAATTCATTTTTGTCATAGCAATCACAGCTAAACTAGAACAAAGTAAATGAAAATGCTAAATCTTTGAAAACAATGTTTCAAAATAAAATTGTTCTCTTTAATGAAAACTGGTTTTATGGACTCTTTTGGCAAATATTTGATAAATACATTGGAGGTAATCTACAAAAGCTTCTAAACTGATTTTGTTTCATCTAGCTCTCACTATAGTCTGAATATACATCCCCATTTCTTTGTACCCCTATTTCAATTTTTACAAAAAAACACTACCATAAATGAGATAAATATCACACACACACACACATACACACACACACACACATGCCTTTGGTATGACTCAGCTGGAATTCAAAGCTGTGATCTCACACATCCAGGCAGAAGTTTGAACCACTCAGGCCACCAAAGCAGTCAATCAGTTGCTTTGTAATACAGAAGCAGGTACTATACAAAACAAAAGTGGAACTTACTGTAAATCTCTTCTGACCATCAGATCTTTTCTTTTTTCCAAGTAATGCTCCTTGTTTATTAACTCCTTGAAGTTTAAACAGTCTGTGCACTTGATACATTTTTTACTCGGAAAGTAACAGTCTTAATTACACTCTTGAATAGTCTGTGTACTTGGTACATTTTTGACTCTGATGAAAGTAAGTCTTAATTACACTCTGTTTTATAACAAGAAAAGTTCACATCATGTATTTAATATTTCTCTATTTGCTGGCTTAAATGCAAACGAGAGATGTAAAAAAAAGAATAGAATGGCTTATGATCAGTTTGAATCTGTCCTATAATTGTGGGATGCAGACAAATCTGGTTGTATGCTGACATACTGCTAAAGGTCTTCTCTGGTCATTTAGGTCATCAGTTATATTTTTTTTAAGTTTACATCCCCATGAGATGAAATACCTACTTACATTTTTTGAGAGAGTGCACGTCAAATGGATAATGATTCAAATCCCATCAATAAGACACCATAGTTATTATAGTATCTAGGAACATTATTTACTTCAACTTCATGAGCACTAAGTAACTTATTTGTGTTATTTTGCCATAAAATACAAAACCAATCCAAATTTATTTTACCCTATTTTACTGGGGCCCTAGGTGTATCAGTTGTCTAGGGCAATTGTATTTACTGATCATTGCCACCTCACCTCCGTCCACATTGGTTCGAGCCTTCAGCCAGTCTGGGTATGTGAGAAGTTTGATTGGTTCTTCCTCCATCCTATTTACTGAATGCCATGTATAACCTGCCAAGTGTTGAAAAAATTCACTAAGCCTAGAAAAGCAAATCAAACCTATTTTACTATAGCCTGACAAAATTAATTTTCACAGACAACAAAATGATTAATATTATAATATATCAAATATAATCAAACTAATCCATGCCCTCAATGACTTGAACCTATTTACAATGTATTATCAAAATCAGATGAGATGAAAAGATCTTGGTCATTATCAAATACATCCAATATCTTGACTAGATAAACTTATTTACCAAGTTTGATAAAAGTCATACAAAGAAGCACCGTCTACGAGATATACGATCACCTAATTTATAGACAAAGTCATAAAACATCTTGATGATGTAAACCTATTTACTAAGTTAGATCCAAGTTTGATTAGAAATACTTTATTGACAGCCATAAGAATTCTTAGCCAATCTGATGCCAGGCCACTTCATTACCATATAATGTGTCATTGCTCTTAATAAAATTTACTTGACATCTTCATGATGTTAGCCCATTTGTCAATATTGATCAAAATCAGATCATAAATAAAGTGGTTCCAAACTCATGCAACTAGTTGCCACTTCAGTTGAGATCTCATAATATAATCTTATATTCCAAGTTTAATAAAAAAAAATAAAACCATGTACAAATATGACCTTTTGAGTGATAACTGGTTCAGTCAGATGCAAGATCAAAGAATTACTATGAAGGGACATCAACTCTTACTAAATTGTTACGAGATCTCAGTGATATAAACCTGTACTGCAAGTTTTATAAAAACTAAAATATATTGCTTTATGACTGGTAACAAATTCGGCTAATCAGATGCAAGATCACCTTATTAATATGCTTTGATTTTAGTCATTGTTGAATTAGTCTGAAATCTTGAAATAAGCTCATATTCCACATTTTTCTTTAATATAGATACAAAATATGCATGACAGAATGATACAAATATAATTGTTAAAGGATGAAGGCTTATACAGGACAAAACATAAAACACTTAACCTTATTGCCTGAGGAATAAAAATGAAGTCAAATAGGTAAAATGGACATTATTACAGTAGCTTTAGCCCCTTGAATACATATGTTATGTACTTTTTCATGTATGTCTGCAAGACTCCTAATTAGTGATGCATTTTCCATTGTTAATGTTGCAGGTGACACTCTCAGAATGTGGTTAATGAATCTGTAAAAAAAATAATTCCATGTGAGAAACAAGAGAGAGCTTTACATTAGATCTTCACTAATTCTAGTTAAATCAACTTTCAAAGTTGACTAAACACTGTTTTCAAAAAAGCGAACTTTAAATATTTAAAGTTGAAAGTTATTTCAGCAGCGATAAAAACATTGTTGTTTTCATTTTTTTCTTCTTTTTTTTTTGAACAAATCATGAGACTCTTTATGTATAAGTTACATGTTACTGTTTTTAACATATTTTGTTGTACGAATACACAAATAAGTTTTAGATGAGTCCACAATATGTTGGCAAAATGTGCAGGTTTTATTTCCATTAAACTGACAGGGTTATGTATTAAATTAGTTTTTTTATTCGTTTTGTCTTCTTCTTCTTCTTAATAATAATAATAATAATAATAATAATAATAATAATAATAATAATAATAATAAAAGAAGAAGAAGAAGAAGAAGAAGAAGAAGAAGAAAAAGAAGAAGAATTGTGCTGTAAAGAGAAGGAACATTCCTAATACTGCTATTATAGACGCATAAATATCTCGTTTTTGTAGGGTCTGTTTTAACTACGCAAGGAATATGCTCTTCTTTAGCACATGGTCTTTGACTCAGTGGATAAGGAAAGATTTGCATAAATCTGGATGACACAGGTATTGATTCATATGTAAAAGTGAAATGTAAGTATATTTCTATATTTTACCAGACAATCTTATCAACAGGTGTTTTTTTTCAGATTCTAGTTTGGTTGATAGTAGGCTAGTGTGTAAACTTAATGAATGTTGTTGAACAAATTATGTTTTTCTATGGATAGGTATTACCAATAAAAATGCAGATTAACTGGAATTGGGATTAAATTTTACCAGGCAGAAAATATTCAAATTGACTATGTATCCTCACATGCAATAATGACAGAATTATATTATGTGATTTATTGACTAGTTACATATGAATCAGTTGTAATCTCTGCTGAAAAGAATTTCAAACCATATTATTAAGTTTTTGACCAAATCTCACATATCATGCATGTTTTCAATTAATATGCAAATTTGTGAGCCAGAAAAATTCATCATGCAAATTCATTCATGGTGAGTAGTGAGCAAATATCTAGACTGAGAATCCAATCTCTGAAATGAATTACACTACTGTTCACTAGAGAATCCGTCTGCCATTCACTTGCTGACTGACTAGGTACAGTTCCCAAAGAGTAAGGTTATAGCACTCTTAGTTGGTGAGACCTATATTGATAGTCACACACACACACACACACACACACACATACACACACACACACACACACACACACACCCTCCAAATAGTGTGTGAACCTTGATCTAATTTAGTGTATTCAGATTCTCATCTCCAAAAGTCATTGGGTTGATGGAGTACAATGCTGGTGCAATATATACGGGACTACAGAATAGATATTCTGCATAAAGCCATTAGGGAAATTAGACAGTGGGAATGTTTAATTTCATTTTGCGGATGGCTTAGAAACAAACATTAAATATGAAAGATATATAGAAAAACAATGAAATTTATTTGACCACCAAGTTTGAACTAGAGATAGTGAACAACTAAATATATGTTACGGAAAAGGAACATGAACAAGGAAGCAATTGCAAAATACATTTAAAAGTTAAGCACAGGTATGAATTATTGAACCACTCTCAAGTACTTCATTGGTTAAAATCTTAAGTAAAATCTGCCTCCTTACTGCATACTTCCTCCTTGTAGCTAATGAGTTGCACTCTGGGAGCACTGGATTTGAAAGGTAGTAATAGTTTTCCTAATGTATTATGATTGGGTGATTATTATCAAAGAAACATTTTATACTACAATTGATTGGTTATCAATCTGTAAAACAGTAACTCTGTATTCACTAGGGTACATCAATTTTAGAGTCTTTTAGAGTGTATAGAAATTTATAAAGTAAATTTGTTATACTGTTAATATAAGTGTTATGAATGTTTTTGCTTGTTATGTGTTGTGATTAGCTTTTCATAACCTTCTTCTCATTTCTTGCTATGAGAAGGAATTACTCGTAAGTTGGGGAACGTCAATATCCATGGTAAGAGAGAGAGAGAGAGAGAGAGAGAGAGAGAGAGAGAGAGAGAGAGAGAGAGAGAAGGAAGAATTCAGGCTCTCTTAAAAGCGTGCCGTCACGATGTTAAAACAGCTACACTACATCTGAAATGAAAAGTAAAACATCCATTCTCTGCTGACATGGAGAACTTTATTTAAATAATCAACACACATATATATTACTACATTCTAGAAACACTTCTAAAAGCTTTATAATAAAAGTTCATGAAATACCATAAAACTTACATAAATATAATTAAATATGAACATAAAACATTATATTGCAATATATATATTGTAAATAAAAGAATTCAGTAACGATGTTGCAAACATATCCGTTTTACCATTAAAATCTCAAACATTAAAGATACCTATTTCTAAAGGTCGTTATGACATATACAGTGTCCTTACCTGAAATGAAAAGTAAAACATCCATTCTCTGCTGACATGGAGAACTAATCTGACCTGATCGCGCATCTGTATTTATACCCTCCATGCATCAGTCAGAAAAGATGTCTACTTACTTTCAGGTATAAACCAGTTTCGACCGACAGGAACCAATTATCTTACGTCATAACACTGAGTCTATAGTTTATTTATATTCGTTTCATATCGTCACACCAAATATGGTTAGCTGTTAGCTGGAAGCCATCTTGTTTCTGTATCGTCTAGAGAAATCTTACTTCATCTTCATTAACTGAATTGAACTCATGCCAACACTAGGTCAGAAACATATTCTTACTAATGTAGCTTAGAACTATAGCTGAGCAGGCAAAATTCATGTATAATGTTTTTCGTATACAATGTCACACAACATTGTATATTGGCAATGTTCTTAGCTACTTTTACTTGAGTTATAGTGTGGTTATATACATTGCCCTTTTTTACTTGCTCAACAACCATTTCTATTCTATATAGTTGTGTTACAAAAACAAATGAAATTACCTTTAATATCTTTTAACAAATAAAACATTACTTTAATTCAGTTCAAAAGAAAATATCAATCTTATTAATTTTTCTACAAATTCAATCCTAACATAAGGAATTTATCTTGTTAAAACTGTTTTAAGATTGAAATATGTTACAGAATATTATAATTTGTATTATTATCATTATTAATGATATAGAAGCACAGTTCTACATAATTATGAACATTCACATTTACATTTGAACCCGAAACAAAACGATTATGTTTGTGTTTGCTATTATGTTTAAAGCTTCAGTCACTTCTCTTATATGATGTCAGATTTAAAAATAAAATGGACTACCCGGGTACATACTTGATAATATGATTCTTATTAATCTATCTGACCTAAGTGCCATCATCCAATATGTGCCTCCTAGTCCTTTTTATGAAATATTCAAATAAAGACATACTATCAAATGCAAGCTTTTCCTTCATTCATTTCCATTCTTTGTGCATAAACAATTTGTTGGTTGAACAGATTATCAATGTTAGCTGTACTTTATTTCTGTGCTGAAAATGTTTATGGTTCACTGAAGGTCGAAGCCAATTAAGTCATTCCTGACAAAGATGTATATACAGGAAATACACTGTCAAGTGTACTGAATTTTAAAGTTGCACAAGTTATGTCATGATATCATGGTATGGCAAAACTTGACCAAGCACTACATGAAGTAATACAATTTCAGAAAGTTCTAAATTTGCATTTATCATAAGGATATCTAAAGCCTATGTGGTTGATTGATTGATTGAATGTTAATGGTATCACCACTTTTAGGCTATTTAGCGCTATTATTTTTAATGAATAAACATTTAATTAAGTAAAAGTTTTAATATCGACCAGCGAAATAAAAAAAATAGCTGAAAGTAAAACAGTTAGATCGTAACAGTAAAATATAGAGCTTCCTGATCAACGGGCGATGTAAAAGATATATGTTGATGAAGACAGATGAAAAGATGTTTGAAAAAAGGGATGGTCTTTACATTAAGTAACAATGCTCTAGCTACGTGTATTATCATTCAGATCCCCCCTCTCCACGCAGCTGGTGGACCCAAGGGAACGACAAATGTCGCTACAGCCTGGCACCAACGGCGTCGCAGGAGTTGCCGGAATGATGTTGAAGTCAACGTCAGATCGCCTTAGGGACTCCGTCTCCGGATTTTCTGTCGGGGTTTACTCCCTTAGCCTTCCCGTGAGTGGGTATAGCCGCAAGGCAGCGGAGGTTTGGGATCAGAGTTTTCCTTCTCCTAGATGAGCTACCATCCAAGGTTTACGAGCCCCATTTGCCCGAAGCGACTGGTTTTAAGGCGCCAGTGGCCGCCTTCACCCCTTCTCCTGTCAGTGAAAACATGGTCCGCCGGACTTAGAAGCTAAGCCACTCGCGAAGGCCAGGAGCTGGATTTTAGTTGACAGAGGCGATCAGAGTCGCAAGCCCTATGGGGCATTTTTGGAGGAGTGGGGAGCTTGTCTCTCACTCCCACCCCGGCAATGTCAACCTTGGACCACACAATTGTATTTATTACCATTAAATAATGTATATGCATGCAGAGTAAACGACCGCATGGCTTGATTTTGAGTTACCGTTTGATAAACGGCAAACAACGGACGTTACATAACTGCCGTCACTAATCGATTACATGACATACAAAATATTGTGCTTAAACACTTTTAAAGGTTAGTTGATCTGTAGGCCAGACTCTAGAAAGTGTTTCAGGCCATTGTCTACAAATTATATGTAGAAATAATATTTCAGGTGCTTTTTCATAACGAGCCGAAACATTAACACCTTTTAAGACTAAGCAGAAAGCAAATAATTTTATTTTATTTTAGACTTGTACCATGAACATGTAGGATGTGATAATATTGTATATTAGTCAGCAGCTTAGAATTCAAGATAAGACAACACGACTTAATTTTAGAACTGCCTTAAGACGCAACGTCATCTGTTCGATTGTTCAACTGACGTGATGCCTGCAAGTAACAATTACCGACAACATACCGGATTTGCATGTAGCCTCAGGTGACTTCTTTCGACTATTTTTACACTGACTTTTTCAGATCCTATAATGGGACTTTTTAATAACATTTCTACCAGTGTTTTCTACGGGCCACAACTTGATCGATAATGATTTCAGAATAACATTTTGGTACCAATGGAATCAGCATCATCTTGTTGTGAAATTGGACTTTAATTCCTGTACTTAATATGGCATTTATGTGCCAATGAATCTTTGCACTTCAGAGACGGTTAGGCAATTTCTTATTGAGGAAAAATAATCCTTAAGTACCTAATGCAATGCTGTAGGACAAACAAATAGTTTTAGAAACTGTTGAATGATTTCATTTACGATTAGCAGACTATTCATATTTGAATTTGTCAGCAAATCGCAAAATTATTTTTATAATTTAATTAATTTATATAATTTAATCGTTGCTCCATAGAGCTTTGATAAATATGCTATACATAAAAGAGA
The DNA here is from genome assembly GCA_030141615.1 of Unio pictorum. Lineage (NCBI taxonomy): Eukaryota > Metazoa > Mollusca > Bivalvia > Unionida > Unionidae > Unio > Unio pictorum. The sequence continues at coordinate 10,022,691 of JARLTB010000023.1, read as the reverse complement.
ATTGCTTGTATTTGAACGTGAATTGTAACTGCTATATGAAAACATATTCTTACAATGTTAGTGGATAAACTAACCTGTAGCATTTTAAATAAACACACACATTTACATGGATATTTTCTCTTGACTATTATCCGTATATAAGCCTATTTATAGCTTTTTTATATTTTAATATAGCATTGGGCAATGACCACTATTTTATAAATCCCGATGGTTTCTGGAAGCTGGACAAAAATATGTTCACTTATTCTTTGTCTAACAACTGAAAGACTGTTGCCGCATCGATCAGTAAGTATATCGTATATAAAAATTTGCTCATGAAATGGATAAGGCAATATAAACAAAACTAAAATGTACCGTCTGTTATTTCTTAATCTCGATGTCATGGAGTTGACATACAGTTGCAGCAAACCAGAGTAACAGCTGAAAACTATTCATATCTTACTTGTAAAGTTGCTTCTGTATACAACATTTATGCAAATAAGAAACAAATATTCATAATATTAACTGCAACGTCAATAAAATGATAAAGAGGTTCACATAAGGCGATCAATCTTTCATCTGGTTATGTGCATTTGATTGTAAATTGGTCCTGCTGTCGTTATCAAATGAATCAAGGAGGTTGAGGACCAGTCTCAATTATAATATATCAATCTGCAATGATACATGGCATGTTTTCTAAATCACGTCTGGTTTCAATAAGGCGTTACTGGGTCAATGAGTGGCACGGAACTGGCGCCTTATAGATATTGAAGATAACAGACATATCAAATAATGTCGTCTGGTTACTTTAGCCCTTTACGTCAAGCTATTCTATATTGGACTTGGAAATACATCGTATTGCGTCGAATCTGCGTCGCTCTAAGGTTTAAATAATAAATTAAAACGACACATTACCTAATTTTTTGAAGTTGTCTAATTTTACAACAACGTGCTAAATACTGAAAATATGCATTGCAAATACTGTAGCAGAATTACCAACATACTTTCCAGACAATAAAATCAATGATACGGAAAATATAATGTTATCCAAATTTTCTTCAAAGTACATTGTTTACACTTTGAAAATTTCTCTGTGAGCAGAACAGTTGATAATTTATATTTCATTTGATAGAAGTATTGCTGCCGTGGAATAGTCTTTTTATAAAATTTATTTTATGTCCTTCATAACCATTCGATACGCTTGTAATGGCAGTACTTATTGTTACAATATTGACTCTTATGAATGTAGCAGTGGAAACTATCACAAGAGTTAGTCAAAAAATGAAGTGTCTTTCAAACTTAATCATATCAGTAAAAATAATTAAAGATTTACAACAAATTAAAAAATAATGCTAGGCAATGCAAATTTGATAAAAAAAATATCTGGCATTTCTAGATTAATATAGATGATTTTGATCAACACAATAATACACATTATAATTAATTAAATGTCATCTGCACGGTGATGCACATTATAATACAGTTAACTTATAGCTGAACCGCGATGTTCACTAGAATATGATTAACTTTCATCTGAACGGTGATGTTCATTATAATACAATTAACTTATAACATCACGTTCATTAGAATTAATTAAATTTCATCTGTGTCACAGAATTAGGCGAAAATTGAACTGATTTTTGTTCTTCTTGAATTGCAAACAAAACTCACCATTTTCTTGATTTCGTCGTACACGCATTACCTGGGGTTATTAAGTGGTTTTCTCCAAGGTAAGTGGCGTGTAACGATTTGCATGTGCCAGTTTGTTATTTAAATGAAATCCGAAATACTCGTTTCACGTGGTGCACGGCAAGCTCGATGTGATTTATGTTCACCTATAGAGAGTATATAAGGCGAGATATTTCTCATAATAATTACGGGAACCAAAATATCTAATCGAAGGATAGATAAGCTCGTCTTGCAATCTCCAGCCAAAGGGGTGAGTGTTAAATTTACATTTTCGTTTTATTGTGAATTTTATTCAGATTATCATTTCGTATAATGAGACTTTAAATGCAATATCGTAATCTACGGCTTAGATTATTTTTGAGACAACTATTATTAGTCTGGTTTTGTTTATTGTAGCTGTTACCGTGTTTCTGATACTGTAGCTGACAATCGCTGTTACCATAGATCTGATAATCGCTGATACCGTAGATGTCAATGTTTCTGATACCGTAGATCTGATACCGTAGATCTGATACCGTAGATGTCAATGTTTCTGATACCGTAGCTGCTAACGTAGTTGATACCATTTCTGATACCGTAGCTGTTAACACATCTGATACCATCTTTTGATAAACGTCTTTGATATCGTCTGATTTGTTGTGGAACATCTATTATTTGTTCCGGAACATCTCTGTATAAATATCTGAATGTGATTGTGCCGTTAATTTGTGCAAACGGAATTGAAGTATCTGTCTGTGTGTCGAACTGTCTGTTCGTCAACATCTGTGCAACATGTAAATATCCGGAAAGCTAGAAGTCCGAGTGTCGGAGCTGTCTGAGTTGTAAAACATCCGGGTCGACATCTAGGGTGGTGAGGAACCGTTGGTTCTGGTAGATGTTGTATGTTGTCTGAACGTATAACTGTGGTGGATCCGTGAAGGGAAACGTCCGATAATAGTATTGGTCAACCCTAGGTTTTCGGGGAAACTGGGAGACGATTCAACTGTTGCTGAATCGTGCGGTTATACGGGGTCGAGACACATATGTGTATTGAAATTGTAATACAATTTAATACATTGTTGTATTTGCATGCTTATGTCAGATCACAATAATATTTCAAGTGATCGCATAGATATCAATAAAAGCTAGCAACTTGATTGAATACAAGTATATGGTCGTGCTAGTTATCGCAATCCATCGTGCGATAGTATAGTTTGTCGTTTGTGTTCATTTTTCGTAATTTATACTTGCATTAATTTAACTTTCGTAAAGGATCCTTGGATCTGTGTATAGTCCAAGAGATCCCTTTACATCTGAGATTCCTTTTGTATTAATATTTAATTTGTTCATGTATTGTGAATGGTTGTGAGTGTAATTGTGGGTTGAGTGCATGAATTATTGTGTTGTTACATCTGTATTTTTTTCATTTATAATTTATTACATAAATTTATATTTTCTTTCACAAATTGTGTTTGTATTGTTCATTTAATCCACCCTCCTCTCGGTAACAATTCTGTTACAATGGTGTCAGAAGTGGGATCGTTGGATTAAGTGAACTGTCAATCATTTTTGTGAAGGTATACATTTAATGTTTATATTTGAGCGTGACCTTCTGTTAAGATAATACTCTAGTTGAAGTTTATTTTTGTTTAGTTTATCTAGGTCCGTGTGTCCAGTATAAACTTGTTTAAAGCATTGGTTTTGGTTACCTATCTATATTCTTATTAAAATTGTCATTGTCATGTCATCCCTTAAAGACTTGGTTGCCTTAGGCAAAGATTTTGGATATGAAGGTGAAAGCTTAAGGAAATTTATTCAAGAAGAACAAGCCCGGGAAAGGGAAGAAAGGGTAAGAGCAAGGGAATTAGAAAGGGAATCCGAAGAAAGGAAACGGGAATTAGAAAGGGAATCCGAAGATAGGAAATGGGCCTTTGAAAGGGAAAAGATAGAATTAGAGAAGCAGGCCGAAAGGGAAAAGATAGAATTAGAGAAAGGGAAGATAGAATTAGAGAAGCAGGCCGAAAGGGAAAAGATAGAATTAGAGAAAGGGAAGATAGAATTAGAGAAGCAGGCCGAAAAGGATAGGATAGGATGGGAAATGGAAGCGGAGCAAAAGCGAATAGAGTTAGATGAAAAAGCAAAGCAACGGGATCATGAGCGTAAGGTAGAATTAGCGACATCTGGAAGAGAACACGATTCTGCCTTTAGCAAATTAAGTGGCCCCAAATTATCTCCCTTTGACGATGAAAAAGATAACATGGATAGTTATCTTCATCGGTTTGAGCGGTATGCCGAAAACCAGAAGTGGAGTCAAAATGACTGGGCATTGCATCTTAGTGCGCTTTTAAAAGGTAAAGCGCTGGATGTATACTCTCGACTTCCTAGGGACGATGTGTTTAAGTACGACGTCCTAAAGGAAGCACTTCTCAAAAGGTACGAGCTCACTGAACGAGGATTTCGTAAAAAGTTCAGGTATAGCAAGCCCGATAAAGGAAAAACCTTTGGTCAGTTCACCGTCAGAATTGCGAACTATTTTGAGCGGTGGATTGAATGCGGCAAAGCGGTGAAAACGTTTGAAGGGTTGACTGATTTCTTGCTCAGAGATCAATTATTTAATACAGTTGGGCGAGAATTAGATCAATTTCTGAAGGAGAAAGTCTTCACGAACGTAAAAGATATGGCTAAGCAAGCCGATTTATTTGCCGATGCTCATGGGGGAACCCAGAACGTGGTTTTGAAAGATTTTAAGTCTGGAAACCAGTCTGTAAGACCTATGCCTAGGGAGCCTGTAAAATCAGCTGAGGTAAAAAGGTCAGTTAGGAATCCAGTTATTCAGCGTGTGCAATGTTTCTTGTGTAATGCATGGGGTCATGTTCAAAAAGACTGTCCTAAAAGAAAGGGACTTGTACATAAGGTAGCAGTGGCTATACAAAGTAAAGGTATATCTGATAACATCGTACAGGTAGAACCTTGTATTCATTCGCTTGGCACGTGTTTATTTCCTGAAGCGCGTGTACCAACCGCGAGAGGGTTTGTCAACGGTCGAGAAGTCGTGGTATTGCGTGACACTGGTTGTACGGGCGTAGTGATCAAACGTAGTCTCGTGCAGGATAACCAAATGCTCGGGTGGGAATCCCCATGTATGTTACTTGATCAGACGATGGGTCGCATTCCCGTAGCAAGGATCACAGTAAAAACACCTTTCTTAACGGGAACTGTTGATGCTCTTTGTATGGACAATCCTATTTACGATCTGACGATCGGTAATGTTGAAGGTTCCCGTCTTCCAACCATGGCCGATTTTAAAATACCTTTGGCCCAGGCAGTCGAAACGCGAGCGCGAACACGGCGAGAGAAAACCGCGTTTCGTAAATTAATAGTCCCTGAATCGATCTCAGGAATTTCCAACGATGATTTCAAACAAGAGCAAGAACGTGATGAATCCATCAAAACAATTGTTGAGAAAATCACGTCCGGCGCGATTAAACATTGCAAGCGTGGGGGTAGCTCGAGATTCGTACGCAAGAACGGATTAATTCATAGGGAGTTTAGCGCTCGGGAGGGTAAGAAGTATTGGCAAGTGGTCGTACCCCAGAGATATAGATCTCAAGTACTTAGGGTGGCGCATGAGTCAAGCATGGCAGGACACCTAGGTAAGGCTAAGACCACTAGCAGGGTAGTCGCTGAATTCTACTGGCCCGGTGTTAATGGCGATGTCACACGGTTCTGTAGGTCGTGCGACGTATGTCAGAAAACCGTGTGTAAGGGAAGGGTCACAAGGGTGCCCTTGGGACAGATGCCATTAATAGATACACCGTTTAAAAGAGTGGCAGTAGATATTGTAGGACCAATACACCCAGTTACCGAATAAAAGAATCGGTATATTCTTACTCTGGTTGACTACGCAACCAGATACCCTGAAGCCGTAGCGTTACCAACTATTGAAACGGAAAGGGTAGCTGAAGCATTATTTGATATCTTCAGTAGGGTAGGGGTGCCAGAAGAAATCCTCACGGATTGTGGTGCCCAATTCACCTCTGACCTCATGGGTGAAATAAGTAGGCTGTTATCCATCAAACAGCTAAACACTACCCCATACCATCCGATGTGCAATGGACTGGTAGAGAAGTTTAATGGTACCTTGAAGAGCATGCTACGAAAGATGTGCGCGGAACGTCCGCAAGACTGGGACCGTTATTTAAACGCTGTTCTGTTCGCGTACCGTGAAGTACCGCAGGAAAGTTTAGGGTTCTCACCCTTTGAACTGTTGTTTGGTAGAACAGTTCGAGGCCCGATGCGGATACTACGCGAACTATGGACTGGTGATGTCGCGAACGAGGAAATAAAAACGACTTACCAGTACGTTTTAGATCTAAGAAACAAACTTGAGAGTACATGCCAGATGGCACGTGACAAATTGATTAAATCGGGGCGCAGATATGCCAAGTATTACAACCGCAGAGCGCGTAATAGGAAATTTCTTGTGGGAGATCAGGTGCTATTGCTTCTTCCAACGAGTTCGAATAAGTTTTTAGTCCAGTGGAAAGGTCCATATGAAGTTAAAGAAGTAAAAGGTGACATGGACTATAAAATTGACATGGACGGTATTGTAAAAACATTCCATGCGAATATGCTCAAGTTGTATATTAAGAGACAGAGCGACAATGTTGGAAAGGGGGTCTTAAATGTCGTTTGTACGGCAGTCGTAGACGATGATGAAGCTGATTCGAATATAGAGAGTTCCCTTGAATGTCCCTTGGGAGTTGCGGGGGAGGGGATAGATAAAGTCGATGTGAGTGCGGAGTTGACGAAAGACCAGCGTCAACAGATTAATGCGCTCTTGGCTAAACATTCTTATGTATTCACTGACAGACCAGGTTGTACAACTTTGTTGGACCTCAAAATTAAGCTGAATACGTCTGACCCTATTCGAATCAAGGGCTATCCGGTGCCATACAACGCACGTGAAGCTGTGGACGAAGAGGTGGGTAAAATGTTGGATCTGGGGGTGATTGAACCCTCCAACTCGCCATATTCTTCTCCAGTAGTGCTTGTCAGGAAAAAGGACGGGACGAACCGATTCTGCATTGATTTTCGGCAGTTAAATAAAATCACTGTGTTCGATGCAGAACCAATGCCAGATATGGAGGGTCTGTTTGCGAAGTTGTCGGGAAACCGATGGATTTCCAAATTAGATCTGGCCAAGGGATATTGGCAAGCTCCCATTGTCCCAGGATCCCGACCATTGACAGCATTTGCGACCCAGAAAGGACTGTATCAATTCAAAGTGATGCCATTCGGGTTAGTTGGAGCCAGCGCCACCTGTTGTCGTTTGATGCGTAAATTGCTTAAAGGTTTAACAAACGTTGATAGCTTTGTAGACGACATATTCGTGTACACGAATACTTGGAGTGAGCACGTGTCCGTCCTGAGCGAGCTCTTCAATAGACTCCGCAAAGCGAACCTTACAGTGAGACCAACTAAATGCAGTATTGGTTATACAGATTTAGATTGTTTGGGTCATAGGGTCAGCGGTATGGGTCAGTTAAAACCTCATCCCAAGCAAATTGAAGCAATTAGAGACGCACCGAAGCCAACCAACAAAACGCAGGTAAGATCATTTCTAGGTCTAGTAGGTTTTTACAGAAAGTTTATACCGAACTTTGCAGCCATTGCTAGCCCGCTGTCTGATTTGACCAAGAAGGGGCAACCAAACAAAGTTGAATGGGGACCGCCACAAGATAAAGCATTTTGTACTCTGAAAGAGAAACTGGTTAGTGCACCTATATTGAAATTGCCAGATGTCAGCAAACCTTTTATTCTAAGAACAGACGCTTCTGAAACTGGGTTGGGGGCAGTTTTACTGCAAGAGCAGGACGACAGTAAGTTACCCGTAGCTTACTCGAGTAGAAAATTGCTACCCAGGGAGAAAAATTATTCCGTTATAGAAAAGGAATGTTTGGGGAATTGGGAAGTATCACGCATATCTGTTTGGGAGAGATTTCGTTCTCGTGACTGATCACCAACCCCTACTGTATTTAAACAAGGCCAAGGTCGCTAACGCTCGGTTGATGCGTTGGGCGTTAACACTACAACCTTATCGTTTCCGTGTAGAAGCAATAAGGGGAGTTGAAAATATAGGCGCAGACTACTTGAGTAGGGCATGATGGGAAATTTGTATGAATTTGCCCAGTAATAAAATCCAGTTTGTAGTATAACCAGTGTAAATGTTGTAAGATATCATCAGTAGTTATTTTTCTTCTATTCTGTGTTAGTTTTAAAAATGTGTACATTTTTATTCTTAGGGGGGAGGTATTGTCACAGAATTAGGCGAAAATTGAACTGATTTTTGTTCTCTTGAATTGCAAACAAAACTCACCATTTTCTTGATTTCGTCGTACACGCATTACCTAGGGTGATTAAGTGGTTTTCTCCAAGGTAAGTGGCGTGTAACGATTTGCATGTGCCAGTTTGTTATTTACATGAAATCCGAAATACTCGTTTCACGTGGTTCACGGCAAGCTCGATGTGATTTATGTTCACCTATAGAGAGTATATAAGGCGAGATATTTCTCATAATAATTACGGGAACCAAAATATCTAATCGAAGGATAGATAAGCTCGTCTTGCAATCTCCAGCCAAAGGGGTGAGTGTTAAATTTACATTTTCGTTTTATTGTGAATTTTATTCAGATTATCATTTCGTATAATGAGACTTTAAATGCAATATCGTAATCTACGGCTTAGATTATTTTTGAGACAACTATTATTAGTCTGGTTTTGTTTATTGTAGCTGTTACCGTGTTTCTGATACTGTAGCTGACAATCGCTGTTACCATAGATCTGATAATCGCTGATACCGTAGATGTCAATGTTTCTGATACCGTAGATCTGATACCGTAGATCTGATACCGTAGATGTCAATGTTTCTGATACCGTAGCTGCTAACGTAGTTGATACCATTTCTGATACCGTAGCTGTTAACACATCTGATACCATCTTTTGATAAACGTCTTTGATATCGTCTGATTTGTTGTGGGACATCTATTATTTGTTCCGGAACATCTCTGTATAAATATCTGAATGTGATTGTGCCGTTAATTTGTGCAAACGGAATTGAAGTATCTGTCTGTGTGTCGAACTGTCTGTTCGTCAACATCTGTGTAACATGTAAATATCCGGAAAGCTAGAAGTCCGAGTGTCGGAGCTATCTGAGTTGTAAAACATCCGGGTCGACATCTAGGGTGGTGAGGAACCGTTGGTTCTGGTAGATGTTGTATGTTGTCTGAACGTATAACTGTGGTGGATCCGTGAAGGGAAACGTCCGATAATAGTATTGGTCAACCCTAGGTTTTCGGGGAAACTGGGAGACGATTCAACTGCTGCTGAATCGTGCGGTTATACGGGGTCGAGACACATATGTGTATTGAAATTGTAATACAATTTAATACATTGTTGTATTTGCATGCTTATGTCAGATCACAATAATATTTCAAGTGATCGCATAGATATCAATAAAAGCTAGCAACTTGATTGAATACAAGTATATGGTCGTGCTAGTTATCGCAATCCATCGTGCGATAGTATAGTTTGTCGTTTGTGTTCATTTTTCGTAATTTATACTTGCATTAATTTAACTTTCGTAAAGGATCCTTGGATCTGTGTATAGTCCAAGAGATCCCTTTACATCTGAGATTCCTTTTGTATTAATATTTAATTTGTTCATGTATTGTGAATGGTTGTGAGTGTAATTGTGGGTTGAGTGCATGAATTATTGTGTTGTTACATCTGTATTTTTTTCATTTATAATTTATTACATAAATTTATATTTTCTTTCACAAATTGTGTTTGTATTGTTCATTTAATCCACCCTCCTCTCGGTAACAATTCTGTTACAATCTGTACGGTATTGCACATTAAAAAATTTACTTTCATCTGTACGGTAATGGACATTAGGTTAAAATTAACTTTCGTATGTACGGCAATGCATATTTGAATATAATTAACATTCCTCTGTTTAGTAATGCATATTAGAATACAATTAACTTTCATCTTTAATGTAATGCACAGTATGATAGAATTAACTTTCATCTGTACCACCATGCACATTAGCATACAATTAAATTTGATTTATACGGTAATGCACATTAGTATAGAATTGAGTATCATATCTACGGTAATATACATTAGATTTAAGTTAACTGCCATCTGTACGGTAAGGCGCATTGACATATAAATAGCTGTCATCTGTAATGTACATTTGCAGAAACTTCATCTTTACCGTCATGCACGTTTGCAAAAATAAATTTCTTCTGTACGAGTATGCACAGTTGCATAAAGATACATTTAATTTGTACGGTTTTATGTATATTTGATTTAAATTATATTTGATTTTATTAAATTGTTTGTTTGTTAGTTTCATTACATGTTATTGCAGTGTAATTTTATTTACTGAGTTTGAAATTGTCCAGAAATTTAATTCAATAGTAAACAACTAATAAGACACACTTTGTATTTAACGCTGACCTAGTTCCTGACCTTGATTCAGAACCAGTTAGAGTTGAAGTAAACAACATTTTCTTATTCTTTCTCTGAGTAAGATGTTTAAAATGGTATCGAGGCCATACTTTGAGTACGTGACAAGTAAAATGTATTAGTTAGGTTTTTCCAGAGGATTGGTCCGCATCCGGGCATCTGTTTTGCGTTGAAGCTAGATGTATTAGCGATGTTTTGAGAAAGAATAGTCATTAGTGCCTTAACGCTTGAGAAGCCAAAGTGTTTTATGTTGTGACCAGTTTTGGGCTATTTATTTCGTTTTCTTCAAAGTATGTGGATTTTAAGTGTTTTCCCTGCAAATACGAGTACTCTAAAATTATTACCAGACAAGGACATTTGTCGCCATTTAAAACATAATTCAAACACTGGAATATTATTTTATGTGATTCAACAAGGAAATGTTGACATATCAGTACGACGCTGACTATAGCATATCTCATTGCCTTCCATTTTCGATTTCATAGGGATCCGAACTCAGTTTCATTAGGACGTTTGATTACTAGGACTTCTGTTTTTTAATTCTTGGATTACTTTTGGGTTAATTTTCGACTTAATTCGTAGAACCGTAAGGTCCTTTTCACATATTTACCTTACATTGTATCCAGGCACATACACAGTGCGAAGAACGCTTTAGAAAATTGGTTTGCAGGATAAATACGAATACAGCCAAGAGAGAGAGAGAGAGAGAGAGAGAGAGAGAGAGAGAGAGAGAGAGAGAGAGAGAGAGAGAGAGAGAGAGAGAGCAAACTGCAATAGTCCTGTTTAAAGCTTTTAATCAATATGTAATTGTATTCCTGCTTCAGGTTGAAATTCGTATTAAATATGTTTACATTTTAGTAATTTCCTTTGTTTTTCACTTAAATGTAGTGATTTTATCAAAATATCCAAAACATATTTTGAACATAACGATAAATTCATTCTTATAGTAATTATAATAGTAATTCGATCGTGCCAGCTGGATCACGTCTCGATTTCAGCACCTGAAATACGTATACAGTGACTCGATTATTTGCGCCTCGCAATGTTCTAAATGCCGCGATGCTGAAAATGTCATGGTAAATCAAGATCACTTTAATACTATACAAATACTTGTTATATATTTCAGGATGGGACATTGAAATATATTAGTGGCCGATGAAGTATTTAGTCACAGTGGTCGTATTACATTTTTCGGTATAGTACACTTTTGGAATTTATTTTATTTAGGAGATGTGTCTGACCTTATCTGGGAATTCTATCTGTCTTTATGTATCTTATTCAAATCTGTGTGTCCCTTTTATGGCATTTTACTTTTCTACTAACTCCCAGTCTCCTTCTAGTTAGGACGAATAGACCTGAACTGTCACAAGACTGCTGACCCTCTCTGATTGATTTATTTATTAATCATAAACATGCGTCATAGAAAATGCCTGAATGTGAACTGCAACGAACAATGTTGGCTTCAAGAAATATTAACCTTAAATTAATCTTCACCATGTAAACATGTAAATAATTATTGTGTGTGTCTGTATGTGTGATTTGGACGTTTAACGTAGCTTTAACAATTTGTTAGTCATATCACTACCATGTCAGTTATGTGGCAGTTTATGGGTGCGATACCATGCTACATGTCTAGCTATGGGGCATTATGCCGCAGACATGTAGCATGATGTCCCACCCAGTCACATTATCCTGACAACAGACCGACCAGTGCAAACATTAACCTCTTAATATTGAGCGCCTAGCGAGGCAATTGTCAGTACCGTCCGAGGTAGACTCTCTAATCGCAAGGGCGCCGGAGCGGTTCACACATAATTAGTAAATGAAGTTATATTAACAATTGCTATTCCATATTCTGTCATCATTCAGGCAGCGGATACAGAGCAGGCAGGACCGGACTACAGCGAGCCACGGTAGCTACCACCGACCCACGAGGAAGCTACCGGCAAGCTTTCTCACATAGCTTTCCCACATTAGCCGAGCCTGAGACTCTAACCCACGCAGACAGAGGTGAGATGGTAGTGATCCGGAACGGTGAGCGCTTTAGACCACTATGCAACTCGGGGCCCCCTTGCTCAAGATATGGACTACGATAAATAAACTGTCAGCATTGCCCTAAAAAGTATGTTTCAATTTACACATTAATTGTTGCAAGGGCGAGGAGTATTCGTAGTATAAAATCCAACAATACGATATAACTTGCGAACGTATTTTTTTTTTGTTCTTGAATGACAATTGTGCCACTCTTTAAAAACATTAACAACTGCTATTGCCGATCCATTCCTTTTAGAACGTTTCAAAGATGTCCATAATTTACTCTGTGTCAGGTTTTATATTTCCTTCACGTGATGCATAATGGTAAACGTTGTCTTATAAATATAGTAGTGACAGAACAGCAAAAGTCCTTGCTTTGATTTTCATAAAAATTGTTTCACTCCGACCAAATATTATTCACGAGCTTGATATACTTGAAGACGTAGATCAGTTTTAGTTTGAAGCAAGCATATTTAGATAACCACATGTTCTGCATGTACCTGATACTTAAAGGACGGAAAGCAAAAGAAGAACATACAAAGTTTTGCTAGTTTATTATTACAGAGAGAGAGAGAGAGAGAGAGAGAGAGAGAGAGAGAGAGAGAGAGAGAGAGAGAGAGAGAGAGAGTTGTTGTTGTAGGGTTTAACGCCATTTTTCAGCACGCGATAGGCTATATATGGCGGCCAGTATTATTGGTGGAGAAAGAACCCGGGAAAATCCCCGAAAAGAACCACTGAACCACGAGAAGCTACTGGCAAGCTTTCGCACATAACTACATTAGCCGAATTTTAGACTCGAACCCACGTAGACAGAGGTGAGATGGCAGTGATCCTAGGACCTTCAACCGAAAAGCATAAAGACTGGTTTCAGCGAACTGCGACGAGATCAAGCATTTGCTGAATGAGAACACTGTCTCTTTAAATCTACCTCAACAACCCGTAGTCCAATTCTAGGAAAGATGGGGTCAACAACATATGCAGAACTGTACAGCAGAGGCTCCGACAGATCCAAGACACACAGCTGAGCAAAAAAGCTGATTCGATACATTGCTACACAGATTAGCATGACATGAATAATTTATTCCATGTCCTGAAAGACGCATATGCACCCACATCCTCTAGATCATCCCCTTCTTCTCAGCGCTGACGGGTAACACACTAATTATTGACAAAGAAAATAATCTTCAACGATGGGATGAATACTTTGACAGCGTCCTGAATCGCACTTCATCAATCAATGATGAAGCCATTAGTCGTCAGACCCTCCAACAAACACCGATCATCCATATTCAAAAGAATAATCACTCAAATCTAATAAAGTTATAACCAGAGATGTGAAATACAAATAGCACATACTAAGGGTTTGCTAGATTATCAACTGACTTATCACGGCATAGCACTGGAAGTTAGTCAGAAGTGGACTAGAACTGTTACATGATTGCAGTTTTGGTTAAGAATGCATTTAAATACTTGATTCTGAATAATTACTGACCAAATTATATTCCTCTTCTGAAACTTAAAGAACCTATAGAAATTTAGACTATGTTAAGAGAAGATTTTACATAATTTGCAACAGTGGATACGACTGTTATAGTGCTTGTTCATTACTTTACAAAGAAAACGTGAAACAGATAAAAAAAAAATTAGGGAACTTTGAAAACTGAACTCTGGCGCAAGAAAAAGCGGATACACCAAAACATTCTGGGTTTTCCTCGAAGGAGCTGAATTTAGTTTAGCCCTTACACCTATGGTTAAACCGCGATAATATTACTGTACGGTTCATGTAATCTTAATATTACTGTACGGTTCATGTAATCTTAATATTACTGTACGGTTCATGTAATCTTAATATTACTGTACGGTTCATGTAATCTTCTTTATTTCTTTTTTCTTTTCAAATCTCTTCATTTCTTTTAACCAATCATTCTGCACGACCACTGAGGTTGACAGATTCAATCTCATCTATCAGTTATATAGACTTGTCGAATAACACATCCTTTTATTAGAAAAGCTTTTTGAGTTGGTTTTAAAAAGTTTCATTATAAAATACTGGTGTAGACTGGTCGAAACTGGAAGAGATGGCATTGAATATTAAGTAGCGAGCATAGACGCCATGATTAACCAATATATAATAATAATCTAAAGTGTCCATCCTCCTCCAACGCATCCACATTGTCATCCTTTTATCTGCTACAATGCGTACTTGAGGAACCGTTGATGGCATCATCAACAATTGTATAAGCTACTGAAGGTCTCTTAGTGCACATGCCATACACGTTGTTTTATTTTGTAATGGTGATACATCATACTATGATCTGACCCTCGTCCTTGGTTTTTAGTCGAAAACATCACCCGAATAATTAGTGTTTAGTAAAAAATATTTATCATGTGGTTAAAAAAAAATACAGCCCTCCGTCTTATTGTATTTGCCTTCCCAATAAATGAAAGAGAAAATTAACTACGCTGGAGATTATTTGATTTGTTACGGAAACATGATAAGGGCGGCTTATCAACCATAAGTTAATTAAGTATTGGTTTGCTTCTGTAGTGACCTGTGACGTTTTGGCGTAGGAAAGAAAAAAAGCAATTAGAGATAAATAGAAACGATGTTTGCTGTCATTTTACAGAACAACATATATCAGCTTTCAATATCGAAAACAATTAGACACGTTCAAGTTGCTCTCAGCTGTTAAACCGTTATATAGTTCAACACTCGAATTCCTTTTCAAAAACAAGCAAAACCGTATCTTAAATAGATACGTAACTGAAGTAACACGAGGGACTATGAGACTTCATTGTTTATAGGACGATTTCTTTGTTTGATTAGGATTTTTAACGTAGCTTTAACAATTTTTCAGTCATATCGCTACGATGTCTACAGTGAAGCAGTTTATAGTAATGTCTAGCACTGGGGCATCATGCTACAGACATGTAGCATGATGTACCACCCAGTCTCATTATCCTGATACCAGGCCGACCAGTCCTAACACTAAACTCGTAATGCTTAGCGCCAAGCGAGACAGCTATTAGTACCATTTGGTAAGTCTTTAGTATGATTCGGCCTGGGATAGAACCCACGACCTCCCGCTACCGCGGCGGGCGCTCTAACCACTAGGCCACAGGAGCGGTTTAAAATAGGATGATATGCGACACAAAGAAAATGAACGTAATACATTAAATAACTTAATAAATGTTGTTGTTTTTTTTTCGGTAGAATACAAACTGAAAATTCAAGACATTTTAATGTGAATTAAATTGTATTCCTAAATGTTCTATCACAAACCGAAACGTATTCAGTATCCTGAATGAATTCTAAAAGTATTCAGTTTGCTGATGTAATTATAGTCTTGAATGTACTGATGTACCAGTAGTTTTACATGTGTTGATGTACCAGTAGTTGTACATATGTTGTTGTACCTATAGTTTTGAATCTGTTGATTTACCACAATGATACAATCCAGTATGTCTTGGAATGAGTTCTCAACGAACTCAAAGAAGTGTCCAGAAAGTCAACGAGGGTATTGGATTTCCATTAAACGATTGTAATAAATATATTGTCTAAAATTATATGTGAACACACCGACAAACTCTGATAATACATTGCCAAAGTTTAATATGGAACAGAAATGAATAATTGCTTACCAAGTCCTTTTATATACAAATCCCACTTGACCTGCGACGCTATATTATTGTCTACGGAAATCACCAGGTCTTGAAATTAAATTCCAGTTAACATTTTGTTTACTTCTAATAATCATACCAAATATCATGCAGCCAGTAAATGCAATCCTACTATCAAGAACAACATTTTAGTCATTAACATACATATACACAACACCTCCCACATAAAATAGTCATTAACATACATATACACAACACCTCCCACATAAAATAGTCATTAACATACATATACACAACACCTCCCACATAAAATAGTCATTAACATACATATACACAACACCTCCCTCATAAAATAGTCATTAGTATAGATATAGAAAACAACTCCCTCATAACAGTGTCATTAGCATATATACACAATACCACCCTTTTAAAAGTGTTATTAGCAAAGACTTACACAACACCTCACACATAAAGGGTAAATATTCATACAATACAGCTTTCATTTACGTATTAGTCAACAATACCTATAACATAATAATAACTGAAAGTACACAAGATGTGTTATGAATGACACAACATATATACAATATTTAAGGCAATATAGAATTTCTGTCCATGCGAGATGGCATGTGTAATCCCATTACCTTCTCTGTGATGTGCTTAATTTGAATGCTCTATTCCTGTAGCATCAAATATCACCTGAACACTCTTTGATTGTCGTTATTAATTGTGTTAATTTAAGTTAAGGAGCTGTGATCACTGAAAACAATATTTGCACAAGGAGTTGAAATAATGCACACTTCATAATATTGCAAGGCAAACATCAAAGCCAAAATATCTCTTCTTCATCGTGGAATTATTTATCTGGTGCTTGCTTTGTTTTATTTAGAAAATAAAAGCACACTGGAAGATCAACTTCATTTTTATCTTCATGAATCAATACTCCACCACTACCTGCATCACGTCTATCAACATACATTATGCATTACTGAAATTTGGAGCTAAAAATGGATGCACTTTTACATATAGCTTTTAATTTGTCAAATGACTTACTTGTCAAGTCAATGCAATTTGAATATCTTACTCAATAAATTTGAGAACGAGTCGGAAGTTATGGAGAAATTTGAAACAAATTTCCAATAATAGCCAGCTGTATTCAATAATCGCATCCGTCTCTTTGTTCTGGTAGGTACTGGGAATTAGGACATAGCTTTGATTTTAACATCTATAGGTTTATTTTGACCTTGCCCGGCAATATCTCCATGGTAAGTGATATTGGAAAGGCAAAATTCACTCTGAACAAAAATAGCTACAATTACATGATGGTGATAGATTTACAGCGTTATAATGTAGGTCATTACACAGAGCACTATCTATATCAACTGATAATAAAATTACAGCGTTAGAAAGTGTGTTATTACATAGAGCACAACAATTACATAATGATGGTAGAATTACAATGCTATAAAAGAATGTCATTACACAGATCACTATAATTGCATAATGATGAAATAATTACGTTGTTTGAAAGTAGGTCATTACACGGAAAACTACACTTTCAAAATGACGATATAATTACATCGTTAAAATATAGGTCATTACACAGAGAACTACAAATGCATAATGATGATAGATTTACGTCACATGAAAGTAGGTCATTACACAGAGCAATCAAATTACATAATGGTGATGGAATTACAGCGTTAGAAAGTATATCATTGCACGGAGAGCTACACTTTAATATGACAAGAGAATTACATCGTTAAAATATAGGTCATTACACAGAGAACTAAAAATGCATAATGAAGATAGAATTACGTCGTTTGAAAATAGGTCATTACAAAGAGCACTACCATTAAATAATGATGACAAGATTACAGCGTTAGAAAGTAGGTCATTACATAGAGCACAACAATTAGGTCATTACATAGAGTACAACAACTACATAACGATGATACAGTTACAGGGCTCTTAGAAAGTAGGTCATTACATAGAGCACTACAATTGAGAAATTACGAAGTTACGGCGTTATAAAGTAGGTCATTACACAGAGCACAACAATTACATAATGAAGATAGAATCACAGCGTTCAAAATTAGGTCATTACACAAAACACTACAATTGAATAATGACTGAATTAACAAGTTGCTAATTATATAGAGCGCTGTAATCTCATAATGGTGACCGAATTACAGAGTTAGTAATTTGGTTAATATAAGTCCATAATGATTAATTAATTGCAAAGGTAGCAATTTGAATACTATAATTTCATAATGATTATTGAATTACAGACTTCCAAGGTAGGTACCTATATATCTTTCCGTCTGCATGAGACTATGGCGTAGCTCCAAAGTCAGCTGTTCCTTTTTTCTGGCTCTCTTTTCAGCGTGCTTTCTATTCCTGTCATCTTCAGCTTTGCTAACTTCCTGCCTGACAGCTAGGCGCCAGGTGGAACGGTCGTTAGGAAAGCTCTCCCAGTTGTTGACATCGATGTTGGTCGTCTTCATGTCCCTCTTACAAACATCCTTGTAGCGCAGGCTCGGAGCTCTAATTGGTCGCCTTCTGCTAGCTTCCCATAAAACAGGTCCTTCGGAATGCGGCCTGGGTCCATTCTCTTGACATGGCCGGGCCAGCAAAGAGCCTCTCGCTGAGAATGGAGAAAATGCTGTTAATGTTGGCGCCTTCTACAACCTCCGTGTTTGGTATTTTGTTCTGCCACTTGATGTACAAAATGCGCCGCAGACATCTCAGGTGGAAGCTGTTGAGTTTTCTTTTGTGTCTTGCATAGGTGGTCCATGTGTCGCTGCCATAGTGGAGTGAGCTGAGCACGCAGGCTTGGTAGATACGCAGTTTAGTCTTCTCCCTCCCTCTGGTTAAGTCTGGCCATCACTGCAGCTGCCTTGACAATCCTGCCGTTCACATATTAATCAGTTGAGAGTGAGCTGGAGATGTTGGACCCGAGGTATATTAATTTTTTCGATAACTTTCAAGTTGTATCCATCGATGGTGACAGAGGGAGGGGAGTGTGCATCTTGCTCCATGACGTTCGTTGTCTTCAAGCTGATGGTCAGTCCAAATTCTTTGCAAGCTTTGTAGAGGTGGCATACCAGCTGCTAAAGTCCGTCTTCAACGTGGGATGTCAAGGTTGCATCGTCGGCAAAGAGTAATTTGCGGAGGAGTACCTTTGTGACTTTAGTCTTAGCACGGAGACGGGCAATGTTGAACACCTTTCTGTCAGCCCTGGTATGGATATACACTCCATCGTTGCAGTCCTTGAAAGAGTACTGGAGAAGCATCGAGATGAATATGGCGAAGAGTGTCGGCGCAAGCAGACAGCCTTGTTTGACTGACTCCGCTGATTACTGGGAAGGCCTCTCAGGAGATGTTGCAGTCGCTACGGTCTCCCTTGCTCTTATAAAAAGTGACGATGTTGGCGTCACGCATGTCATGTGGGATGTATACCTGTTCCCGGCAGAGGCAGAGGAGTATGTGTAGCGGCTGGAGCAGCACTGGTTTCCTACTCTTGAGGACTTCAGGCGGAATGCCGTCGCTTCCATGAGCATTCCGACAGGTAAGGCAGTCTATGGCTTTTCCGAGCTCTTCCAGGTTGGGCTGCGTGTTTAGCTCCTCCATGACAGACAGGTCTGGAATAGCATCCAGGGCAGTGTCAGTAACATTGTTTTGGGTTGCATATAGCTCTAGATAGTGCTCAACCCATAGTTACAGTTGTTTCCTCTGGTCTGTGATGTCTTCGCCTGTCTTGGACTGGAGGGGGGGGGGGCGGTCTTTGGGATGGAGGAGCCTGTCGCCTTCTTGATGCCCTCTTGATGCCCTCATACATTCTTGTTGCATCCCCGGTGTCGGCAGCTGTCTGTATACAGTTGCAAAGGTTAAGCCGGTATATGTTGGCACAGTTGCGGACGGTCTTCTGGGCGTTGTTCCTTGCATTCCTGAGGGCTTGCAATGTTCTTGAGCTAGATGCAGCCTTGTATGCCAGGAGGTCTTTCCTCTTTGCCTCAATCACGGGCTCCATCTCCTCCTAGTTTGCCTCATACCAGTCGGCATTTTTCCATTCCCTCTTCCCGTAAGCTATGATGGCTGAGTCAAGGAGATGGGATCACATGGAGTCAAGGGTGTCATCAGGTGTCACTTTGGTGCGAGCTTCCTGCACTTTGCTGATGAACTGCTGTGTTTTTTATCTGGGTTACTTGCACAGTAGGAGTTGATGCGAGGGTGACCCTTCTTCTTGGCATGGTGCAGCTTCTTGGGTAATATTCTAACCTTACTAACCACAAGGAATGGTCTGTGTCGCAGTCCACACTGTGGTAGCTGTGGGTGAGGAGGACGCCGGCCAGTTTCTTCACGCCTGGTGATGACAAGCTCTAGCTGGTGCCAGTGGAGTGAACGCACGTAGCGTCATGCCATTATTTTTAGACATGCACAGATACTTTGCCCTAGGGGTTTGAACTTTGTGTTCTTTTATACATTTATTTGGATCTTGTTACGGACTGTCGATTTGGAACCACAAAACTACAAGCAAAGGGATAAGGGACAAATGTTCAACAATTTTGATTCTATTCTCTTGTATATTTATGCTTTTCACAGTGTTTGTGACATATTTATTTAATTATTATCGTAAATTTGATAAAGCTTCGATGGATAAAATAATAGACAATTCACTGTCATAATTTATTCTTTTTCACGTGTAGGAACTCGGAGTAGAAAGTCACATATAAAGTGCTGGTTTAATGTATTTTTTGGTTTGTATAAACCATTAGGGACATTGATATAATGTAATGTACTACAGGCATTTGTAGAGTGGTTATCTATTCATTTCTTATACATGTATAGGAAGCTGAGTATTTTGTGTAATAGCACATTTCGCATTACACGACGAGTTCATCTATTTGTAGCTGAAACTGGTGGAGAGGGAGTTGTAGATGAACCAGACTGAAAATGGTGGAGAGCAGTTGAGACAGACGGAACTGGTGTTGGGTGAAGTTGAGCCCGTATGAATCTGGGAATTTGAGCAAAATTGAAACTGTGATATTTTGTGCCTTGTTTCGTTCAAAGTGGGACGTTGAACCAGTGTGCACCCAGCAAGGGTCGGAACTATGACCTTTTCTTTTGTGGCATCTATACATAGCATATCGGTTAAATGAACCGATTTCACCATTGGCATTGGTAACTTCAGCACTGTGTCGTCATTTTCATTACACACACACACACACACACACACACACACACATATATATATATATATATCTTTTGTGAATGTGTGTAGGGTGTGTGCAAGCGTCGGGTATTGCAAAGATTATTTCATTTACTATATTTGTGTCATTGTCTTATCTTAAAATAGACAAGTCTCGCCATTCCCACATATAATGTTTGTGTTATTCATTTAGTCCAAAGCCCACTCGATTTCAAATATGTTACACTATTAAATCGTTATTCATTTGAACAGACATCATCTTTAGGTAGGCTTCAATGTCTGGCATTGTATGGCTTCAGATCGCATGGATAACTCTAATGCATGCAAAGTGAGCACAGCTAGGTCTTATAGGGTACGTGGATTCCATTGCCTCCGGGTTCCAGATAAACTACAGCACTGTTAAGAAAACAATTGTAAGACTGTGCACTCTAGAGACCATTTAGTATCTCATCATTATTCTTAATTCGTGCCACATCACGCACTTTCACCAGGAACTAAATCAATATGCCAATTAGACTACAATTAGACTACAAAAGCAAACACTTGATAACGTCGATAATTCTCTTAAGATCCGCATTTATGACTAACCCAACTCAACAAACAACCTCAGAATGTGTGGAGAATGAAAGTGCCTTAAAATCCTCAATTCATTATGTCTTTTTAAAAACAAAAAGGATATGTTTTCTGAATTATGCAACAAATTGTTTCCATTTTTGGCAAACATGCATGTATTGATTGTTTTGTTACATTCAAAGATGATAATGGTCAGTAGTAATGTGGGACACTATAGCCTCAATGGGAAATCCAGTCAAAAAGGGCTTGGGACACTATAGCCTCAAGATTTATAGCCTCAATGGGAAATCCAGTCAAAAAGGGCTTGGGACACTATAGCCTCAAGATTTATGGTGGGACTATATAGCGTCAAGGGGAATTTAACATTGTGGGACTATATAGCGTCAAGGGGAATTTAACATTGTGGGACTATATAGCGTCAAGGGGAATTTAACATTGTGGGACTATATAGCGTCAAGGGGAATTTAACAGGGTGGGAGTATATAGCGTCAAGGGAAATGGAACAGGGTGGGTTTATATAGGGACAAGGGAAATAAGGGTGGCAATGAAAGCTACTATCTTTTCGAGGCAAATGAGTGGTCCTGAAAAGGACCTTTGGATACTTCTTCTTTTATTTTCTGCCGTTGTTCCACCACCTTTTCATTTTACCAATGATTCCCGTTTTCTTCTTCTTCTTTTCTTCCTCGGGAATCCAATCAGGATGTCCCATAGCTCTAAACTTTTCCTGAACTCTCATCCATCTTAGATTGAGTAGATCAAAGTCCTCTTTCGTCTTTTTGTTCTTTTTTTCCTTTCTCTCCTTGGACCAGTTTTCTTTAATCTGGATCACCTGTTCTTCCATTACCTTTCTCATCATTGCTTCGGCTTTCTTTAGTCTGTCTAGACCCCACTGCACATATTCCCACTCTATCAGATGTAATGTTTCTTCTAGAAAACACCTGACTTTGATGACATGATCAAGTGCCTGCTTCAAGTCCCCTATTCTTATATATTTTCTTTTAATACGTCTTCTTAATTTCTGGTCTTCCTCCTCTATCATACCTTCTAATAAATCTCTTGCTAATTTCAGTTGGCTTACAAAGCCATGGTTACTCTGAAATTCTTCCTCAAGTCTTTCCACTTCATATTCTGCATCAAGGATCCCAAACCAGCTGTCTCGGAGTTGGATGAACAAGTCGAAATTCATCTTGATGTGTTCCAAAATTGAATGGCTCCAAGGACTGACTGACTGACTTGTTTGTTTTATAGCTGCAACCGTCTACTAGAGACATATGTGCAGCTTTTATAGACACCATATCGGTGTCCATTTATTTCCCTCGAAGAGGGGAAGAAGCACTCCCTCCCCTAAGGATTAAAGTGCTTAATTGCACTATTATTTAGTCAGTGTTAGGCGTTTCGCTGTATTACTAAAAAGTAACTAACAGGGAAAATGAAAGCCTATAGGGTGGGTAGGAATGGTGCTACACACACCCACCCCTATTTTAGATACCAATCGTAGTAGCAATGGTAACGAAGGGAAGTTAACACGCTTCGTTAGTAATGGCATGTCCGGAAGAGGGAAAGGCGGAAAAGGCCAAGGCCGAAGGGTCCATCCAAGGTACTGCAACCGAAGTCCCGCACGACGAAGAGGAGAACGTACACCGGTCCCATTCACAAAGAAACCACACCTGAAGTGTTTTTGCTAATATGCAACTTCATATGACATGTTTCAAAGTGTATGTGCTATACAAGTTGTGTTGTGTGATTTTGATGTTATTTTAATTAATTTGCTTAATTTGCAACCTTGTGTTGCGGGGAACTGATAGTCCTGGATTAAGACTACCTTATAATATCTAATGGGGCCATATATGTGTGTACGTATATACAGTTGTCAATGAAGTTGCATTCCCTTAATATTATTTGTCACATTCGTTCCAGTTGTACTAGTGGAAAAGCCTACCCACCAATAATGTGTAAGCCACCTGTGCAATTGTATCAAGACATTTAAGTTACGGAGTTATTATGTGCCTAACACTATATCAGTAATTAAGTACAAGGTGTACTATAGATATTGCCACCAACCTAATTGACCGGTGTGGCTCCAAGGACCGACGATTGCATATATATATCTTAAGCACGGACGTGAAAGTAAACACCCCCTACATTCACTTTTCATATTATATACTATCCACAAACCATATCATTTACTATCCCAAATTACACTATATACTATCCACACACACACGGGGAAGCAGCCAAAACACACCCAATTATTTACTATCCAAAATCACACCCTATACTAACCACACACACGGGGAAGCAGCCAAAACAAACCATACTATATACTATCCAAAATCACACCCTATACTAACCACACACACGGGGAAGCAGCCAAAACAAACCATACTATATACTATCCAAAATTACACTATATACTATCCACACACACACGGGGAAGCAGCCAAAACACACCCAATTATTTACTATCCAAAATCACACCCTATACTAACCACACACACGGGGAAGCAGCCAAAACAAACCATACTATATACTATCCAAAATTACACTATATACTATCCACACACACACACGGGGAAGCAGCCAAAACACACCCAATTATTTACTATCCAAAATCACACCCTATACTAACCACACACACGGGGAAGCAGCCAAAACAAACCATACTATATACTATCCAAAATCACACCCTATACTAACCACACACACACGGGGAAGCAGCCAAAACAAACCATACTATATACTATCCAAAATAACACCCTATACTAAACACACACGCGGGAGAAGCAGCCAAAACACACCCTATTATATACTATCCAAAATCACACCATATACCATCTAAATAGAGTCAGTGTTTATAATCACACTACTCCTCTCTCACACCCATTGGCAATTGACATAGTATTTCTTTTCTTGTTATTTGGGTAGCCCTGAGAAGGGCTGTTTTTAAAACTTCAAATTGCACCTGGTTAATGCTGACATCTCCCAGGTCTAGCCCCACACACACATCTCCTACTCCAATCATTCTCCCAATTTACTCTTGTGATTGGGAGCGCAGAGGGAGAATGATTGGCTTCACTATCCCAGTCTTCACTTTGTGGGATAGTGAAAACTTCCCTCTCTACTCTTCTATTTTGCAACTGCAGTTGAGGCTGTGGTTGTTGCGGTGGGGTTTGTGTCTGTAGTGGACGAACTGGTTCTGGTGGTGAAGGTGTCCTCACCATAGGCTTAACTTGACTAGTTTGCCTCATCATGCGGTGAGGCAAAATTGACCTTTTCATTTCCTTCTCCTCTTCTTTCTTTTTCCTCTCCTCCTCTTCTTTCATTCTTGTCTCTTCTTCTTTGACTTCCATAGCCAGTTCGTCCAGGAGACGCCTAGCATTCTCCAGGTGCATCTGAAGTTCAATCAATTTCTGTACTCTATTCATCTTTGGTGTTGATGTGTCAACGATGGGTAGCCAGACTGACTGACTGAAATGGAATTTTTATAGCTATAACCGTTCACTAGGAACATATGTACAGCTTTTATAGCTACCATGTCGGTAGCCATTTAGTACCATTAAAGTGCTTAATTGCACTATCAATTCATTAGGCGTTCCCCTGAATTACTAAAAAGTAACTATCAAGGGAAATGGAGGCCTATATGGGGTGGGTAGGAATAGAGCATACACACACCCACCCCCATTCGACATCAACCGATTAGAACCGAAGCAATCCGAAAGGGGAAAAGGCGGCAAGGGTCCGGGTCCAGAAGTGCAGCGACACAGCAACACACACAAGAGCACACAAGAGAAAGACAGCAAGGCCACAGCCGCAGTCCACACCTGAAACAAAAGGGTCGCACTTATTTCAAATTCAGTCCAGTTATACTAAGGACAGCTTAATATCCAATAATGTGTTAGTCACCTGTGCAATTTATCAAATATTAGAGTTGAAGAATTGATATTTAATATCCTATATTTCCAAAATTTCAAGTACATAAGCGTACATAACATAAGTCCCTAACAAATTTTGAATATTAAAAATGTCTTAGCGACATATATTAGTGTAGTCAATGGTAGATATTTTTAGTTGTGAATTTGAACGGAGGTACCAATAATAAATCATATCAGCTTTTTAGGGCCACGGAAAGTTGTTCAAAGAGGGGTACTCGTAACCAAATGAGCCCCCTATTATTCAGGCAAATTGACTATGGCAATGAAAAAATCTTTTCACTACGAGGCGGTCCGGTGGCGACCGGCATGACTGCTTCTATCTACATCCATGTCGGGGTGGCGGCCTCCATGATTGCTTCAAGTTACATCCATGCCGGTCACATTCTCAAGTCGCACCAGTGCAAGCAACTACCACTGTTTCTTCTCCATTTCCGTCTCTGCCGCAAGCTAGTGGGAGTTACGAAACTTCCATGTCGAGTCCACGTGGTAGTCGCCACTTTCCAAGTTTCCCTCCATGTCCGTCCCCGCCACAAATCAAGTTCGGGAGTTACGAGACTTCCATTTCGAGCCACCTGTACTAGCGACACCGTACGAGTCGAGTTTTTCCTTTCCGAAGAAGCGACGGGGCAACATCACAAGTCGTCCTTAACTTTGCAGCCCGGGATATCATCATGCCATTACAGCACTCCCATTGTGACGTCACCAGGCCATCCGCTCCAGAAAAGACGTCCTCCTCGGTCCACAGCCACTGCCTGAATGATGACCTCGGGTAGCCAGACTTACTTACTTAAATGGAATTTTTATAGCTATAACCGTTCACTAGGAACATTTGTACAGCTTTTATAGCTACCATGTCGGTAGCCATTTAGTACCATTAAAGTGCTTAATTGCACTATCAATTCATTAGGCGTTCCCCTGAATTACTAAAAAGTAACTATCAAGGGAAATGGAGGCCTATATAGGGTGGGTAGGAATAGAGCATACACACACCCACCCCCATTCGACACCAACCGATTAGAACCGAAGCAATCCGAAAGGGGAAAAGGCGGCAAGGGTCCGGGTCCAGAAGTGCAGCGACACAGCAACACACACAAGAGCACACAAGAGAAAGACAGCAAGGCCACAGCCGCAGTCCACACCTGAAACAAAAGGGTCGCACTTATTTCAAATTCAGTCCAGTTATACTAAGGACAGCTTAATATCCAATAATGTGTTAGTCACCTGTGCAATTTATCAAATATTAGAGTTGAAGAATTGATATTTAATATCCTATATTTCCAAAATTTCAAGTACATAAGCGTACATAACATAAGTCCCTAACAAATTTTGAATATTAAAAATGTCTTAGCGACATATATTAGTGTAGTCAATGGTAGATATTTTTAGTTGTGAATTTGAACGGAGGTACCAATAATAAATCATATCAACTTTTAAGGGCCACGGAAAGTTGTTCAAAGAGGGGTACTCGTAACCAAATGAGCCCCCTATTAGGGTAGCCAGACTGAGAGAGAGAGAGATAATGTGGGTTTTTTAGTTGCCACCGCCCTCTAGGGGCATTTGGGCAACTTTTATAGGTATCATGTCGATACCCATTTAGTGGGAGGGGTGTTCCCCCTCCCGTTTAAGTGCTTAATTGCACTATAGATTTAGGCGTTCCCCTGAATTACTAAAAAGTAACTATCAGGGGAAATGAAAGCCTATATTGGGGGTGGGTAGGAATAGTACCTACACACACCCACCCCTATCATCCAATCGAGCAGTTGTAAGGTAGCGAGGGGAAATGTTTCCTCATTTCGCTAGTAATTTTGTGAGCAGGAACGGCAAAGGAGGAAAAGGTCCAGGTCCAGGAGGGCGTCGACACAGCAGCACACACCAGAGCACGCAAACAGAAAGACAGCAAGGCCACGAACGCAGTCCACACCTGAAAAAACAAGGTCATACAAAAGGTCAAATTCAGTCCAGTTGTACTAATGGACAAATAGCATCCAATAATGTGTTAGCCACCTGTGCAATTATTCAAATATTTAAGTTGAAGAATTATTATTTATCATCCTATTGTTCTAAAAATCTAGTACATAAGTGTACATTTAGTAGTCCCTAACAAATTTAGAAAATTAAAAATGTCTAAGCGACATATAATAGTGTAGTCAATGGTAGGTATTTTTGGTCTTGAATTTTATTGGAGGTACCAATAAGGTCAAATTAGCTTTTTAGGGCCACGGAAAAGTTGTTCAAAGAGGGGTACTCGTAACCAAATGAGTCCCCTATTTTTCAGGCAAAGGCAATGGCAATGAAAATCTTTTCATTGACAGCGTTCTTTGTAGGTCGGTGGTGACGTCTATATCCGTGAAACCTGAACATCTATAGCCGCCATTTCTCTTCATCTTGTATTTAGGTAGAAGTGGAGGCCCCTTTCTTCTTCTGTTTTGACCACCGCCACAAATCGAGTTCGGGAGTTACGTGGTCTCTACTTCCGAAGGTCAAGGTCCATGCCACCACGTCTCGCATACTTCCCTCCATTTCTATCTCTGCCACGATGCCAGGTCGGGAGTTACGAAATATCAATTTCGAGTTTCTGCGTAGTCCACCGCTGTACAATTTGATGTTTCAGTCTGTTGCAGTGACGGGATAATATCACAATCACGTCCTTAACTGTGAAGCCCGGGACTCATGCTCTCGCAATACAACTCTGATATCACCAGGTCGCCTGCTCCAGATATGCCGTCCTACTCAGTCCGCTGCCTCTGCCTGAATGGAATCGAATGATGAATCACCCGGTCCAACCCCCGTAGCCAGACTACGATACGATAATGTGGGTTTTTTAGTTGCCACCGCCCTCTAGGGGCATTTGGGCAACTTTTATAGGTATCATGTCGATACCCATTTAGTGGGAGGGGTATTCCCCCTCCCGTTTAAGTGCTTAATTGCACTATAGATTTAGGCGTTCCCCTGAATTACTAAAAAGTAACTATCAGGGGAAATGAAAGCCTATATTGGGGGTGGGTAGGAATAGTACCTACACACACCCACCCCTATCATCCAATCGAGCAGTTGTAAGGTAGCGAGGGGAAATGTTTCCTCATTTCGCTAGTAATTTTGTGAGCAGGAACGGCAAAGGAGGAAAAGGTCCAGGTCCAGGAGGGCGTTGACACAGCAGCACACACCAGAGCACGCAAACAGAAAGACAGCAAGGCCACGAACGCAGTCCACACCTGAAAAAACAAGGTCATACAAAAGGTCAAATTCAGTCCAGTTGTACTAATGGACAAATAGCATCCAATAATGTGTTAGCCACCTGTGCAATTATTCAAATATTTAAGTTGAAGAATTATTGTTTATCATCCTATTGTTCTAAAAATCTAGTACATAAGCGTACATTTAGTAAGTCCCTAACAAATTTGGAAAATTAAAAATGTCTAAGCGACATATAATAGTGTAGTCAATGGTAGGTATTTTTGGTCTTGAATTTTATTGGAGGTACCAATAAGGTCAAATTAGCTTTTTAGGGCCACGGAAAAGTTGTTCAAAGAGGGGTACTCGTAACCAAATGAGTCCCCTATTTTTCAGGCAAAGGCAATGGCAATGAAAATCTTTTCATTGAACAGCGTTCTTTGTAGGTCGGTGGTGACGTCTATATCCGTGAAACCTGAACATCTATAGCCGCCATTTCTCTTCATCTTGTATTTAGGTAGAAGTGGAGGCCCCTTTCTTCTTCTGTTTTGACCACCGCCACAAATCAAGTTCGGGAGTTACGTGGTCTCTACTTCCAAAGGTCAAGGTCAATGCCACCACGTCTCGCATACTTCCCTCCATTTCTATCTCTGCCACGATGCCAGGTCGGGAGTTACGAAATATCAATTTCGAGATTCTGCGTAGTCCACCGCTGTACAATTTGATGTTTCAGTCTGTTGCAGTGACGGGATAATATCACAATCACGTCCTTAACTGTGAAGCCCGGGACTCATGCTCTCGCAATACAACTCTGATATCACCAGGTCGCCTGCTCCAGATATGCCGTCCTACTCCGTCCGCTGCCTCTGCCTGAATAATGCCCCCCGTAGCCAGACTGACTGACTGACATGAGTTTTTTAAAGTTGCCACCGCCCTCTAGGGGCATATGGGCAACTTTTATAGCCACCATATAGGTGGCCATTTAAGATCCCTTGGGGAGGGTCGCTACTCCCCCCCTCAGGATTTATAGTGCTTAATTGCACTATATTTTAAATAGGGCGTTCTCCCGAATTACTAAAAAGTAACTATCGGGAGAAATGTAAGCCCATGGGGTGGGTAGGAATAGTACCTACACACACCCACCCCTATCATCCAATCGAGCCTGTAAGGTAGCGAGGGGAAATGTTTCCTCATTTCGCTAGTAATTTTTGTGAGCGGAGTCGGCAAAGGCGGAAAGGGTCCAGGTCCAGGAGGCGCGGGCGACACAGCAGCACACACCAGGGCACGCAAAGAAAGAGACAGCAAGGCAACGGACGCAGCATACACCTGAAACGAGAAAGCCCTACCCAAGTCAAATTCAGTCCAGTTTTACTAATGGACAGATTAACATCCAATAATGTGTTAGCCACCTATGCAATTAACCAAATAACAGAGTTGAAGAATTATTTATTTATCATCCTATCATTCTAAATAATCTAGTACATTAGCGTACATTTAGTAAGTCCCTAACAAATTTAGAAAATTAAAAATGTCTAAGCGACATATAATAGTGTAGTCAATGGTAGATAATTTTGGTCTTGAATTTTATTGGAGGTACCAATAAGGTCAAATTAGCTTTTTAGGGCCACGGAAAAGTTGTTCAAAGAGGGGTACTCGTAACCAAATGAGTCCCCTATTATTCAGGCAAGTGAAATGGCAATGTGAAAATCACATCTTGCTCCGCAGGCATCGTCTTCGGGGTGTAGTAGGCGGTAGCCACAGAGTTTCTCATGTGGCCTCCTGTCCCTGCTATCTGGTTAACTCTTATCTTGTACTCTGCTGAATTCTGGGTTGTTGAAACGTTGTTTGCTCCCCGTGTGTCCCCTCCACTTTCGCCCAAGCAATAGTGACGCCATAGCCTCGTGCTTGGGCGGCCATCTTGGTTCTCCACGTGGCGCCATTTCTTGGTCAGCTAGTACAGATTTTACAGCGGACTAACTTCTGGTGGCTGGTATCCTCAGTGGTGAAGTTAGCAGTAGAATTCTCTATACTGCCCTCCTTATTGCTCGTATGGGTGCCTTCTTTGGGTATCACTCCTAATTGGCAATATTAATCCACTGGGTCCATACTCACACTGGATAGCTGCTGTCCCGGTCCTGCCTGCTCGATGTTCACTGCCTGAATGCCCACCGTAGCCAGACTGACTGACTGACTTGTTTGTTTTATAGCTGCAACCGTCTACTAGAGACATATGTGCAGCTTTTATAGACACCATATCGGTGTCCATTTGTTTCCCTCGAAGAGGGGAAGAAGCACTCCCTCCCGTAAGGATTAAAGTGCTTAACTGCACTATTATTTAGTCAGTGTTAGGCGTTTCACTGTATTACTAAAAAGTAACTAACAGGGAAAATGAAAGCCTATAGGGTGGGTAGGAATGGTGCGTAGCCAGACTGACGAGTGATTCTTGATATATAGTTCAAGCGCGGACGTGATGGAAAACACCCCCTAGATCCAAAAAACGTACATTATCCCTATCATTACCTAAAAAAAAAAAAAAAAAAAAAAAAAAAAAAAAAAAAACAAAAAAAAAAACAAGCCGACTTAAAAGAAAACACCCCTCACTTTTATACTTGACTCATATTAATTATAAATTGAACAAGTTATTTTAAAAAAATACGTTGTGCTTATAGACGCACTTCAAAACAAAAGTAAAAAGAGACAGTGATTATAGACTCACTTCTATTTTTTTCTAACTTCCTCACATACCATAAGCAAATTGAATGATTAATTCTTTTCGAGAATATTGGGTAGCCCTGAAAAGGGCTGTTTTTGTGTGTGTACGAGGAAGGATGGCAATCTTTTATAGTCTAAGATTGCGTCCTCGTTTGGCTACACGATAGGGTCTGCTTCTTCGGAAAGAGAAAGAGAACTCTTTCGTGTCCACACGGCAGTCGACAAAACTTCTGTCTGGTTCCTGCTGCTGTTGTTGCTGTTGCTGCTGTTCTCTCTGCTCTCTCTGCTGCTTCTGAAGTCTATACTTCTCAGCCCATTCTTCTTTGTCTTTTTTAATTTCCTCTCTGAAGAGTTCTTCTATGAGGTTTTCCGTTTCTTGTAGCATCCTCACATTCTCTATCTCTTCAGGCTTTGGCATCAGATTGTGTCTGATACGATGTAGAGTGACGTATGCTTCGTTCAGCTTAGCTAGTCTTGAGCACATCTTCGTAGGAGGATGAGTCAAACAATGGATGGCCAGACTGGCTGAAATGGAATTTTTATAGCTATAACCGTTCACTAGGAACATATGTACAGCTTTTATAGCTACCATGTCGGTAGCCATTTAGTACCATTAAAGTGCTTAATTGCACTATCAATTCATTAGGCGTTCCCCTGAATTACTAAAAAGTAACTATCAAGGGAAATGGAGGCCTATATGGGGTGGGTAGGAATAGAGCATACACACACCCACCCCCATTCGACATCAACCGATTAGAACCGAAGCAATCCGAAAGGGGAAAAGGCGGCAAGGGTCCGGGTCCAGAAGTGCAGCGACACAGCAACACACACAAGAGCACACAAGAGAAAGACAGCAAGGCCACAGCCGCAGTCCACACCTGAAACAAAAGGGTCGCACTTATTTCAAATTCAGTCCAGTTATACTAAGGACAGCTTAATATCCAATAATGTGTTAGTCACCTGTGCAATTTATCAAATATTAGAGTTGAAGAATTGATATTTAATATCCTATATTTCCAAAATTTCAAGTACATAAGCGTACATAACATAAGTCCCTAACAAATTTTGAATATTAAAAATGTCTTAGCGACATATATTAGTGTAGTCAATGGTAGATATTTTTAGTTGTGAATTTGAACGGAGGTACCAATAATAAATCATATCAGCTTTTTAGGGCCACGGAAAGTTGTTCAAAGAGGGGTACTCGTAACCAAATGAGCCCCCTATTATTCAGGCAAATTGACTATGGCAATGAAAAAATCTTTTCACTACGAGGCGGTCCGGTGGCGACCGGCATGACTGCTTCTATCTACATCCATGTCGGGGTGGCGGCCTCCATGATTGCTTCAAGTTACATCCATGCCGGTCACATTCTCAAGTCGCACCAGTGCAAGCAACTACCACTGTTTCTTCTCCATTTCCGTCTCTGCCGCAAGCTAGTGGGAGTTACGAAACTTCCATGTCGAGTCCACGTGGTAGTCGCCACTTTCCAAGTTTCCCTCCATGTCCGTCCCCGCCACAAATCAAGTTCGGGAGTTACGAGACTTCCATTTCGAGCCACCTGTACTAGCGACACCGTACGAGTCGAGTTTTTCCTTTCCGAAGAAGCGACGGGGCAACATCACAAGTCGTCCTTAACTTTGCAGCCCGGGATATCATCATGCCATTACAGCACTCCCATTGTGACGTCACCAGGCCATCCGCTCCAGAAAAGACGTCCTCCTCGGTCCACAGCCACTGCCTGAATATGGCCAGACTGGAGACTACCCCTGCTTTATATGGTTCAAGCGCGGACGTGATGGAAAACACCCCTCTGCGGTTTAGGGTTTTGAAACGTTGGGATAGTTTGATGTGAGGGATAGAAAGAAAAGTCAAAGAGCATTTATATGAATACAAATGTAAAACAAACGACAGACGCATTGGTTTCAAAACACAACATTTTGATTCAAATAACAAAACATTATTTCAAATAACAAACACAATTTTTTTCAACTAACAAACATTATTTTCAAATAACAAACATTTTTTTCAAATAACAAACATCTTTTTCTTCCATAACACTAATACATTATCTTTGACATGGTTGACAACGTTGTGAATTAAATTGAGATTTCCACTGTTGGAAGTCATTGGGCCATTGATGTACACTACGTTTCCTAGCTAAAGACAACAGATAGCCATAATGGTCACAAAACCATCGATCTACTTTGTCATCGTTTCGAGACGAATGACGATCAAAATAAGTCACTAAATGTTCTAAAGAATATCCAAGACTGCGATGATGCAGATAATAGATACAATATTGTCCACACACCATAGAATCTGTGCTTTGTAATTTCACATTATTGAATCGTGTCGTCTGGGCATTTCTTCTCATAAAGTCAACGATATCATCTTCGAAAGGGGGTAATCCATACGAATCAAAATACTCCGCACAACCCTCTTGAGGAAAGTAGACAGCTACCCAGTGAGTTCCTGGAAGATGACTGTCATCTGTGTTGATGACATAAGCTTGATTCTCTTGAGGTTTGCGATGAGGTAGTTCATCTTTAGCACACACGACAGGATTCCAAGAAGCAGTGTACGAACTACGGTTCAAAAGATAATAAAGTTCCCAAGTATCCATTTTTTTGTTGTGTAGCCTTGTTTTTTTCTCCTTTCTTCACAGGTGATGATAAGTCATCAATTCGATCCAGACTTTTTGCTTGAAACGGTCTGACAAGTAACTGATGGTTTGCTTCGTCTCTTTACTCTTGGCCAAGAGAGCTTCGATGCGATCGATTTCTCGAGCAAACAATGGAGGAGAGGAATGATCACGTAAGCCTTTATACCACTGAAGTAACACGGCTTCTTCTGAGATGAGACTCCAAGCTTCGTTCAGATAATCGTCCAATTTTTCTTCTTGACTCATCATCATACATTTATCGTGTTGAATTTGACTGGGATGATCGATTTGACATCCATAACAATCTTTTTTAATCATGTCCCTCATTTTATCCTCCAAGTGTTGTGCAAAACAGGCCACTAACTGTTGTTCCTGTTCTGGCCATCTGGATTGCATGATCACTACTTCTTCTTTTTGGTCTTCGGGATCTGCTTTTTCTGTAACCTCCCATTCCATGGATTCTCCACTATTCAAAGAGGGACAAGGGTCTTCCATAGTGTCTAATAGTCTAGAATGACTTCTCTCAAACTGTTTATTTCTATGGTATTATCGAATTCAGCATACAGAATGACATTCACCGTATGGGGAAGAGGTGCTGCAAACTGAAGTTCCACACGCAGTTGTCCCGATTTTATAGGGTGAAAATGTCCCTCGTCGCTGCCTTGGTCTGGAGTGAAATCAAAAGCCCACAACGTGTAACCTCCTGCATAATCGTCGTAGGAAATACCGTGACTGGTGTTGGTTCCTAACTGTCCTGTGGCTTCGTACAGCGACAAGTACGACCTCAAGTAATTCTTCTGGGCAAAGTTGGGTTCGAAAGGTCGGGTACACAAAGTTTTGCCATCGCGACTGACTTCGATTTTGGATACATTGTAGTGCTTAAACTCGAAAGGATTTTTATCGTGGGCACCATTGAGGGCTGCATTGCTGACGATACCAATGAATAAACGTTTGGGTAACTGTCCTTGGAACAGATGATCTTCGATCTTAGATCGGAGTCCAGCGGCAATGGTGAACGTTTTGACTTCCACGCGTCGTATCGGATACTTGGCTGTCGTTCTGCTCAAGGTGTGACTGATGTCATTTCCCACTTTAGGTAACACTTCCACACGACGCACGTATAACCTGGCTTCTTGGATGATGGTTTTGTATGTGCTGGCATTGGCCATCAAATGGAAAGCAGCACTGCTACGATTCAGTCTCAAGCGAATATCTACTCCGTTCAGCAAATACTTCTCTTGAAACCACATGTCCAAATGCAAACGATCGAACAGTTCTAAACTACGTCCTTGCAGAATTTTCTTTCGACGCTCGTTTAAACCCACATTGTGAGTAACGGCAGGAGCGCTGCCATCAGCAGCTGCTGGTACGGACAAGGCTATGTCACTAAAGTTATTATCATTGTCATTATTATCATTTGCTGTATCAGGTTTCCATACCACGCAAGCATCTAAATGAGTGTTCTTGGCTTCTTTTCCGTACGTCAAGAGATTTTCGAGGTACGCTCGGTAAGGGTAAGTATCCATGCTACTGCTGACCAGTTTGTTATTCATGTACAAATCCACATCGCTGAACAAGGAATGCATAAAATTGTTGACGGGAGCTACTTGGGCGTCGGCTGCCGGCGGGTTGTCGTTGTCCGTTCTACCCACTTTCACTTTCAAATACAAGTAACTGTTGTTGAGATCGATGTAATCTTCGGGTTGTCCTTTGATTTCAAACTCAATGGGAGCTGAATCCGTCAAAGAGGAGACGGGATGAAATTCGACCCATTGGGCTTCTTGCATGGTCATCATCGTGGGGGGCATGGCAAAGAGATCCAGTTCCGACTTGGAACAGGCACAAGATTCTTGGTGCATCATTTTTTCTTTATGTTTTTTTCTTCACTTTTAATAATCAAAAATGTCTAAGTCTCGAACGGTTCTTTTTTTCTTCGTCTTTCTCACTTTAGAGGTACGGAGACTTTTGAAAGGGTGCCTTCGTCGTCGCTTTCTACCTTGTCCTTGCTGTGTCGTCAGGGAAGTAGGAATGTCAGACTCGGTACCGTTCAGGGCATTTATAGGACTTTCTCGTCGACCCAAAATCTCTTTACCCGTTTGAAGCAAGGCATTTTTGCCTGCTCTCAAAAAGCCTCTTTAGGGTTTTGTTTGTCAATGAGAACATTAAGGTGTGCAATCCTCGTGTCACCATTGGTTTTAAAACAGGGACTACGGAACGAAAGGCTGATTTAAACATATCTCCTAAACCATGTCCTCGTTGTCGAGTGACTCCTTGGTACACAGGATACATCACTTTTTTAGTTGTTCGAGAATCGTTTTTGAAAATGGAGTTTCACTGTGACTTTCCCTTTGGTAAATGGAATATTTTGACCTAGTTCTCCTTTTATAGTAATGTTGACACTGTCGAAATACGACTTACTGACAGGTAAATAATGAGGATGTACAAATTCGCGGTGAACGTGATAGGTATTTCCACCTTCCTCGTCAGCGGTGACAGTATCCACTTTGAAAGGAATGACACGCAGTAACGGTACAGAGGTGTGTCCTACCACGTTGTACTCCACCACATCGGAGTACACAAAAATCAAGTTGAGGCCTTGGTTCAATTCTACAGGGAATCGAAAATATTTGGCAAAATCCAAGTTACTGGTTATGCCTGGTATTTCATTTTTCTTGGCCAACATCTTTGGGTCTCCACCTAAAATATCATACAATTCAGGACAAAAAGTAATGGCTATCATTTTCTTCTCTGAAAATGTCATCAGGAGTCGACGAGCCACTTTATGGTACTCAAAGGTAACACTTTCTTTCTCCAGGGCTTTACCAAACACAGCATTGAACCTGTTTTGAATCGTAGTCACTAAATGTTGACCACTAAAATAATAGCCTGCAGGAATGGTGATCATATAGGTGGATCGATTAGTTTTGGGGTGCGGTGGGTTAGTGTGACCTCGTGTGTCTAAGGCTTTTTGCAATTGATTGTCATACACTTCAACTGTGAAAAAGTTTTGATTTTCGACGATGTTTTTGATTTGTGTCGGGTGTATTATTTCCACTAAAGCCACTTCCCAATGATCATCTTGATCCAAATGCATGGCTTGAGGTAATTTAGACGTGTAACAACACAATGTGTTGTTAGGAAACACCTTCATGGAACTGTCACTGGGTAACGTTAAGTAAAATTGGTTAATAGTGTTGTTCATAATTCCAATGTTGTTCTGTCCGAGGAGTCACTCGAGGTTAAAGGAGTATCTAAAAGAGGATTGTGATTGGAAGGGTGGCTGTCAGGAGAATGACTAACGTTGGACGCAAGGCTCCCAATATTGTTACTGTTGTTCCCGTTGTAAGAGTATTTCAGGGAAGGATTGGGAAGAAGATACCCAATGCAACTGCTGAGTAAAATGGTCCACAATTGTTTGTCTCCTTGTTGCAAACTCAAATTAGCAATGGCTGCACCGATAACACAATACACCACAAAGATTTGACAGAAAAAAACGATTTGCGTTTTAGGGACACGTTCTCCACACCACACCCACAAGGGTTGCTTTTGTAAATCTTGCAGAGATGACGTGGGTGAAGGAGTAGTCACTGTGGTCGCTGAAGCTGTATTGAAGGGCATGATGGTCACTTCTTTTTATTGTCGATGACTTGCGAAGCGTCAATCCAAGAATCAAAACTAGGAGGATATCCTTTCCAACGTACTTTGACTTCTTTGACACGACGTTTTCCTACTTTACGGGTTCTTCGTTCGAGAATGCTTTCAATGTCGTACACGTCGTCTTCTTTTTTGGTGACACGTTGTAACTCAGGCAAGTAAAACGTTCCTTTTAATACTTCTCCGTTCATGTCTTCCAATTTATAGACGGCAGGATGACGGCCACGCACTCGTTCAGTAACACGAAACAATTCGGTGGTCCAATTGGGTAAGTAACCTTTGTCGAAAGTGCGTTTGGTTTTGCCAATGCGTACCCAATCTCGCGGGGTTAACACTTCTCTACCTTTCTTGGGGACAGCCCTCGTCCGGGACGTACCAAACAGACGCTCAAAAACAGTTACTTCGTTGTCAGGTGTCACCTCTTGTGGGGAACGTCCAATGCTTCTATGGTAAGATTGATTGTAGGCTTGGACTAAGTGTGGTAAGACGTCGATGTACTTGAGAGTGTGTTGATGCGTAAAATATTTCCACATGCGTTCTTTCAAGGTACGTTGAAAACGTTCCACGATACTGGCTTTGGTTTCAGGATTTTCGGTGGTGAAAAAATGAATGTCACGTTTTTTTAATTCTCGTTGGAAAGCTTGGTTCAGAAATTCAGTGCCTTTGTCGGTTTGCCATCGAAGAGGGTGACGACCACTTTGTTTCAACACCAGTTGCAAAGCTCGTACTAACTCTCCGCTCGATTTGGATGTCAATGGTACGACCCAGGCAAATTTAGAAAAGACGTCGATGACACAAAACAAATATTTGTAGCCACGATTGTAGGTGGCTAAATGAGAGACATCGGCTAAATCGGCTTGCCATTGATGATCGATGCCTTCCACTTGAGTGCGACTTCTGTGAAATTTTCGTCGAATGGGTTTGTGTAAAGTGTACGTCGCTTGTTCTTGTAACCATCGTTGTACTGCTGGTAAACGGAGCTTTTTCAGGCGAGTTTTGGCAGCACGATACAATTTCTGAATACCTCCGTAACCTGCAGGGTGAGCTGGATCGTAGTAAATGCTGGCTAATACCTTCTCCATGGTTTTTGTTAATAAGGTACCCACTCTTCGAGGATATTGCTTTGGGTGGGACGAAATGCGGGTTGTTTGAAAACGGTTTTACGTGTCCGATGTGCCACAGGAGTTGACGTCGAGGGTAATGGTGGTGGCGGAGGTAATGGGATAGCTTCTTTGGCCTTCTTTTCTTTTCTCACTTCTGGTTTCCTTTCTTTCTTTTCCACATCTGTCGAAGAAGGAGTAGCCATCATCTTTTTAACCCAAGTTTTGAGTTCTTCTCGTGGGGGAGTGGGGGAAGGGGTTAACAAGGAAGCGGCAATCTTACTCGGAATGGGAGTGGCAGTAGGTGTTTGAAAGAGATCATGGGGTTCTTCTTCCTTGGGTAATGGTGGGGTAACGTCTGTTTTAACCACTGTAGAGGGTGAGGGTGACGGGTTATTCATTAGAGCCTTAAAATCGGACAAAGTGGGTTGAGCTGTTTGTTCCACAGCTTTCTGATGAAAGAGTTGTAGCCGTTTCAAGAGTTGACCGTACTTTTGTGATTTTTCGGTTTCGGATAAATCGTGGCGATGGATCAAGGATTGCAATTCGTGTTGTAATTGCGACATCTCAGCCAAATTGGGATTGGGTGGTAAATGGGGGGGGGGGGTCGTTGTTCTTGCCAATGATGGTATTCCATCCATCGTTTGTAAGGAACCAAAGTTAGTTTTCGTCCTTCCATGGGCTTTCAAAGGTTATGTCTGAGATTGTGGTGCTCCATAGGGTCCTTTTATCTTCTACCCATCCCTTGAGTTATCCCTTGGGTCATCCCTTGTATCAAACCTGGTATTAAGCTTGTCAACATAGGAGCAAGAATGGGTAAAAATCCTCCGCGTTGCACCAACATCTTTTTCTTTTGACGGACGGATATTTTCTTTTGGACCATTTGACGAAGAACGTGTCGATGTTTGGCAAAGCATTTTTTCTGGTGTGGAGACAAAGGTATCGTACCTTTCAAGACATTCAAACAACATTCGCACACGGTATCGATGACATCTTTGCAGGCTGTTTTAATGATTTGTTTTCGCATGGGTGGAGAGGCTTTGGACAGGACGGACAACACGTCTCCGTGTTTGGCTAAACGTGGAGGTAGTCCTTTCCTTTTCTTTCCTTTGTGGGGTGAATAAGAATGTTTTCTGCGAGGTGACATCTTTGCTTGTTCGTTCCAGAAATACACTGTCGTCAAAGACTTGATACACACCCTCTTTTATCTTCTTTTTTCTATTGGTTTCTCCAAAAGGTAATGGCGTGCTTCGCTAAATCCTCAAAAGCAGGGCTAAAGATGCCAGTTCGGTTCTGAGCTGCTTTGTCTAGTTTGTGCATACCTTTAATAAGACCAGTAAATATGCCTCCCCTTTGGTGACTTCTTTTTTTCTTTTGACGTTTGGGTATTTTCTTTTGTGTCCTTTGACGAAGAACGTGTCGATGTTTGGCTAAACGTCCTTTCCTTTTCTTTCCTTTGTGGAGTGTAGAAAAATGTTTTCTGCGAGGTGTCATCTTTGCTTGTTCGTTTCACAATACCACTAGTGTCAATGACTTGGTATACACTCTCTTTTATTTACTTTTTTTGGGAACTATCGCTTCGTCAAAAAGGTAACAATGTGTTTCCCAAAATTGTCAAAGGATCCTCCTTTTTGGTGTCTCTTCTTTTTCTTTAAAGGTCTACGCCTTTGGAGGGAAGGACGTTGATGTT
Organism: Unio pictorum; assembly: GCA_030141615.1. Classification (NCBI taxonomy): domain Eukaryota; kingdom Metazoa; phylum Mollusca; class Bivalvia; order Unionida; family Unionidae; genus Unio; species Unio pictorum. The sequence continues at coordinate 9,982,145 of JARLTB010000023.1, read as the reverse complement.
TGGTTTTAAAGCTTTTGGTGAGATGACGAAATTGTCTTGTTCCTTTTTGGACAGTAGAACGTCGAGGGTGGTGGTGGTGGTGATGTGCACGTTTTTGAGGAGGCATCCTTGAGTGTTCAGCAGCAGCACAGAAAAAATACTGATTGACGACGTGGTCTTCAAGTCATATTTTTATACTGGAATGCGACGCCACTGATTATCTTTCCGTCGTATCAACTTCATGGCAGGTAACACACGTCGTGAAGGAGTTCGCAATGGACTCAATCGGGACAGTTCTTGTTTGGACAAATCTAGTAAACTCTTTAACATGCCAGATCTTTCTTGGACTTTGACTTTAGGGGCAGGTACTTTGTGAGCAGCTGCTACTGCCGCTAATGTCGACGAGGGTGCCTCCGGTGGAGGAGACGTTTTGGGAGACGCAGATTTCCAATGTTTCATCAAATTAGGAAAAACGGGTGTCAAATTGGGTTTGGCTGGCATCACCCGCAACGGAGAAGTGGCAACCCCTGAGGCTATTGGCACCGTAGTCCCTGCCAAACGTCCTTGTAGATCTTTTCTTACAGGTCGTGGTTGACGAAGGTAAGGTTGTGTCCTGGCCGAAGTGCCTCTTTTGCGGGTGACCGCTTTTTTCTGTGGACTTTTCTTTTTCTGTGCTTTGGTCTTGGTACCCTTGTTCTTTTTCTTAGGGGTTTGTTTGGCTTTTTTTGTTTTCTTCTTGGGGTGAACTTTGGGAGTATTGGGATCCCATTTTAAAAGGGAACGAATGATGACACCTCCTAGAGAACCACTACCTCCAGGTTTCAATATGATTTGCTTTTTGGTGTGAGTGTCGATGCGAGGATTGGCCAGTTGCGTCAAGGCTACTTTGTTTCTGTCAAAAAAGCGTTTGGTTTGATGTGGAATGTGAATGATACCTTGCAGTATTTGACGTGCTGTCACCGTAAACCATCGTAAGACTTCTTTGAGACTGGCTTCTAAGACGTGAGCACGTATTTGTGGATTTTTTTCGCGACTGATGCCGTACAAGGCACGAATCAATTTGATGGGAAGATGAGACTGAAGGGACGTCATGTTGACGATGTATGAGACAAGGTCAAAGTAACCCAAGGTTTTTATAGATTTTTTTAGTGCTTTATAGTGTTATGTCGACGAGGAGGACGTGTACACGACAGGTCCTCCGTCTTGACACCAGTCGTGAAACAAATCGGTACGAAATCGCAAATAATCAGGGGTAGTGGGTTTTAAATCCACGAGTAAATAGGCGTGTGGCGTTTGAGTGGCATCATCGTACGCATGAGTTAGCCAAGGTGTTCCTAACTGTTTGGCTAAAACTTGCACTTGTGATTTATCTCGAGGACTTTTAAACAAGACCACGTAATGAGCATTGAGACTAATGGTACGATGGGCTTTACTTTGTTGAAATAAATTTTGTGTAATGTAAATGACACTGGCATTACGATGATGCCCTTTACGCGTAAACCACAGTTTAATTTCTTCTTCGTCTTCTCCTAACAGGTCGTCAAAAATGACCCAATGAGTTTGACTAGGATCAGACACGATCCCCTCGTCTTCTTTAGGAATGCCTGATACAAACACAATGGAATCACCTTGACTTTCTTGCAAAAGGCTGTATGCCGATTGCCACTCTTTGTAACACCACACGATACGTTGAGGTGGACGATCGATCAAATGATGTTTATGTTCAATCAAACGTTTGACAAATTCGGTTTTGCCTGAACCGCTCGGTCCAGCAATTAACATGTTAAAAAGATGACGAAGATACAAGGCTTTCCAACTAGTCTGATCTAAGTGTTCGTCAATGACTTTGAATGTGGAGGAGGAAGGAGTAGTAGAAAGAGTAGAGTGAGCCATAGTCGTGTAGTGGTATGCCAGTATTGACACAAAAACAGACAAGACAAGAGGTTTTTATACTTTTTTCAAGACACGTTTATTTCAATGCATGTTTAAATTCGAATAACACGAAAACATAAAAGCCAAATGGATAAATACAGGGATAAAATACCTAGGCAAACGATCAAAGTGGCAAATAAACATGTCCCTGTACAAAATGGTTTGGGTAACGAAGGTGTCCTAGAGGTAGTATGTAATGTTCTTATAGTCTCTACAGGAGGTACAGTCACATAGGTGTCTTCTCGAAAGGGTCTTTGTGGGGGAATGTCCATGACAGTTCTGTCTTGAACAGAAGGATTGTCTTGGGTGATAGATTCTTTTTCTTCTTCTTCTTCTGGTACTGTCACTAACACAGGATTAAAAGTGACTTTTTTCACACGACGATGAATTTTAGGAACACAACGCTTGGGCATAATGGGATGCTTCGTTTGTCCAAGCCTCAAAATCCCAACTTTTCCAGTGACGTACATCTGTCCAATGAGGGTGTAAATCACAAGCTACACACACATCTTCGTACACTGCTTCCGTACGTAAAAGTTGACGAATCTTTTTTTCTTGGAAAGGTCGAGACGTATCCAGATGAAAGCGTAAGGCTTTGAACAGAATAAGTCTCTCGTGGACATTTAAAGGAACCACCATACTGTCTTATTTTTTTGATAGGTAGTGTTCGTAAAGTGTCCACAAGGAATCGGCAGGTAAACGAAATCCCAGAAAGCAAGTCACTAAAACACACACGACACGTCGACCCCAATTCATAGGGTATAGTTCTTGCAATAAGTGTTCGTAATCTTTCACCGTGTGAATCTTCTCATTGATATCCTTCCACGGAATCTGTTGGATCACAACTGATAAAGGTTGTGGCATGGTTGTTCTCTTTTATACTTCTTTAGGTCAAAGACCATCAGTGTAGATTCAACCCAGAATTAAACACAGAATTAAATTTGCTCCAAAAGCGAAAGTGATTAATATAACGTGTAATTTCGTCCCACTGCCATTCAGGGTAACGGTTAAGAATGATCAAAGTATCTTCAGATGTAAACGTAGTAAATTGGTAACAGAGCAAAAAAAATACCCTTGATCCAGAGAAATCTAACACGTTGGTTAATTTTTGTCACTTTCCTCTTGTGAATTTCACGACACAAAAGTTCTACAGTCACCCCTTGAGATTTTTCTTTAGCAAGGCCTTGCCAAACGTCCTTGTAGATTTTCTCTTGCAATTCGTGTGGTAATCCTTGAATATTATGTTTTAGAGAGGGATTATATACTGGTCTAGGTGTGTTACACGACATGGAACAGTAGTGTCACTTCCAATCACTAGGTCCTATTAAAGGTAGGTATTGACAATTCGGAGACCATCGAGCATGTTCCAGGTAAGCGGAATCTTTATGTTCCCACTCGTAAATGGATACACCACAACTGAAACACTTGACTTTATCCCCTTCGCCCAAGTAGAAAAATCCAGCTCTGGCTAATTCTTCAGGAGTTGGTCCAGGCAGATATTTTGGCCATTTATCTTTGAAGGTTTGGAGTCGACTTTTAAAGTGACAGTATTCAGGCAAACTTGTCGGGAACGAATATTCGACTCTCCTCACTTCAGTTCGATGCAGGTACGGTGAAATTCCTAGGAGCCCACGATAACGTGTGGCACCGCTTTCGTATCCCTCAGGTTTGACACGCACAGCATCACTTTCCTGGGTAGATATAGGGGTAGTAGTCATAGCAAAATTTCCACGATATCCTGCTGAATCGCTGAGGTCACAGCGCCTGGCATCACTACAATCGCAAGGTTTAGCATCGCACTCCAGTTGAGAATTCCCAAATTTGAATGATGTCTGTTTAAATGGATTCATCTTCTTTTCGCTTGGTAGTTAGTCACAAATGAACTATTGGTCTTGGACAATGTCCCTTTTTATATGCTGCCCAATTTCGATGTGACCGTAGGGTAGAGTGAAGTGATTGGGAAGTCGTACTCTTTTTTGGTACACGATTTGATAGACTTTTTGCAAAGGTCGGCTAACGATTTGGTGTGTGGGTAAACGAACAATCTTGTGCGGTTCGTGGGTGGTCACTTGAAACGTTTCATCCTGTCCAGACTGTAAGGCTTCTTGTAGTACGTTAAAGTTCACCACTTGACTGGTACGATAATTGAGAGTTAATCCTTTCACTTTACATTCGGTGTGCATTTCTCCTTGGGGGTCTCGGTATTCGTAGCCGTAGTTTTTAGGACCGCCACTTGCAAAACTTAGAATCATGTCATCGGGATGTTCATCGGTCCAGGCTCCTAATCGGTCTCCTTCGATGACAGGGTTACACTGGTCCGGCCGGTGAATGTAGATGCAACTGTCCGTGTCAAAATACAACACACGATCTCCTAACAGTTCTAACACTTCGTACAATTTTAAGCGAGCGTGGGCTGTCACGTAAGCCGCAATGATGACATTACCAAATTTGTCGGCTTCTATAAAGTCTAGTTCTTCTTCGTAATTGACTAAGATCAAGTCCTCACGAATGACGTCCACGTGTTTCATGACTTTGGTTTTGTCGTGAATCATCTGGAAGTAGCGAGAAGGTTCAGACAAATACTCCGTCTTGGGTAAAGACGGGCGTTGTGCCATTTTACCCCACAAGCAATTGAGCATCACTTTGGCAAACGATCGCCTTCCTTCGTTTTTCTCGATGTGGTCTAAAGTGATGCCTTCCTGCTCCCGATATTTTTCTTTGAATATCTTTTGGTCTTCGGGAGTGTGACACCAGGAAGGATAGCCACTAGCTTCTTGTTTTAGTTTTAAAAAGGCATCCACGTAGTCTGCAAAAATACCTTTCTGTGTCTCGTCGCCCTTGCGGTATTGTTGTGTCTTGGGAAAGTGATAAATTTCGTACACTTCTAACAGTTGGTATCCCAGGTCCAGTGCTTTAAACAATTCCACGCTCACCCACGTTCCTGTCAAGGCACGTTCTTCCTGGCTGTGCTGACAAGGTTGATCTTGGTTGCACGTTTCGGCACATGTGCGACACAAAGGAAACATCAGTTTTCCTTGGCAATGGCAAGGTAAAACGGGATGGTACAAGTCTGTGGGAGGTAAGACTTTGCACTTGATCAATCCTTCGTACTGACGAATGTGGTCCAAGTCAATGTGTTCTGTCATCAATTCTGGATGCCCTACGGGAAAGTGACAATATTTGCACACGTAAGGATACAACGAACACACGTCCAAGTATTTGATTTCTTCTCCCTTCTCCTCGTCCGCTTGGTACAGCAAACAAGTGGCATTCGTCCGTCCTCCGTACAAACTATCCCGAGGGTTCAATGGGTCCACCCACTTGTAACTTTCTACGATGCGTTTAAACTCGGGATCGGTTTTCAAACGCTGATCGTACTCGTGTTCCCACATTTCCACCACCTGGTATCCTTGCTGTTCTAACTTCAAACGTCGTTGACACGTGGACTGGTACAAATCTTCCATAGTCCGTTGTAAAAACTGATTTTTGGTGTCACGCTGAGGGTAGCATAGGGGACATCCATGAAATAAGCATCCGTTAAACTCGTACACGATCTGAGGGTTTTCTAAGTCCCATCCATCTACCGAATACGTTCCGATGGTCTTTTCGCCTCCTCCGTTGCGAGCGTGTTGGATCCATTTGTCTTCCTTGTCACACAAATAATGGAGCCAACGTAGGGCTTTGACCGAGTATTGACGTTTGACAAAATTTGTCGTTTGAGGACTGATGACTGCTAGAGTATTTTCGGGCATGAAGCGTTTTCGGTACACTAAGGAACATGCTTTGGCAATGGTACAAGCTTCTTTCAAAGGATCGATCCCTCCGTACTCCATGAACAATTCTCGAAATTTTCCACAGCAGCGTCGTAAAATGTCCACGTCAGATCGACAATACTTTAACATTTCTTCTTGAAAGTCAAAGGGGTCCGAGGCGTGAGTCTGGTACCAAGCATGGAAAGCTTCTCGTTGTTCGGTGCGCATGTTGTCGGGGTCGTAGTCGTCAGCCTCAGGCAAATGGGGTAGAACGGCATGTTGATTGGCTTCGGTATTGAAAAAGTGTGGAAAATAACCTTTAGCCATTTCTGTCATTCCAAACGTTTTAGGCATGCGACTCAACGGCATGGCCAAGTAACACATCGAATCTTTAAACTGCACTTGTCCTACTTGCATAGAAATGATTTTGGTTCCGTTCAAAGTCACTTGAGGTCGTTCGGTACTTTGTTCCGCATAGTATCTAAGCAGAAATTGCCCATCGTATCCCGAGAAATTATGAGCCATGACCGTGGCATGGCGATGACAATTGCCGTAACGTTCGATGTCTTCTGGACTCCACGTTTCGTCGATGGGGTTTAGGATCCATTGGGCAAAATCGGCTAACGTGTTTGACCCTCGAAATATTTTTTCACGTCCTCCAGGAATCTTGCTGCAGTGAGGGCAATGACTAAAGATGGGCTCTTGGATACACTGTTCGCACGCACGGTGAGCCACGCAGAAATTGGGAATATGAATACCGGTCTCTTTCATGCATTCGAAATCAAAAAAGATAAAATTTCCTTTCTTCTGGGTATCTTCTGGTTGGGGTTGATATATTTGAATGAAGCATTCGTGTTCCAAATCCACGATTTGGCGACAAATGTGACATCGTTTCTTCCCTCGACAAACGTGAAACTTGACATTATTGGTACGTATGCCTTGTCCGCAAGTAGGGCACAATCTCAGAAGCTGACAAGTACTTTTCTGCTGTGAACCTTGCATCTTCAAATGTTGTTGGTAACAGGTAAGACTGACAAAAGTACGCTGGCACACAAGGCAATTCACTCTTTCTTGTCCTTTGTCCAGACAAGGTTGAGAGGCCAAACATCCCTCACATTTTGATCCAAAATACTTGTGATATTCTCGATTGTTATAACCATAGTCACATTTTTCACAGTAGTAACCGTATTTCAGAAATGCAGTGATACTGGTAATGGTATCAAAATGATCATCGTGATGATAGACGTGAATGTATTTTCCGTCTTTGAAATCGTGGCCTCGAAACAAAAGAGGTCCACGCACTTCTTGAGGGTGCACTTTCAAGGTGTAACGTGGAGCCAAGACGTCTTGCAATTTTTGCATTTCTGGAATGCCACAAGGGGTGTCTTTGGATATCCCCGCTTGCTGTAACAGGAGTTCTGCTTCACTTCTTTGTTTGGCTCGGTCCGATTGTCGAATAGTTTTCCAGGCTCTTTTCCATTCTGCCGTATCGTTCTTGTTGGCATACGTTCGTCCCACGACGACAGCACGGGCTAAACACATTTGGTCTTGAGGATTGTTAATTTGGACAAGGCTTCGCTTCATGCTGCGAAGGCTGTCCACCAATAACACTTTTTTGCGTCCTGTCCCCTGAGGAAGAGACACGTGGGTCATAAATAGTGTGGCTTTTCCATCGTCAATGTGAAACTTGTCGTTGGATTGTTGTACATGTTGAATTTTGTCGATGACTTTGGAAGGTGTTAATTGTGATGGGCTAGTAAACTCGATCCAAACGGGAGACTTTAAATTATCGTGATGAATAGAAAGTCTCAAGCGATCGTCTTCTTTGGCTTGACATTGCTGTTTCAATGCAGTTAACACAGAATCCCACACCTCGGTAATGAACCCTTCTGTATTCTCCAAAGGTACATTGGACTTGAAATCTTTAAACTTTACGACATACGTGTAAGCCGTTGTTCTAAATTTTCGAGAGGAACGCTTTTCCGTCTCTCGAATGTGATAGTAATTTTCAGGGTTTACTAAGGGTGGTGCACTTTGCTTGGACGTCAATTGTCTGGGTGTAGATTCGGGCTCACTCATGTCATCTTCAAAATCACTGGCATGAATTTGAGCCAAGACTTCAGTTACTGTACTAGGCGATACATTACGTTTCTGTCTCTTACTGTTTTCTCCTTTCTCGATAACATGATGCGGTCTTTTCATCTTGTCTGCACAAAGTCAAATGACTACCTTTTAAAGACCATAACCCCTATATATTCATGTCCGATCTGTGCATATATAAAGGGCCAGTGTCTAACCTTTCAGTATTCATTTCACTCTCACATTGACCAGAACGATGGAAGAACCTACACAAGTGGAACTTCTCATCAGAGCTTTACGTGGGGTCATACGAAAGTTTTCTTCAGACCAGCCGACGGGCTACTCTCCCTCCTATCGAGATAAAAGTCAAGATACTTGCTATATCTGTAAGAAGAAAGGACATTGGGCTACAGAATGTTCAGATCGTGACAAAAACAGAAAAGGGTACAATAGAGACAAAAGTCAAGATACCTGTTATTATTGTAAAGAGAAAGGACATTGGTCTCCAAACTGCCCTAAGAAACAACAGGAACAGGAGGAGGGGGAAAGAAATTCTGAACAGGAGGAAGCATAGGAAGAGGTACCCTCCCCCAAGGAAGAACCCCGACACGTTCACAAAAACAAGAAAAAAAGACGAAACGAAAGTGAAGAGGAAGAAGAAGAAAAAGCTGTGACAGTAAAGAAAATGAAAAAACAGAAAGAGTGAAACAGAAGAAAACCTATGAACTTTTTTAAAGTGGTATTGTGTTATGTTATGTTGTGATATTGAATTGTAACATTTGTACTAGAATACACCAGAGAGAAAAAAACGTAAGTGTCTCTTGGTTTTGATTTGAAAGTATAATTACCTACACTCACACATTCATTCACTCACACGTGCATTATGGGTTTTTAAAAAAATATAATAAAAAGGACTTTTGAATTTTCATTGAATTAGGCAATTGACATAGTATTTCTTTTCGAAATAATTGGAGTGGCCCTGAAAAGGACCGTTGGTGTTTTGTTTGTTTAAAACAAAACAAACTCAGAAACGGGATGAAATCCTCTTGAGCTGTCTTAGACCTTTGCCACGGCCAAGGCCTACTTCGGGACTGGTTTTTCCTGTCAATGATTTGGTAGAAATCACTAACGGTGGTATGGCAGACGTAGTCACAGAGAGATCGGGTTGTTTCGCTCGAGAAGGTCTTTTTCTCTTCGGTCGTGATAAAGAAGTCTGATACATTTGTTTCAGACTCCTTAACTCAGCTAAAATATCTAAAAGTACCGTCGTGACCGTTTGATTTTCACTATTTTCTTTCTGTCCTTGGTCTTCATTCTTCTCTGTTGCTGTTGCTGCTGCTGCTGCTACTGTTTCTTCCTGGTGTTTCCTTCTTGCTTCTTCTTCTTCTTCTTCCTGCTGATGCATAAGAAAAGCTTGTTCTTCTACTTTCTGTTGTTGTAAAAATTGCTCCAATGCTTCTTTTTGTCTTTGTTTAAAATCATCGACGTGTCCATAAGAAGATACAGAAGGCAACGAAGGTTCCGGAATAAATTCTTGCTATGTTAAAAAATCAACAATATCCCAGTTAAAATCCACTTCTTCTGGATGTAGATTTGTCATGACTTTAGTAGTCATTGCCGACACATGACTTGCTGTCTCTACTCCTGACTCACTCCAATTCATCGTCTTCTTACTGGCCGCCATGATTGACAACTCTGTTGAATCGATTGACTGCGCACAGGCGCTAGTACCTCTATATAGAAAAGGTGACGTCACAGACTACTCTCTTCCGATTGGATGACTGTACCTGACTTTTGTAACGCTCATTTGGATTGGTGGATACACTCAATCCGTTTCAATCCGCTCTTCCCTAGGACTGCGGACCATGAATACAGCCATATGAGCGCCTAGTGTTAATAAAAACACCCACTGTAACCTAGGCCAGCAGCCACGGCAAAAAGATTTATTCTGCTGAAAATGGACGACTTAGGCGAATTGGCGGACGGAGAGCCACGTGGAATTCAAGATGGCGTTTACTCTCTGAAGGATTCTGCGGGCCCAGTGACGTCACCTGAAATGCTTCGCAACTGCCATACAGAAGCATTCATCCAAGAGTATGCAGAACTAAAAGGGAAACCGGCTGAACAAGTCGACCTACTGCCGAGAAAAGACGTCCGGGAGCGTGATGAGAGGGACTTGACATCATAAAACCGCTTGAATGGTGAAATAGGGGACTCGTTTGGTATAGAGTACCCCTCTTTGATTAACTATATGGCCCTGAAAGGAATAATTTGACCTTATTGGCACTGCGAAACAAATTTATAACCAAACACCCCTACCATTGACTACACTTTTATGTGTCGCTTAGACACTTTAGTTAAATACAATAGGGACTTACGTATGTACACTGTAGTACTAGTCCCTATTTTTGATAGGATGTTAATTAATATTTTATAACTCAGATATTTGGTTAATTGCACAGGTGGCTTACACATTATTGGTTGATAGGCTGTCCATTAGTACAACTGGACTGGATTTGACATATAGGTGCGTGCTCGGTTTTTTCGTCACCTTTCCTCCCTGCTGCAGTAATTTCTCGTGCTTGCACGACCATATTACGCAGACATAAGCGATATGAGAAAGCTAATTTTCTCTCGCTTCACTGCTATTGCAGACTAGGCTAACAGAATGATAGGGTGGGTGTGTGTAGGTTCCATTCCTACCCACCATATGGCCTTACATTCACCCAGTGGCAGTTCAATAATTGCCCCGTGGTGACGGCCTAAGTAAATAAGCACTCCTTTGAGTGTATAAACGCCTGCAGGGGATGTGGCACAATTCCTTCCCCTCAGGATAAAGTAAATAACCCTCGTTTGAGGGATAAAACAGTGACAAGAGCCTTCGGGACGAATCACTTTAAACAAATAATGTCAGTCAGTCGGCATTCGCTTCACCTGTTCTCATCACAAGATGTGGACTAACGTTGAATCGTCAACCCTTGTGTCTAGCATGCTGTTTCGGACTGACATACCCATGTATGTCAGATCAGCATGGAGTGTCATTCATATGACGGAGACAGCCTATTGGAAGAGAAGAGTCTATGTCGAAAGACAAGGTTGCTTGAAGAGAGTTCTCTTCTATGGACCCACAGTGAGGAGAAGTTTAAGGAAGAGAAGAAGATCTGTCAGATGTCCTCTATGTTAACAAGACAACGTTAACATTTCACATAACGGTCCTTTTCAGGGCCACTCATAAGTCTCGAAAAGATAGTAGCTTTCATTGCCACCCTTATTTCCCTTGTCCCTATATAAACCCACCCTGTTCCATTTCCCTTGACGCTATATACTCCCACCCTGTTAAATTCCCTTTGACGCTATATAGTCCCACAATGTTAAATTCCCCTTGACGCCATATAGTCCCACAATGTTAAATTCCCCTTGACGCTATATAGTCCCACAATGTTAAATTTCCCTTGACGCTATATAGTCCCACCATAAATCTTGAGGCTATAGTGTCCCAAGCCCTTTTTGACTGGATTTCCCATTGAGGCTATAAATCTTGAGGCTATAGTGTCCCAAGCCCTTTTTGACTGGATTTCCCATTGAGGCTATAGTGTCCCACATTACTACTATGGTCTCTCCTGTCCATTTCTCTTAACAAATGTCTAGTCTAATTCAATTTTGGAAAGTGCGTCATAACTCCTACGATGACAGAATCTATATCAATGCAAACACAATGGTACTAATACACGAGATGTCAATACGTTGACGTGGAAGTCGTTAATGTATAGATGGATAATAAATGTTGACCAGCTCAATCTTTACTGTTAATATATGAGAATGTGAAAGGTTAGATAAACAAGTTCATCTGCACTTTACAGGATATATTATGTACTTTTAATTTTGTGTTGTCTCTTATTTTTAAAACTTTCATCAGATGCTGTTATGATGTAACATTGTCTTTTGCAAAATCAGTTTTATTTTGTACTTGAGTTATTGCTTTATGTTATGCTGTAAATTACTAATAGATAACTGAAAATACTTCTTTAATATAGGTTTAATATCAGGATAATTACAAACGGAAATAAACCCGTTTATTTGGGACTAAGTCTAAGTTATTGGAAATCCCTATAATATATCTGACGCACCAGGTTATATATTATGAGTTTAATATCAGACTTTCAAATTATATCTAACAGTTCATTTTCTAACATTCAGATGTTTAGAGAAAGTTATTTTATATTACCTAATTGTGAATTTATACTATTTAGGTAGACAAAATTAGGCGTTAAATTTCCACGTGATTACTGTTAAAATATGATCCATTTCACATTTGAATTCCTTTTCTAATATCTATATTAATTGTCTAATGGATCTTGCAATCTTGTTTAAGTTTCTTTTTCATCTATGCAGTAGAAAGTAATATCCCTGATGTCCTGTCTAGTAAACAAAATTCCAAAGTCATGTGTTCAAAGCAGGTGTATTTCACCATTGAGATACTAATAAGACAGTTACTACCGTTGTCAGCTTTTTAGTTTTCACAGGAAACAATAATTTAATTTACAAACAAATGTCTTGCTGTCGATATAATGCGGCCAGCGAAACCTATATCCTGGTACGAGTATGGCCTTTACCAGATATGGGGTCAATTCGGCAAGAGTATGTCAGATCTGATAAATTAGTTCTAACCTCAGGATCATAATTCAGACGTACTGAGCTAGGTCCATACAAATTGTGGGTTAAGAAAAGATTAAATCCTGTCGTGTTTGAAGGAAAAGAAATTTTCCAAAATGCAGTCATAAGACGAGGACCGATACACAACGAAATCAAAAATGCAGTTATAAAACAAGGACAGATACACAAGGAAACAGGGCTTGTACTCAGAGATACAAATTAAAAAGGAGTAGCTTAAATCTATCTGTAAATGGTAACATGTTCTCAGCAATTTTCTAATGGTTCACGTTCAATCGATACTAACTAATCCAAATAATGTAATTAGATCCTTTCTTCTATATCTATTGAACAAAATATATACCTGACCAGTTATATGCAATGGAATAACAGAGGTCTCCTTCCTCGTTCTATATCATATGACAAAAATATTCGCTTCTTAGTTTTTGTCACCCATGAAAATGTCAGTACCAGGTTTATATCAACCATGATATAGTCAATACCAATTTTTTGGTACGTATGATGAAGTCAGTACCAAGTCAATATAACTAATGAGCATGTCAGTACCAAGTCAATATCACCCATGATAAAGTCAGTAACAAGTCTATATCACCCATGATAAAGTCAGTACCAACTCTATATCACCCATGATAAAGTCAGTAACAAGTCTATATCACCAATGATAAAGTCAGTACCAAGTCAATATCACTAATGAACATGTCAGTACCAAGTCTATATCAACCATGATAAAGTCAGTAACAAGTCTATATCACCCATGATAAAGTCAGTAACAAGTCTATTTCACCCATGATAAAGTCAGTAACAAGTCTATATCACCCGTGATAAAGTCAGTAACAAGTCTATTTCACCCATGATAAAGTTAGTACCAAGTGTATATCACCCACGATAAAATCAGTACCTATATCACCATGATGAAGACAGTAAAGAATATTAGATTTACAAAGGTATGAATTGGAAAGAGCACTTTGTAAATATCTGCAATGGATGGAAATTCATTAACATGATGAATTAAATACCTGATATATGATATGTATTACGCATGTTTCTTTATAGAAATATGCGCGCCCTTCCTTTTATAGTATGTATTTTAAATGCTAAAATCTGAACACTAAAATGAGACTATTGAGAGCACTAGTCATCTCAATCTTTCTGTATTCATGTGAAGCCTGGACCCTGACAGCAGAATTACAACGAAGAATCCACGCTTTTGATGAGATGCTACAGAACCATCGCTGGCATCTCGTACATGGACCACATCAAAATTTCACAAATGAAGAAGTGCGTAACACCATCAGGCACAAAGTAGGCCATTATAAAGACCACCTCACTACTGTCAAAAAGAGAAAGCTGAAATGGTATGGCCATGTCACTAGAGCAAACAATCTATCCACAGCAGTACTGCAGGGCAGTGTCCAAGGTGGCAGAAGGAGAGGTAGACAGAGAAAACAGTGGACTGACAACATCAGAGAATGAACCAGGAAAAGTTTTGCGGAGACACAGGCTTTGTCACATGATCGAGACAAGTGGAGGGAACACGTCAGATGTTTAGCAGCACAGTACCTCAACGACCACACTAAGTCAAGGGACTGATGATGATAATGATGATGATGATGATGATGATGATGATGATGATGATGATGATGATGATGATTTTAAATATGTAACACATTGATATATGCATATGAATTTCGTGACAGGTGTTGCATGGAGATTGTAGTATTATGTAGTTGTCTTGTAATATCTGTACCATCTTCTTCATGGATAAAAAGGAATTAGAACAGTAATAGGGTGAACAATACATTATACGGTACATTTTGTGCTGCCTTCTCAACGGTACTGTAATAAACTACTTGGAATATAGTCATGGAGGGAAGTGTTTAAGAGTTTCCAGGATGCAATAGTTTGATGAATTCAGGTCAGAACCGCACGAGGGTCCATGTCGTGTCATATTCATTTATTAAAATCTAGTGGGTTAAATAGCTGGTGTGACTGCAACACCATAGTGGCAAATGCGATACAGTTTTACAGGCGAAATGTGCATAGAAACTATAATTCGACTAGCCTAAGGTGGCGTACTAAAAATAGTTCCCTATAATACTGCATAGTTGTTTAGTTTCTACGGCGTGAACTGCTGACGATATGGGAAGGTGATGAAGAGAAAACATTTAGATGTGTGGGTGATAGACAATTGGAAAGTGTTGAAATATATGATCTTGCATTGATTAGAGTAAACTCTATGTAAGGAAACGGACAAGTCGAGCTGTCTAATTTAAAAATGAAGTTGTCTATAAGTATTTTTGGAAATTTGTGGTAAAGTTATGACTTCTAGCAGAATCGCGTCAAGGTTTGACACCGCTCTGTCAAGCAAATACCCCTGGCTTGTAACAGTACATTGGATTGAATAAAGAATGACAAAAACATCTCTCCATAAAAATGCGAAAATAGTCACACATGCTTATGTAATTCCTAATACTAAAACATGTTAGGTACACTTCTACTTTGAGTAACATTTTGGAAACATACGTCGTTGTTAATATCATTTAAATTCTGGCATATTTGATACTAAAAGGGACAAAATCGTAAAGGATTTTAAAAATATTTACAGGCAATGAAATATCATGATGTTTTTATGTCGTTTCCTTCCTTCTGGGTGGAGTATGTTGTGCCCATGGATATATAAGCATGTGTCTGGTGTTGCCATGGATATATAAGCATGTGTCTGGTGTTGCCATGGATATATAAACATGTGTCTGGTGTTGCCAGGGATATATAAGCATGTGTCTGGTGTTGCCAGGGATCTATAAGCATGTGTCTGGTGTTGCCATGGATATATAAACATGCGTCTGGTATTGTCAGGGATATATAAACATGCGTCTGGTGTTGCCAGGGATATATAAGCATGTGTCTGGTGTTGTCATGGATATATAAGCATGTGTCTGGTGTTGCCAGGGATCTATAAGCATGTGTCTGGTGCTGCCAGGGATAGATAAGCATATGTATGGTGTTGCCAGGGATATATAAGCATTTGTCTGGTGTTGCCATGGATATATGAGCATGTGTCTGGTGTTGCCATGGATATATAAGCATGTGTCTGGTGTTGCCATGGATATATAAGCATGTGTCTGGCGTTGCCAGGGATCTATAAGCATGTGTCAGGTGTTGCCAGGTTTCTATAAGACTGTGACCTTTGTGTCCAGTGATATACAAGGTAGTGATTGGTGGGTTCAAGATACTTTAGTGAATAAGACAGTTCAAATAAAGACGATTTACCACAATATCAGCTAACCATTTCATGTATTTTACATAATATTCTAAATCGAATCCACTTCCCCACGATCCACCCCATTACTCTTTTAAAACTAAACTCTACCATTTGGCAGCATACATAGGTCATAATTCCATATATTATGTATCTTCATGATGTAATTCCATGCTGAGATTAGTTGGAAAGGATCTGAAAGAATTATAATTGATCTGTATTCTTTTATATTTCACATTTTACGTGCGAGGCCCAGAGTGGAGCGGGAGAATGCGAGAATTTGTGTGAGAATATCAAATATGTAGGTGTGAAATCGAAATATGCATTACAAGAAATGAAAACAAACAACTCAATTAAATAAATAATACTTAATATCAACAATTGATTACGTTAATAAAATGACAAATAAGTAAAAATATATTCACTAAAAAGACAAATATTGAATTTGAAAATACCTTCACGATTTCATAGCTATAAACAATTTCTCCCATCAAAGGCTTTGATTGGAAGTCTGTATGTAGGTATCACCCATTTTTCATAAATTGTATGTACCAAATTGGGAACTATAGAGGTGATTGGTTATTTATTTACTTATCATAACTGTACAAAAATAAGATGGTATTTCTTTCCACAGTTAAAATCGATAGTGTGAAGATTATGTTTCAGTGACGAATATAAATAATTAACGAACATAAATCATTACAGAACATCATTAATTACTGTCTTTTCAGTTTTCAAGAAAAAGAAAAGGAATTATAAAGCCAAGAATTAGGAACAAACACAGACATATCTCTGCTGTCTGCTTTGCATCTTTTTGCACACACACACACTCATAAAAACACACACGTACAATCAGGCACACAAAACACACACTGTGCGCGCACACACATACACACAAAGATCTTTAGTCGCGATGCATCTTTTTTGCAAATATACAAAATTTTCTGGTCTCATTACCAATATTAAGAATAAAACCAAGACGTGGTTTCGATCGGAAATAGAATTGATAATGATTTTGAATATTGTCCAGAATATAAGGCGAGGATGTTCTGTGTACTTAGTTTTCAATTAATGGGGAAAAATATGTACATCTATTAATTACCTGTCTAATCATGGAGACATTAAGACTTTTATATTTTAATGGATAATATGTAGAAATAAAAGGTTAAGCTATCTCCAGAATTAATTATCTTGCATTGCTCTTACAAATTCCATGAACACAGGTTCTGAGTGAACAAAATACACGTCCTCATAAGGTTTTGATGGCATAGTTCCAAGTACAGAAAAAATATTCTTGTGGAGGAATATCGTGAGGAGGTTTTGATTAATATCTTAAATTTTGTGAATGCTTAGAAAAATGCTGTCGGAGATATATAAACGGAAACGTCTTTTACAATTTTCAGTACCATAGCTTGAAAGTTTATTGTTATTTGGGATGGATTCTATTAACCCTTTCTGCAAAGGTGTTTTCAGATGTAACAAGATCATTCGAAATGGTCACAGATGCACACTTTTAGAAACATATAGATGTTACAATACATGCATATGTGTTTGTGTGTGTGAATGCGTGTGTTTGTGTATGTGAATGTGTGTGTTAGTGTGTGTGAATGTGTGTGTTTGTGTGTGTGAATGTGTGTGTTTATGGGTGTGTGATGTGTGTGTTTGTGTGTGAATGTGTGTGTTTGTGTGTGAATGTGTGTGTTTGTAGGTGGTTATGATTTGTAACGTAGCTTTAACAGTGTTGCAGTCATATCGCTACGATATCTGCAGTGTGATAGTTATTTGTGATGTCTAGAACTGGGTCATTATGCCGCAGGCATATAGCATGATGTCCCACTCAGTCACATTATCCTGACAGCAGGCCGACCAGACATAACATTAACCAAGTAATGATAGGCGCAAAGAGAGAAAACTGTTAGTACCATTTTCGAACCCACGACCTCCAGCTTCTGAGGCAGACACTCTAACCACTACGCCACCGAAGCGGTACTATGTACAAATGTTACTTATATATCATGCTTTAAGGAAGGCATTAGATTTATAAATTATTTTGACAATGATGATGGTTCCTGGATACATTTTGATGACTTTAAATCCAGTGTTCAATGCTAATTAATTTCACATATTTGTATAGCATACTCATATCAATAGTCATTAAAATTCCAACCAGTTGTGTCTCTAATATACAAGAACCCTTGATAAATACCGTTGTGTATAATATTAAAAAAGAAAACAATAAATACAAACTTCTAGAAGGAAGTGCAATTTCGAATGCGGTGAGTGACAAGCCAACGATTGACTGGCAGGTTCTTTCTAGCATATATAACTTCGAAATGTTCAGTTGTAATTTAAACTATTGCACACAAGTGTGGCTACGAATGTTTTTTTAACATAGTCAACATTACTCTAAACTCTGCAACATTGTATGATGCATGAAGAAAATGCATCTGCTATTTCTTGATTCTTCGGTAATCAGAGTTTTTACTGGCTCACTATAATAACAAGTAATGGTTGTCTCACATATAACTTGGAATAAAAATGTTTTATATATCATGTTTGGAATTACGTTATATATACACACACACACACACACACACACACACATATATATATATATATATATATATATATATATATATATATATATATATATATATATATATATATATATATATGTGTGTATGTGTGTGTGTGTGTGTGTGTCTATATATAAGTTGCATGTTTAGGCCCTATCAAACATTAACGAGAAAAGAGTGAAGACAACCAGCTTTTTAAAATTTAACAAATAATTTATATCCCAAGAAAAAAAGGGGTACAAATGAGAAAAAAGAACTTAGGTTTATACGAATCAAATAACATAATAATCTAAGAATAAGCCAATAATCAAAATAGAAAACTCCTAGCAATACAAATTCCTAATGAAACTGAGTTCGAATCCCGATGAAATCCAACATGGAGGGCGGAGACGTATGCTATGGTCAGCGTCGTACTGATATGTCAACAGTTCTTTGTTGAGTCACTAAAATAATATTGCAGTGCTTGAATTTCTTGCTAATTTCAACAACTGTCCTTGTTCTATAATTAATGGAGAGCACACGTATTTCCAAGGAATATTAATCTCATGAAATCCAAATAATTTGAAGAAAACAAAATAATTAGCCAAAACCTGGATACAACATAAAACACTTTGACTATTCCAGTGTTAAGGCACATTATGACATTTTGTATCGCCAAAACATCAATAGTATGCACGGATGTGGGTCCATTCACTGGAAATATCTAATTCATACAAGCTTTATGCCATGTATTCCAAGTGTGGCCTCGATTTCAGTTAATACACAAAGAATTTAAATAAAAGTTAATTCCTCCAGCTCACATTGATTTATGAATGAAGGTCAGGAACTAAGCCAATATAAGATACAACAGGTTTCTATTATTAGTGTTTACGAATAACAGTCAGGACAAACTGAACTTACCTACTTTTAAAAGAAAATCAAATCTAGATAAAAGAAAGTTACATTACAATATCATATAACTGAATAAAAGCAAATAAAACTAATAAAACTTATAAACAAGTAATTAAATATAATCTCTCTCTCGCTCTCTCTCTCTCTCTCTCTCTCTCTCTCTCTCTCTCTCTCTCTCGCTCTCGCTCTCTCGCTCTCTCTCGCTCTCGCTCTCTCTCTCTCTCTCTCTCTCTCTCTCTCGCTCTCTCTCTCTCTCGCTCTCTCTCTCTCTCGCTCTCTCTCTCTCTCTCTCTCTCTCTCTCTCTCTCTCTCTCTCTCTCTCTCTCTCTCTCGCTCTCTCTCGCTCTCTCTCGCTCTCTCTCTCTCTCTCTCTCTCTCGTGATATGGCGAATAACAGTCCTTTCAAGTGCATTAATGTAATAAACTTATAATGAACACTGTCACAAAAACCGTTGATTTTGCAAAACTTTACACGCATGTTTCTACAAGAATTGAACACTTAAATGTATTATGTTACAAATAGATTGTTTCTAATTGTTGCGGATACTGGTAAATATTTTTTGGACCTATATATCTGTGAGCCAGAACGAAATCTGTTGTTTTATGTTTTACTTATATAAGCACAAATTATATCCCATATATTTCATTGATATATTAGGAGTTATAGGCTATTAAGCAAATTTAGGCACTTATTTAAAAGATGTGTAAGCTGTAAAATATAATTTTATTTATTTTCTGTTAACCGTAACTGAAGGTCCGAAACCAGGAAATGAATCTTATTGCATACGCTGCCGTAGGATATTGAAACCATGCGGTTTATTTTGCTGATTCGTTTGTTTAGGATTTTTAACGTGGCTTTAACAATTATCGCTATGATGTTTGCAGTGGGGCAGTTTATAGTGATGTTTAGCTCTGGGGCACTATACCGCAGACATGTGACATAATGCCCCACCCAGTCACACTATCCTGACACCAGGCCTGACCAGTCCTAACACTAAACACTTAATGCGAGGTGCCAAGCAAGGCAGCTATTAGTACCAGTTGTGTTAGTCTTTAGTATGACTCAGCCGAGGATTGAACCAACAACATCCCGCTTCCGAGGTGGACACTCTAACCACTAGGTTATCGGAGTGGTAGTCCAAGCGGATTAAACGAAGAAGAACAGAAAAAGACAAGCTATACACGAATAAAATTATCTTTTGGAGCTGGTTTTTTGTGTTTTATTTATATGTCTTGCCCATATTGTGTACTTGCCTTGAAAAAGACTCATTAAGAGTGGATAGCGCTTAGGTTAGTAAGATACAAGTTTTGCACTGTTCGTTGTCAGTTTATTGTATTTATAAATATGGAGTGCCTGTAGCGTACACGTTCCGATCGTCGACTTTACAACAGCAAAAAAATCTATAAACCTCAGATACTTTGGTTTTGTCTCACACCTCGTCAACATGATGTCCATTAAGTCTCAACTTCCCTCAAATTGATTTGTGCCTTATACGGCATCGGTCGCAAACCAAATTCACAAATACGTGCTCACGTCTTAGAAGCCTGTCGCAAATAAGTATTATTTATAGTTTACGGAGACAGCACGTCAATTACTGCATATTCCATAGGAAGCCAAATGCTTTTTTGACAGAAACAAAGTAGCCATCGCGCAACTTGCCGATTATGGCATTGACACTCAAACCAAAAAGCAAACAATTTATAAACCTGGAAGTAGATTTTCCTTAGAGGTGTCATCACTTATTCCCTCTTAAAATGGGATGCCAATGCCCACATAATCATTGCATTCGGACAAAAGAAACAATGATCGGGATGTTTTCTATCGCGTCTGCACATGAACCACATAAAGGTAGCTAGTCTGACCATCCATCACTGATTTATCAAGCTATGAAAATGTGTTCATGACTAACCATGCTGAACGAATCCTCTGTAAATTTTCACCGTATCAAGCAAAGGCTGATACAGAAGCGCGAAGAGATAGAGAATGTCAGAAGGCTGAAAGTGGTCGAAGACTTGATTGATAAGCTCTTCAGAGAGCAATCAAGAAGGAGAAAGAATATCGGACCGAAACGTACAGACTTCAGAGGCGAAGAAAACAGATTGCATCATCAACAGCAGCAACAACAATAATAGGAGCCAAAAATAGATGTTGTCGACTACCATGTGGACGCGAAACAGTTCTCATTTTCTTTCCGAACAAGCAGACACTCACCTGTAGGAATACCTGTCGCGTGACGGTTACGCAGTCTTAGACGATACCATATTGACATAATCCACGTCCACAACAAACGGCCCTTTTCAGCCTACCCTATTACTCTAGAAAACATATACTAATTCAATTATCAATTGTTAGTTAGCACGTTCAAAAAGAAGTGTGTCTATAAACACTTCGTTTCTTAGTCAAACAAATATAAAAAGTGTGTATATATACAATTCCTTTCCGTAGCTTGTAGTCTGTGTGTTTTTAAATTCGGTATCAGGGGATGTTTTCCTTAAGTCCGCGCTTCTCACATATTAAATGCAATACCCGTCAGTCAGGCTACCTAGCGTTGATCTATCGTACGTATGTGTGTATATTAGAGTGTATTAATATGCATGCGTGTACGTTGTATATAGAGTAGATTGTGTGGTTTGTTTTTGCTAGTTCCCATGTGTAGATTGTATACAGTATTTTTGTACAGTATTTATTGTTTTGTTTTCCTTCTCTTCCCTATTGTATGGATTGTAGATAATATGCGTAGTAAGTGTAAAGGATGTGTTCCTTCACGTACGTGTTTGATACATCTTAATTCAATCGCTCGTCTCTGGCGCCATTCTACATTGAATTCTCCAAAAAAGATGGCGTGTAATCATTTGGACAAAATGAACCAGCTACAGGAAGTGGTTGATGATATTGGAATGGTGGATGAGATGTTAGTGAAATTGGAGAATGGTATGGCTATACTCACCATCGTCTCAACATGGAGAAAAATAATGTGCGGAAAGTAATGGAAAGGTTAAGATAAATGATAAAGGAGGAAAAAGACGAAAAGAAGATAGAAAACAATTGAGCGAGTGGACTGAAAATGATAGAAAAGAAAGAGGCAAATGAAAGGGAAGAAAAAGGAGATGAAAAAGAAAATCAGGAAGAGGAAAAGTATGAGAAGAAGAAGAGAGAATATAGGAAGATAGTGGAGGAATAGAAGAAATTAAAAGAAACAAGCCAAATGCCCTTTTAAAAGCCACTCGAATGCTATTACAGTTCACAGATGTCTCAATCCATATCGCTTCAGAGTGATAATTGAGTTTGTATGTTTAAATATATTTTTAAAATCTTAAACGTGTTGAAAAAGACAAGAAAAGACTGTTCGCCAAATGACAAGCAAAGGAATACAAAATAGACTTTCAATAGATTTACAAAGAGCTAAATGATTACCAAGTTTGAGGTGCATGACAGATCCTCCATGTCAAACTGTCATTCGAATTTTAATATCCATGCAAATTTTTAGATATTGAAGTTACATGGTTTGAATGTACCTTCTTTGCTTTTGTGTGCCATATTGCAGCAGAGCTGTATCCATGGATGCACATATGGCAAAACAGCCCAAATCAATAGTAAATGCTAGATTTGGGATAAAAATGATTAACTTAAATTAGTAAATGTCAACTTGAAATCGTGAAGAGAAGGTATCATATAATTTTCAAATTTACCGCTATACACATTTAAAAGTTTGCATCATAGAAATTACAGGTTCTTTGGCGTTTTGATTAATATTGATTTCGGTTCTTAGGGTTTATTAATTTTTGATACAACGTTAATTCTAACGTGAAATGACAAATCGAATTCACAAACAAATTTGTTTAGCGACTGAAAGACATCTAAAACTGGAAAGCTTAAAAAAATTTTAATATAAATGGGGAAATGTTTATATCAGTCGAGAACACAATTCGCATACAAACAAGATAACTTATGGAACGGTAAACTATAAATAAGTTTTCGACATGACCAAACATCACAATTTATCCTGTGGTTATAAAAGAATTAAAACAATTTGAATATGACATGAAATTATCACGCTATATGACGCCGTGATATTCAACTAGTCAGATTTAAACATTTCAGACAGAATGATAATATAGACTAGTCTATTATGTTCCTTTATCTTAAAATGTAATTTGTATGAATTGAGTTGCAAGGTAGAGGATAAAACCCCATTTAGATTTCAATGCTTCCTATGTGGAACAAAACATTCAAGTGATTATCCGGTGTCAGATTAGTAAAGAGGTATATAAACTAAATCCCAAACCAATCCAAAAACAATTCCAATATTGAAAGTTATGATGTTCACGTAATGTGCCAATGGCATGGAATGTGGTGATGTGTTACCAATCTTTAGATGTATCACAATGTATAATGCAAAAATAAATCTTGACTGCGTTTATTTCAATTCAAATTAATAATTTAATCCAAATAGTTTCAAAAAGCACTTTATAATTCCAGTGATTGTTTGAAATATATAAATTAATCCACCCATATTAAGAACTGAACACATCAATAAGACTGATTTCACTTCGGATGTTAAGGTAAGAGTGATTACGGTTTTCAAGTAAACAACATCGATTTTTAAAGTTGAGACTCAATGATAGAGCCAGGATGCAGGTTAGTTTCCTTTATATAAAAAAAATTCAAAGTTGTCATCAAGTGTTACGATCCAGTTACGCTATTGTAGATCGTACCGTAGCAGAATTCGCATTTACATGTTTCGAGTCCCTCTTTCATCACACGATGACACCTGGCAATGTTATAACAACTCAGTACTGAATAAATACAAATTTATCGATAATCAAATTAATAAATTAACGAATATGTTTACAGAAAGACTTCATTTACTATTCAATACAATAGACTTAGTAATTAGTCTCATTATTAAAATTCCCATTTGACAAGTTAATTCATCATTCTACTCATATGCTTCATGTCTCTCCACCTTATTTTCATCTGTCATTCTTTCGTTTCCACCTCTTCCTACTTTATTCCTCCGTCCTTTAATTTCGTATTACTTCCTCCGTTGATTTGTTCCTACCAAGCTAGATATCTCTCCTCCTCCTGCTTTTAATTTTACTATTGTGCCGCCTCGTGTGTGCTCCTTGGAAGCTTTTCATCCTTTTGTTTTACCAGTGTCGCCTTTCTTTAGAATTCGCGTAACTCCACAGTTCCCCTTTTTCTAGGACAATATGATCTGAGCCGAGCACACGCTGATATAGTTTTCCAGAACTTTATGAGCACTGAAATTTCAGTGAAATGATGTGTGTTCCCGTTTTAATTTTAGATCACATTTTGATTTTGTTTGTTTGTTTAGGATTTTTAACGTAGCTTTAAAAATTTTTCAGTCATATCGCTACGATGTCTGCAGTGAGGCAGTTTATAGTGATGTCTAGCACTGGGGCATCATGCCGCAGACATGTAGCATGATGTCCCGCCCAGTCACATTATCCTGACACCAGGCCGACCAGTCCTAACACTAACCTCTTAATGCTGAACGTCAAGCGAGGCAGCTGTTAGTACCATTTTTGTAAGTCTTTGGTATGACTCGGCCGGGGATCGAAACCACGACCTCCCGCTTCCGCGGCGGACGCTCTAACCACTAGGCCACCGGAGCGGTTAAATGATCACATTTTGAAATCCCTAGTCGAACATATTTCATTGATCCGTTTGAATTAAGCTTGGAGTTAACCTACCCACTCTTGTCGTCTTCCTTTGGGGTGGGGGACTATGCCAGCCGTAATCGTCGAAACTGATCAAATGACTGTGTTCCTTTAAATCCCTCTTGGTACGTCTGGATTGCGCACAGCCTAGGTAGGACCTCCCTGTTCTTGGGTATGTGGAAATTGAAATTTTGCCAAGAACAGAGATTGTTACAACAAACATGATAATTTCCAAGTCAAATTTGACGTTCTAGACTCAAAGTCAAATAAGCATGTTGACCTCTAACACTAATGAACTGTATATTTATTGTATAATCAGAAAAAGTATTAGTTATGCATGTTGATGTTGATGTGGTTTACAAAATCAATTTCACTAGTCATGTAGACCATTAACTTAATCAGGTACTACGATTAATTGCAAAATACAGTTGTCGATAAAGTATAATAATGGAGAAAAGAAACAATACATAGCACTTTACTTCCTAAAAATACATAATTAAGCCATTTATATCAAGAATGGAATCTAAAACGGACTAAAGTAAGTAGGTTAAAATCACTGAGTTTTGCTTTAAATTTGTCTGACTCTAGATACATTCCGCAACATTTAATGTAGCAAACAAATATGTATTTAAAATACTTTTGTTGAAACAAGAACCGAAGAACGTATACAACAAATTCATACGTAAATAGTATCTATCTATCTATCTATCTATCTATCTATCTATCTATCTATCTATCTATCTATCTATCTATCTATCTATCTATCTATCTATCTATCTATCTATCTATCTATCTATCTATCTATCTTCTGTATATCTGTCCGTTCGTCCGTCCGTCCATCCGCCCGTCCATCCATCCGCCCGTCCATCTCTCTCTCTCTCTCTCTCTCTCTCTCTCTCTCTCTCTCTCTCTCTCTCTCAGTTATAAATCATCCATCTATTTCGACTGTGTAACGATGTAACTGTAACGGATCACACATAGTTTTGCTTTCAAAAAAAGAGAAAATTTGAGTGAAGCATCTTCCACAAAAGTATAACAGAAATACCCACTCATCTTAATCATTTGATAGGATTAAAACTCTCACTCAATATGCTGTTGAAAGGGCACGTTACAAACGGCGTCAATAGTGCATGCAAGATTATTAAAAATTCTAATAATGGAGTCTAAAAATCAGTGGAAATATAAAATGCTATGCTAATTAGAAAATTGAAGGTGTAACCCTAAAGCATAGTCTTCAATCGTAATTTCCAGTATGTAATTATTTACACAGTTTCTGGAAGCCGAATTTCCATGATCTCGTATTCATAATTTGCGCGCCAGTTTGGGTACATTTGTAATGTGACGTCATAGTAGCGACTCCAGTATCCTGACTGCCAGCTGCTAAGGATCATTGATGTAAACGTAAATGCTGTTTTGCTTTGCCTACTGATGTACTAGCAAACTAAGTAAGGCTTTCAACTACTTGTTTCCAAAATGATAACAGCAGCAAGAAAGCATGGATAAATTATTGCAAACGAGTTGATTTCAAATCAAACCAAACACGGCACTCTGTGCTCATTCTATATCTCAATCGAATGTTACGAGAGTTATCCTGAAAAAACGAAATATCTTGGATACGCTAATACTAGCTACTATTATTAGCAAATAAGTAGGTGTGAATAATGTTACTATTATTAGACTATAGATATGCATACAAAGTAGTAGTATTATAAGGCGATTAATATTATTGTTTTGTTTGTTTGTTTGATTAGGAATTTTAACGTCGCTTGAACATTTTTCAGTCATATCGCTACGATGTCTGCAGTGAGGCAGTTTATAGTGATGTCTAGCACTGGGGCATCATGCCGCAGACATATAGCATGATGTCCCACCCAGTCACATTATTCTGACACCAAGCCGACCAGTCCTAACACTAACCTCTTAATGCTGAGCGTCAAGCGAGACATCTGTTAGTACCATTGTTGATGTTGTTGTTGTAGTGTTTAACGCCATTGTTTCAGCACACGATAGGCTATACATGGCGGCCAATATTATTGGTGGTGGAAGAACCTGGAAAAACATCGGAAAAAACCACCGACTCACGAGAAGCTACTGGCAAGCTTTCTCACATAACTACATTAGCCGAATCTTTGACTCGAATCCACGCAGACAGAGGTGATATGAGAGTGATCCGTAACGGAGAGCACTTTAGACCACTCGGCCACTCGGAGCCCAGACATTTGGCATACTCAAGGTTTTCATTTCCGAGTGAATCAAACAACTCCTATTTGAATATTGTTGAGACCATGTTTCCTCTTTCCAAAACCTTGTGACAACAGTTGTTTTTAAAAGTTGTTTAAATCGTAAATACTATAAATAAGATTTGTTTCACTCGCATAATGACGTCACATAAAAAATCTTAATTTCATAATTGCATAGTTTTCCTAAAGTTATATTCAATGGACCCAACATTAATTTTTCACAATCCGTAGATTCATATTTCTGCGTTAGATCTGCCAAAATATGAACCAAGCTCTCAATATAAAGAATTATTTGTATATCATATTCTTGAGCACTTAAACATTCAAGATATTCAAAGAATTCCTTATGTTAAGAAACTGGGCTTGATTGGGTTAATTGTAAGAAACAATGTGTAAAATTTTGTTTATTATGACGTCTGCTCCAAAACATTTGTTAATGATTTGGTCCAATAAATACCTTTAAGACAACGACTCCACACGATAAACATAGAACCACTAATAGATGACTGTAAACGGAAACTGAAGTATTATTAACACACAAACTGTTGTTTTTTTTACAGTTGGGTCGCTTTTCCCATTCAATAAATGACAGATGTGCAAAATTAATTTCATAAAGAAATATTGTAAATGCGTTATTGAAAGACGATAATAGCAGTAAAGAAAGAAATGATAGAAAACGTGAGAAATCCATCCAATAGTAGATATAGGAAAGATCAAATATAGTTGGGATTCAACCGTTTTTGCAGTTTCTATATACTCTTGTTAGTTGGGTTGGTTGGATATTTCTCAGAATAAATCAGAATTTAAATTTCTTTCTTTCCTTCTTTTTTGGAAATTAAAAGTATCCGTTTCTTATTACAAACTGACGCATGACAAAAATAATGTTCATTAATTTCAGTTCCGTCTCTAATACACAGGCGGGAGTGTCCCTTAAGCCTGATCTGCACAGACGCAATTATTCATCAGCTTTACGTGCATAATCAATAGTTCTCTATCATCATGTGAAACAAACCTTTGGGGAAGTATTATATTTTTAAATCTGGAGTCAATTGCACCCCCATTCAATGTAACTTGACGTATTTCCTCCAACAAATCATTCTACATATGAACATTAAATAGCATGAATAATTTTGCTTAATGATCATACCTGTGTGACACTGGATATTATGCTTGATTTCTTATAAAGATCATACATATAAAAACATTTATAATGATATGACTACAAATAAAACCCCAAAACAAAACCCATTAAATTGGAAAACATAACAAATGCAGTAAATATTTAAGTAGGAAGCATTATTAGGTCTTTAAGTTTGTTCTTGTAGTCGAAAAAGGAGAGTTTTAAGAGCATGCTTGAAAGGGATTACTGTGTCGTTGTGTCTTATTTCAATGGGCAATTGGTTCCACTTTGCTGGGCCCTAGTATACAAAATAACATTATCAATATGACTTCGTTTTCATAGTTGGAATAATGAGTATACGATTGTCAGAAGAGGAGTGTAAGTATCTTGCTAGTGTTTACACATGGGTGAGGCCGGATAGGTATGCTGGACTGGAGTCCGTCAGTGAAACGTAGCACAAAGAACAAATTTTGTGTTTGATTGTGGATCGAATGAATAGCCAGTATAGAGCACAGATCAGTGTGGAGGTATGCTCTGATAGTAGTACTCGAAAGATCATCCGAGCAGATATGTTTTCAACTGTTTGAAATTTCTGGAGTAGATATTGAGACGAACCAGACAGAATAGAGTTACAATAGTACATACTTGATAGTAATAATGAACACACACGTGTTTTAGTGGCATCAACTGAAAGATATTTGCAGATTGTAGCTAATACGTCTCAGTTAAAGATATGCAGCCTTGCATATGTTCCTGACATGCCGATGCAATGTGTGGGCACTGTCTCGAGTAACACCTAGATTGACTATTTGAATTTAATATTGGTATTGCTGATATTTATTATTTGAGGTACAGGATGTGAATGAGAAAGTCTTTTTGTGGTGATCAGAATAGTCTCAGTTTTATCATCATTCATCTGCAGCTTGTTACATGTCATCCATGATTTTACATCAGAAATGCATCTCTCTACTCCTTGGATGGTAGCATCAACTTCAGTTGGGTGGCTCGACTTGTATATTTGGTTGTCATGAGAGTACAATTGGTTTGACAATGGGTGATGATCTATGGCACTTGAGAGTTCCTGGGTGTATAGCATTAATAGAACAGATCCAAGAGCAGACCACTGTGGAACACCACAACATATATCAACTTGGTTTTAGTGTATTCAATTTGTCTCAGCAGGACTGGAACCACAGTAAGGCTGTATTGTGAATGCCACTTACACGCTAGAGATGGTGAAGTAATATATCATGGTCTATTGTGTCAAATACTGCAGACAAATCAAGAAAGGTGAGGACAGTAATCTTTCCGCTATCCAAAGCGGAGTGGGTGTCATCAACTATTTTCACAAGATGAGTTTTAGTATGTGGCAAGGGTGATGTGCAGACTATACATTTCTAAAAGATTGTTTAAATTGAAATATAAGTTGGGTTAGAACAACGTTTTCTAAGATTTTGTATTTGAAAGAGAGATTAGAAGCTGCGCCGTAGTTCTTTAAATCGCTATGGTCAAGTGTTGGTTTCTTCAGCAGAGGTTTAATGATGGCAGTTTTAAAAAATGATGGGACTTCCCCTGATGTGAGAGAGAGAGAGAGAGAGAGAGAGAGAGAGAGAGAGAGAGAGAGAGAGAAAGAGAGAGAGAGAGAGAGAGAGAGAGAGAGAGAGAGAGAGAGAGAGAGAGAGAGAGATTAATAACACCAGTTAGTGAAGGCAATATTGGATCTAAGCACCCAAGCAGTAGTGCTGTTGGAATTGGATCAAGTTCAAATAACTTTAGTACATTCGTCATCAATATTTTTAATACTAAATCCATAGATACAGGTTTAAATGCTCCTAGTGGTTGTAACTCACATTCTGTATGGTACTTGTATGGTGACTACGAGTCAATTGAAATTGTCTTGCAAGCGTATCTCTAATGTTTTGTACTTTGTCACATAAGAAATTTGCAAATAGGACCAGAAGGTCTACTGGAGAGGAGGTAGTTGAAAGTGGTGTACATTTGTTCTTTGCCATTAGTTTGCTTGTTATCTCGCAGAGCTCTTTGCAGCTGGAAGTCTCCGTGGTCCTTGTACTGTAGTGGGATATTTTGGGGAAATAGACTATGAGACGTACTTCTTAGCGGCTTCATAGATTTGTTTATGAATAGTGAGTCTGGTAGAAAGCCAATACCTCTCTGCTTAACGGCGGTGTTTTTTTTTTAGCAGTGCAAAGCTGGTCCCTATCACTGCTATACAGCGGAGGTATATAATAAACGCAGGCAGTTATCGAGTTGTTCTGCTGTAGGAGTTAAGAAAGTTGTTAGGTTTTCTTGGATGCTATTCATTAGTTTGGGTATATTTATCATATAGAGGTTTCTCCTAGTAGCAAATAAAGGTGGAGGTCATTGTCAATACAAAGAGTACTGCTCAGCAGGGAGAGTCAATAGAAAAAGTACTGCGCAGCAGGTAGAGTCAATGCAAAGAGTACTGCTCAGCTTATTGTGTTAATACAGGGAGTACTGCTCAGCACGTCGTGTCAGTAAAGAGTATTCTTCAGCATGGAGTATCAATACAATGAGGTCTCCTCAGTATGTATTGTAGCAGTAAAGGGGGCGAACAGACCGAAACTATTTCAGACAAACCGAAACTATTTCAAACAAACAAAAGCTATTTCAGCAAACTCTTAAAAGATTTCAAACCGAAACCAATTCAGGCAGACTAAACAAAAGAGAAATGGTTTCGGTTTGTCACGCTCTTGAGAATCTATCTCCAGACAGACCAGGCACTGATGGCGTTTTGGAGACAAATTGTTTTAACCGAATATGTGATCAAGTCCGATACGATATATTGATCTAGGATCATGCAAATTTATTGTTACAAATCCATGTGGGATTGACTGAGCGTGACTAAAAAAAAGTTCTAAAGAGATTATGATCCATATCTCCACTGCACCAAGTCTGGTGAATATTTCATAGCGTATGTGTGTCTACTCCATTATATACAGCAAGAATATCGCAGTTATCTCTGATCACTTTTGGTATTTGAGTGCATCGTTGAGTGACATATATCACATCAATCCACCATATGACATAAATGTCAAAGTTGGCTTTGTCAATAATGGTATCATGGTGTTATTCAATAGCGCTAGATATATGATTGATGGAAGAAAGATTGAATCCATAGAACATGATGTTGATGTTGCCACAACAATAGTGGGGTTAGCAAGATATTTTGATGATTATACAAGATCGGCAGGTCCATCTATGATGTTCTCTAAGGATATTACTGATCACGCTGAATATAATAAGTATATTAAAGTATCGACACCAAGAGCTACTGCATCTGATCCACAACCAGTACCTGATTATCTTGAACATGAAGCCAGACCAGCTGATGTCTTTGATATTATAAAAGGTGATGGTACTCGTTACAACTTAGGGTTTGCAACACGCGTATCAATGTTGCATGGACAGCGTAGATTATTCTCATGCGCGATTCCACTACGTCATATATTTGGATACTGCAGAAAAGTTAGAAACGTTATCTATAGAGCGAAGCATACAGTAGTACTCGTGCGAGGCGGCGACGATAATAATGCAATCTGGCGAGAAACAGCCCCTGCTGGAGCTCTAGACGCTGATGGTAAAGTAAATATAACAAAACTCTCACTGTGGATGCCAGTAATGACTCCATCAATCACAGCAGAGGAAAAATTACTATCATTTATGGATCGTGAAGGAAAATCATTACTAAGTTGGCTAACAACAGCAACAGATACTATGGATAGTACTGTTAATGGTGTATTTACATGGCACATGGCATCAAAACAAGGGGTTTCTGCGCCGCGGCATATATTTATTGCGTTACAGGATAAAGCGCGATTAAATTCACAAACACACAGCCATATGATATTTGATCAATTGGGTGTTAATGAAGTCTTGTTGAGGATAAACGGCCAACAGGAACCATCCGAGGATATTTTATTTAATTACAGACAAAACCAAATAGCAAGCGCGTATCATCGTTTGCTATCATTTATGGGACGCGATAATAATGTAGATACCGGTCTTCAAATATCACAATTGGATTTTAAAAATCAATATCGCATCTACTACTTTTCGTTGGAACATCTTGACTTAACCAGACAATCCGTCGTTGACATACACTTTCGAGCTCGTGTAACCGCTCCTACTGATGGTGGTTACAGAGCAGTTGCTGTCATTCTCAGTGACAAATCAATGCTACTCGAAGGTGTTGGTGGACTGATGAGAGTAATTAATGCACGAGTGGAAAATATGTAATGTAACAATTAGATCAATCTGTTATTAAATAAAATGTCATATAGTCATGTTAGTGTTACGTTAACTCCTGGTCAAATTAAACATTTTCAATCGGAATCAGGTAAAAAATGTGGAACCACGATATCGCTGAAACACAATCAGATGTCTGGTGGCCAGAATAAACTATCACTGACAACTCGTCAGATGAAACACTTCAATGATGCTATGAAAGATAAAAAAAAAGGTGTTCAGGTCACTCTCTCTCTCTCTCTCTCTCTCTCTCTCTCTCTCTCTCTCTCTCTCTCTCTCTCTCTCTCTCTCTCTCTGTGGCCGCAATAACGAATATGATAAAATCAGGTGTGGTATATTTCAGTTTTCGTTGCGTTATCAGCGTTGATTGCGGCCGCGGCCGCGGCCCCAGCGGTAGCAAAAGCTGCCGCACTAGCAGCCGTTGGTACAGTGGCAGGGAGCGGCAGGGATGGCACTAAAGAAAGCTACCGGACAGGGATACAAGAAAGGAAACTATCAGGAAAGGGCCAAGACTACCAGGAACTCCGTATTCATGGTACAACGGAAAGGGCCTGAGACTAGGAACAGTTTACTAACAATAGTTCCCGTGTCAAATTTTGATTTACTCGATGCTGATAAAATACTAGCGATAAAAAAGTTTATAGGTGTTTTTATGAGAGATCAAGTACCAAAACAACCAAAGAACACTGACACCGGTGTCATTAATCTCGATAACAGCACAGGACCTGGAACTCACTGGATTGCATACGCGATTGATCCGCGTGTGATTGTGTATTTCGATTCATATGGGTTAGCGCCACCTAAAGAGTTTATGCGTTATATACACCACTTAAAAATTCCTATTTGGTATTCCACGCTACCAACACAAAAATTGAATGACCCACCAATATGCGGCATAGAAGTATTGAATGTCCTCAACGCTATTTCATCATCGGGAAAACCACCCCATAAAACCGTACACGAATATACTAGTAATCGCTTTTTAGAGAAACATTATATAAAATAACATTATTGATATTTGGGGAAGATCTCTATCAAGCCTGAAAAAGCCACCTCGGAAATATCTGCAACCGGTGATGTAAAATAAATAATCGAAGATGAAATATCTGAGATGTTAAACCTCGCAAGTGTTGATCCCAATAAAATAGGTGTATTTCAAGATCGTCAGGGTAAATTGAAAACGATTAATGTTTCCCTTGATGATATTTTGACAAAACGACGCGACGCAGTAGGAGAGACTATCGCGTTGTTTTCCAAGGAGGGTAAACTCAAACCAGGCGTCCTCGTTTCGACGTTCACAGATAAATTAACATCACTCAGTGATAATTATATATCATCTGCAGAATCATTAAAAATTCTCGATGATAAATATGACGTTCAAGTAAATCAATTTGCGGGTTTACAAAAATCCGTCACTGAGGTTCAACTCCCAGTTGATAATTTCTTTGGTATTCCACCGGTGACCACACCGAAACTCACAGAGATAAAAACAGCTATGTTAGAATTAGCAACACTACAATCTAGGTATAAAGATCATGTTGAGAAGTTTTCAATTTTTCGTAAAAATCTTATTGAGAAGTTCTTTGGAACTTCATTAGATAAACGCAACATAAAACTCATAGATGTAAAAAAAAAGCCATCGAACAGATCAAAAAGATCAACGATGTAATCAAAGATGATTTACCGAGGATGATAGTAACATTTTAAAAAACAAAGATTCCTCATGAGAAAACCAACAACGTAGTATACACGATTCAACACGGATCATTTACGTGGACACCACAAAATAACATCTTAAATATCACCGCGACCATCAAATGTATTTATCGATTAACACTACATTCGCCGACTCAATTTAACATTTCATCAACGAGTTCATCTGGGGTCAACAATATGATATCAACGATCATCGACAAGGGAACAATTGAACAATTCACAATAATATCCACTAATAATAATTTGGCTAGGGTTTCAGTAACATGATATGTGGAATTCGTAGTGGATTTAAGTAAACAACTTAATTGAAAACGCCAGCGTTTTTATTGCTAGCAATTTGAAATCTATTGTAATAAATAAAATGTCATCATTGGCAACATCACATCAGTATCGCTATGCTCAGGTCAGAGAATTTCAAACTAAACTCAAAACACTCTCTGAGGAATATCAAACAAAAATAACAAGATACTGACGAAGAATTACCGCAGTTGACGTTACCGTGTACTCGGTATCAGTTGTAATCACCGGAGCTGGTATTATACTCTCCTCGGTGATAATGATGATTGCCCCGGTATCTGTTCCAATTTGTATATCCGCGGCGACAACAATCGCTGGAATAATTTCAATAATAACAAACAAATATCATCATGTAGCCTGCGAAAACTACAGGATTACGTAGTTAAGTTCCATGTTGTGACAACCGCATACTCGCAATTATCCTCGATGATATCATCCTCCCTCGATGACACATTAATATCCGATAGTGAGTTTTCAGCGATGTTACGTATTTATGATTCCGCCATGTCAAAATTAGAAAAACAACACGAATATAATAACAATGGCGACATCGCAAGAATTACTTGAACGAATAGCGGAAAATACCACCCCCGTGAAAACCAGCATGATCTTAATAACTTCAACCAATCCTGAATTCAGTGTGAATTTCCCCACTGCGATTCCGTTGAAGGAAATAGCACTGTCAAAATTACGAGTATACCATAGTTGGCCTAATATTAGATCAGCACCTTTCGGTGGTCAGCGACCGAATATTTCCCTGGTGTTTGCGAGTAACAATAAACAAGACGGAACTCCTGACTGGAACGTTGTTTCCTTACCATCTGGGTCCTACCAAATTGAACAAATTAATAATGAATTACAGCGCAGAATAAAATCCATTACTGGAAAAGAATCGAAAATCGCTATAACAGTTCATGAACCAACACTATTATCCGCGATTGAGATAAAATCACTCGGGTATGTCGTAGATATCTATCAGAGTTCAATCAGAACCGTGCTAAGATGGCCTGAAACCCCACCTCGGACATCCTAACAAATACCACCAGAACCACAAAAGTCTGATTATGTTTCCGCGAAGGAGGATTATCATGGTTATCGTGGTCATAAGGGCAGTGCATACGTAAACAAGTTAGGTTATTATGTTGAACCACTAAATCATTCTGATTTTGCTCATGGTTTTTTTTGAGTTAGAAGGACCCAGGGACGATAAGTATTATGTAATAAAGGAAAGAAATATTAACAAACAATTCACAGATATGAACTACAATATTGAAAATTTAAAAAAAAAAATTATAACTGAATTTAGTACAATTCATCCTAACCGAGATGAAGCCATCAAATACATGGAGGTGTGTAATAAAATTATTGCCGACATGGATAAATTCAATTTATATATTAGATCATAATAATCCTAAAACGAGAACAGAATTTGTAGCAAAGCATAATATACGCGTAGAGGATATTCCCGATTTAAGTTGCCAGGATATAACCTCCCAGAATTAAAACAATCTCTCAATGATACAATCGATGATGGTTTCAAAGGGTTTCACGACGCATGGAAAAAAATACAACAACTAACAACTATCCTCAAACATAATAATGACCCAGATGGTGGTGGGCGACATATTGCTCCTCAAAACGTAAATATATCATCGGTGATTGCAGTAAATTTAATATGTGATGCTATCGAATGATGCTACCAAATAAATCTCGAAAGATCAAATCAAGCCCAACAAGGATATATTTTATATTCATTTGCACTAACAGCTCCTCCAGGATTTTTAATAATTGAAGATCCAACTAATCGGGTCTATATGCGATGTCATAATGATTCATTAACGAGAATTAATTTTAAACTCACCGACCAATCCAATAATCTGATTGATTGACAAGAAGAGGTTTTACAAATTAGTCTGTTTGTGAAATCCTAAAGGATTTTCAATTTTGTCTCCAAAACGCAATCAGTGCCGGGTCTGTCTGGAGACAGTCTCAATAGTTTGACAAACCGAAACCATTTCTCTCTTTTTTTGTCTGCCTGAATTGATTTCGGTTTGAAATCTTTTAAGATTTTGCTGAAATAGTTTTTGTTTGTTTGAAATTGTTTCGGTTTGTCTGAAATAGTTTAGGTCTGTTCGCCTCCTCTGTTGCTATTGCCAATACAAAGAGTATTTTTATGGATGTAGCGTAAACACAAAGAGTACTGCCCAGCATGTAGTGTCAATAAAGAGAGTACTGCTCAGGATGTAATATCAATACAAGGAGTTATTTTCAGGTGTTTAACAGGTTTTAGATCCAAAACTCTTCTTTGAAGATATTTAGGTTACAAAAATATGATACATTCATTGAAACGTTAACATTTCGATAAAAAGAAAGTAAAATTTGACATGAAGTCGAAATGAAATGAAAACAAAGAACTAACGAAAATATGTTTTACAATCTTAAATGTTGCAGTCTACCTTTAACTGGATGTTATTTAGCAAAAATACAGCCGGATGAAGATTCTACTGCATGTTCAACTAAAACGTTATTAAATACCACTTTGAATATGTTACGTGCTTAGGCTCGAATAAGCAGCAACACAGAAAGAGTGAAAACTAACAAGCTTGTATAACTTGAACAATGAATTTATTAAGTACAATTATTTTCATAAAATAAATAAACTTACGGTTTTAGAAAATCAAAATCCAACATTAATCCAATATAGAATTCACAATAATAATTTACTAATGGAATTGCAAGAGTCCTGATAAATAAATGTTCTAATAGTTCCAGGTTCGAATCTTGACGATGTAATCCAAAATGGCTGACGTCACGTGATGCAGTTCTTGTTTTATAATCATCCAAATGAATTATGAGCACATGTTTACTCCTCCAAATAGATAAATAAATCTTCTTTCTTCAAAGAATTGACACAATGTCCAGAACAAGATAATTATAACTCAAACACAACTATTAACTTTACAGCCTAGAGATTCTACTGAACTGTTCTATCCCAAAAACAGTTCCTATACTTGTTTTCTTAAGTAAACAAGTGACCGCGTGATTTTCTAGAAATTGATAGAAATTCATGCAAGGTCACAGAAATAGACTACCTTCAGCAAGTCACGTACTAAAATAATGATCTAGAAGAAAAACCATCCCCAATAACTAAAAATATAAAGATGTCCTTGAAATTAGCCAATTATTTGAAAGACCTGTTTATCAATCTGAAGCAAGGTCAGATAATGAGGTAAACAAGCCAAGGTCAGCCTGTTTACAACTAGAGTCTAGGTCAGCCTGAATTTTCTAGAAAAAAATCTCCCAATTAATGAATATTAAACCCTAAATGACAAATTTTGGATTTAACAATAAAAAATAAATAAATTAAATCTAATAGCCGTAACACCTTCCCCCATAAAATAAAAAGAAAGGTTTATATGATAAATCTTTCTTTTTATCACAAACCAATTTACATCTGAGGTTAAAAGAACTAGTATAAATTACACAATATAATAAATTGTTATACAAAGGAAAAAGTCTGCAATTATATTATCAAGAAATAGCCTCAACCTTTTAACTTGTCCATGTCCCACAATATGTCCTAAGAAAACCATTCTAGCAGGGCAGAACTCACTTTTAAATAAATTAACAGTCAGACATGCATTAGTGAGTCTGTCAAAAAAAAATTCTAATTGTTGCTAGATGTTCTCTCCAGGTGTCGTTGTAGATGATGACGTCACAATTTTCTAGACCAGAGATGATCATTTTTATGAGACGTTGAATTGGACTTTCTTTATATTTGTCGAGTCCATTTGGAGTCACAATATTGACATTTCCTTTGCTCTTTCCGTAGTGGAATCTTCCAAAATCCTTTCAGAAGGTCAAGATTTGGTGACATACTTGGCATTTCCAATTTATCAATAGTCAATTCTTGGTAATGGGAATGAATCTGTTTTTGTCACTCTGTTCACCTTCCTTTAATCAGTGCACATACGGAAAGTTGGATCTGGTTTTGGAACAAGTATGTATGGTGAACTCCAATCACTTTTACTGGGCTCAATAAAATCATTCTCCAGCAAATACCGAATTTCCTTTTTCAAGTATTCCTGTTTGAGTGGACTCGTTCAGCATGGATTCCTTTAGTTTAATGTCAGAGTCTGATGCAGACTTACTGACTGGAATCAAAGCACTTTGTTCCAAAAGATCCTGTTCTACCAAATACTGGACTAAAATCTTTTTGATATCTTGTTTCGTTTAAGAAGCATTCACTTCGGAAAGATCGTATTTTTTTGCAAGTTGAACCAACTCATCTTTTTTGAAAAGATCTAACTGCTCCTGGGTAGGATTAGAAAGAAATATTTCTACCTTAGATGTCATTTTGATACAAGCGTGTCAATCTCACTAAAGATTTAAAATTTTCAAAAACTAGGGGAAATTCAAATTTAAATTCTAATTTATTTCAATCTCAATCCCGAGACCATAGCCACCAATTCTATGTTACGTGCTTAGGCTCGAATAGGCAGCAACACAGAAAGAGTGAAAACTAACAAGCTTGTATAACTTGAACAATGAATTTATTAAGTACAATTATTTTCATAAAATAAATAAACTTACGGTTTTAGAGAATCAAATCCAACACTAATCCAATACAGAATTCACAATAATAATTCACTAATGGAATTGCAAGAGTCCTGATAAATAAATGTTCTAATAGTTCCAGGTTCGAATCTTGACGATGTAATCCAAAATGGCTGACAATGTCACGTGATGCAGTTCTTGTTTTATAATCATCCAAATG
Source organism: Unio pictorum (assembly GCA_030141615.1). Lineage (NCBI taxonomy): Eukaryota > Metazoa > Mollusca > Bivalvia > Unionida > Unionidae > Unio > Unio pictorum. The sequence continues at coordinate 9,942,884 of JARLTB010000023.1, read as the reverse complement.
AATGATGAGCACATGTTTTCCCCTCCAAATAGATAAATAAATCTTCTTTCTTCAAAGAATTGACACAATGTCCAGAACAAGATAATTATAACTCAAACACAACTATTAACTTTACAGCCCAGAGATTCTACTGGACTGTTCTATCCCAAACAACAGTTCTTATACTTGTTTTCTTAAGTAAACTAGTGACCGCGTGATTTTCTAGAAATTGATAGAAATTCATGGAAGGTCACAGAAAGTGACTACCTTCAGCAAGTCACGTAATAACTAAAATATAAAGATGTCCTTGAAATTAACCAATTGTTTTAAAGACCTGTTTTGTTTTAAAGACCTGTTTATCAATCTGAAGCAAGGTCAGTTAATGAGGTAAACAAGCCAAGGTCAGCCTGTTTACAACTAGAGTCTAGGTCAGCCTGAATTTTCTAGAAAAAAATCTCCCAATTAATGAATATTAAACCCTAAATGACACATTTGGATTTAACAATAAAAAATTAATAAATTAAATCCAATAGCAGTAACAAATACATCGAATAAAATATAATTTTCATCAATCGGTAAACAGAAAATGAGTACATTAATCTGAAAATTATCAAATTTTTAAATGGGTATATTTACAAGGAATAAGGGAAATCAGGGTCGACGAGAGATTTAAGGCGATGTTCTTTGCAGATTACTGATGTTGGCGTCATTCCACGTGCGTTTAGTAGTTGAGGTCTGGGAACGTGGGAAAGATTGCCAGTAACATCACTTGCGTCTGTTTATGTTTTCCCTGGATTTTTTTTGGTTTGTCCTACATCCAATACCGCTATTTATAGCCCATAATATTTTACAAATGGCTTTATGCCCACAACTGCAACAACCTTTGAAGGAGAATATGGCGTGTCGAAATTTGAATTAATATGCGTCGGCAATATCCATTCACCACAAGTGACTTCACTCGCAACAGGACAACGGTCATGTCAATAAAATGTCTCGGTGAAAAATGGAGGAGTTACTCACTTTATCGAATGCATTTGATTATTTCAAAGAAAGTATGCTGTCAAGGTTACGTTTTCGACCGACATTTAAAATATTTGCATTAACTAATGTTTTATTCAGACGATCCATCCAGTTGTTGAGACAATCAATTGTCCGATACTTTCATTTTAAACTAATGTATACTTTTGTAAATAGTACAGACAGCTGTCTTACTAATATATTAACTGTTTCTCAGTGTAAAACAGTGTTTACTGTCATTGATGTACGCCCAAACACTCCAGTGTACGCCCAAACACTCCAGTGTAGGCCCTAGCTCTCAATTCTTCTCTTCTTCACCCTAGTATCTTACTAAATGTACATACGCTATTCTGATTGCTTTATAAAGAATAAAGTCTCTAACTTGGCAATAAGGATCTAAGATATGTTTTGTCAGTCTATCAAAACGGTTTATGTTATGGCTTCCATATAATATGTATTTGCAAACAATACTAAAGTATTGTCAATGTCAAGTATAATATATTCAATTTTCAAATTGATTCCTTTTTTCCAGTCTTACGCCAGAATAATGTCGTGTGTTCGTCAATTTTGATATCTTTCTTGGAAAATTAAAATTATCAAGCGATCGATTGACGATTAAATCAATATTCTGATATTTAAAAATGAGTGTGCTGTTCTGGAAACGTATCTAAAAGGTGGATGTAATTTCGATTAAAAGTGTAATGTTTGGAACAGTATAGAAAGATGGAAGCAAACGCAAACATGTATGCTGCGTAATCATCGCCACGCGTACGATTGATATGGTCGTCATAGAAAAGGCTCATAGTTGGTCTTCAAAATGAAACCTTAACCTTAGCCATCTTTAAGAAATGAAGTGCACTCAAACAATTAAATTATAAATCTGAGTTTTAATCATGGAGACTACTTTTCAAGTAGTGGTGACCAAATTAACACATCTTCGTGGGCCGCTTGAACCTTTCATGGATCCATGACATGTACAGTCATACGTGTCACAAGATAGACCGAGTCGGGACTGGATTAGTGAAGACACGGAACGCAACTGCGTTAATAAGATGTTTATTTTATAAACGCAATTTTAAAAATCAACTCTGACACCAATATTTTACAAAATATAAGAAAAATCTAATTAAATAAATGTTCCTAACATGGAACTATGAATTTCAGTAACGTAATGACAAAAAAGATGTATATGAATGAATTTACAAATATGAAAATATATAAAAAGCTCGTATAACGAGATAGATGCAAATGTGAAAAGATAATGCGTCGTCAATATGACGAGACTAGAATGAAGATATTAAATAATTAATACGTCGTCCATATGACGAGACATATGCAACCGTGAACCCTAAATTCTGAAGTTCTCGTTTATGGGGCGAGATTTGTGTAGAATGAAATTATGCAGGTGTCGTTCATATAACGAGACTGCAAAGAAGATATTAAATAAATAATATGTCGTCCATATGACGAGATATATACAATTGTGAACCCTAAATTCTGAAGTTCTCGTTCATGGAACGAGATTTGTGTAGAATGAAATTATGCAGGTGTCGTTCATATAACCAGACTGCAAAGAAGATATTAAATAAATAATACGTCGTCCATATGACGAGATTTGTGTAGAATGAAATTATGCAGGTGTCGTTCATATAACGAGACTGCAAAGAAGATATTAAATAAATAATACGTCGTCCATATGACGAGATATATGCAGCATACGTAAGCACCATACACAGGCGCCACACACGGGCATTACACGGTCAGCATAGACAAGCCCACACCCGTAGTCACCACAACATGGCACCACACACGCAGTTACCACAACACTGCACCACTTCAGCACAACACGTCACCACACACGCAGTTACCACAACACTGCACCACTTCAGCACAACACGTCACCATACTACGTCAGCGCAACACGTCACCACACCACTTCAGCGCAACACGTCACCACACCACTTCAGCGCAACGCGTCACCACACCACTTCAGCGCAACACGTCACCACACCACTTCAGCGCAACACGTCACCACACCACTTCAGCGCAACACGTCACCACACCACTTCAGCGCAACACGTCACCACACCACTTCAGCGCAACACGTCACCACACCACTTCAGCGCAACACGTCACCACACAACTTCAGCGCAACACGTCACCACACAACTTTAGCGCAACACGTCACCACACCACTTCAGCGCAACACGTCACCACACAACTTCAGCTAAAATTGAAACAACCGAACCGTGTAATACATATGACACGGTGAAGTATTCTCACACATATATGGAGCGCATGCGCGCATATGAAATAATTATCCATGTACATTTAACGTTAAGCATGCAGCGTATAATTGAACTCAATTATGTTCAGATACAAAGGAACTAATGAAACAAAATATAGTACTTCTGATAAAATGGCGCTGCCTAACCTATGTATTTATTCTATAGATTTTATAATAAATACTAAACATCTAATATGTAAAACAATAAATTATATCATAATACAAATAGCAATGAGAAGAAAGTTAAACCTTTTGTTACCTCTTTTAGCTGATAGATTGCTCAGTTTAGGATGGAAGTTTTTCCGACAAGACTACATCGTAATGTGATTTCTGTCTGACTGACTGACATTATGGGTTTTAAGTGGTTCGTCCCGAGGGCTCTTACCACTGTTTTATCCGTCAAAAGACGGTTATTTACTTTATCCTGAGGGTGGGAATGGAGCCGCCACCCTGCAGGCATTTATGTGTTCATGGAACACTATTTACTTGGGCCGTCACATCGGAGTAGCTATTGAGCTACTACTGTGTGATTGTAGGGCCACATATATGAGTGGGAATAGTTCCAGCACACACTCATATTGATTCATTCTATTTCTGTCTGGTTGTTTTAGGACGTGCTAAGCACGTGTAGTTGCTGCGGGAGGTTTTGCGGGCGAGGCGAAGTGCCTGGCAAGGGCTGCTTCTTTGGACGTACCCTATCCCTATTTATATACTCTGTGCTGTTTTTGAGTGTACAACGTTTATGTAACAGTGTTTTATAATGTTGGGTGCTCGATGTGTATTGTAGTTGTTTTCCTAATATTTTGTTATGTGCAACCTTGTGTTGCTGGGCCTGATGATCTGGGCTTTGATCACCTTATATGTACTATTTGGGGTTCTAATTAAGCCATATTTCTTAGGTTATTTAGTTAGCTTTGCAGCCTTGTGCTGCTGGCCCTGATAGTCTTGGGTTTTTTGACTACCTTATATGTTCTAATTTTGCGGGACCTAGATTACGTTCTTCCTTTATCTATTTGATGTGCGACCTTGTGTCGCCGGACCTGATAGTCTTTGGAGTTTTAGACTACCTTATATGTTCTTGATTTGGGGTCACTATCATATTTCTCTACCTGGTTAAGTTGCTCCGTTCTCGGTGCATCTGTTGGTTCTATTTAAGCTTTTTGTGTAGTTGGTACTTATGTTTTTTTAACACTGTACACTTGGTTGTACTCCTAATGAGAAGGTATCTAGGAAAGGTGTCTAGAGAGGAAAGAAGAGAGAGTAGAGTGTTGACCTACATCCTTTTGTTATTTATTAGGTTGTGTTTTATTGGGTAATTTGATTATGTTTTTATGACTTGTTTGTGTTATAGCTCTTGATTTCCCTTTTTGTTTTATTGGGACCCTATTTCCATATTTGTTTTGGCCCCTTGGTTTAGTTCAGGTGTGTGGTTTGGCTATTAGGTAGTAGCAATGGGTCCCTGCGGGAAATATCCCGGGCCGTTAAGCGACACGTCAAGGATTGTCCATTTCTACACCCAGTCACCTCCCCTCGACCGGTCCGTGAGGCGCGGCGGCCAGGCAACAACAAGGGACCTCTGCCGGAAGTATCCGGGGCCGTTAAGCGACACGTCAAGGGTATTCCTTGTTGGGCCCAGTTTCCACACCCCGGTCCTGGTCGTTTCTTATTTTCCTGTCCTAAAGGGGCTTATTAATGTTTTATATGTAAGCATTAGGGTCCTGTTTTGTTGTTTGTTAGGATTTTAATGGATAATTTATATATTCCCTATTTTTCCTATGTTTTGTAGAAATTCCAACATATTCTTGTGTGTCATTAAAATGTTGGGATTGGTATTTTGTATAATTTCTGGGTATGTATATGGGGCTTTTATATTCTGCTGTTGTGATCCAAATTTGTCCCTTTCGTGTTTGGTTTTACTGCAATTGTTGAAGATATGATGTAGATCTTCCGGGGTATTGCAATGGTAGCAGTTTATATTATGAGGAAAGGGTCCTATATATTTTCCCATGCTGTTTGCCAGCTTGGTTTTTCCTAAAGTTATCCTATTGATGATTGTCTGCTCTTTAGGTGAGCCCTTGGGCGGTTTTTTGTGCCTGTTGACTTCCTTAACAGTAGTGTACAACACTCTCCCTTTTGTACTATTGTCCCAATCATGTTGCCATTTTATATCTATTTGGGTGTTTATTATACTGTAGAGTTCGGTTGTGCTATAGTGCAGTGGCTCGAAATTCGGTTCGTGTAGTTTTTCCTTAGCCAGTTTGTCGGCCATTTCGTTACCCTTAATTTCAATGTGGGATGGTATCCACATGAACTCTACAATAGTATTTCCTGTATTTAGTAGTTTTAGTTTGGCGTTTATTTGATTGAGGAAATCTTCCCTGCATTTGGTGGTATTTGTTTGAATTGAAGATAGGAAGCTAAGTGAGTCACTAATAATTACTGTCTTATTAGGTTTGAATTCTTCAATCCATTGTAATGATTTGAGGATGGACCAGAATTCAGCTGTGTAAATAGAGCAGTAGTCTGGGAGACGTCTGCCTATTTGTATGTTAAGCTCTGGTATGACCATTGCAGCAGCTGTTCTGTATGGGTTAGTAATTTTAGATCCATCCGTATATATTTTGGTATATTGTTGGTATTGAGTATTTATGATGTTTAAGGCTTCTATTTTGAGAGTTTGTTCTTGATTTTGTTTATTGCCTTTTTCTGTGAGGGAGGTGTTGACTTTAGATTGTACGTTGTTCCAAGGTTCGTGTTCGTACACTACGTTATTGTTTAGAGGAGTTAGTTCTACTGGTATTATTGTCTTTAAAAGATGATATTGTTTTCCCATAGGTAGTTTTTGTTTCAAGCTTTTCCTGATTGGGATGTTGGTTTTATTTATAGCCAGGAGGGTGGGGTGTGTGGCGGGGTGGGTGGACAGCCGCGCTACATATTTTAGAAGGAGCTCTTGTCGTCTCAAGTGAAGGGGCAACTCTCCCGTTAAGACATGCAGCTCGGCTGTCGATGTTGTTTTTAGAGCTCCGGTACACTTTAATAGTGCTGCTCTTTGTATTTGATCTAATTTTTTTAGTTGTGTTATGGGGGCCGATGAGTAGACTTGGCAGCCATAATCTAGTTTAGATCTTACCAGAGCTCTATATAATTTTAGGGATGTTTCTTGGTCTGCACCCCAATGTGTGCCTTTAAGGCTCGTTATCAGATTTAGATCCCGACTGCATCTATTAACTAAGTCCTCTATATGGTATGCCCATGTGAGATGTTGGTCATAGTACATACCCAGAAATTTTGCTACTTTAACAAATTTTATTTCTTGATCCTGTATTGTTAATTTAGGGTATTTTATGTTTCGTCTATATGGGGTGAACAGTACGGCTACCGTTTTTTGGTGCGATAGTTTGAATCCCCATTGATTAGCCCAGTTTCCAATATTGTTTAGGCTGGTTTGAAGTTCAGAGATGTTTTTGTGGTTGGAGGGGTTTCCTGCTCTCCATAGGCCACCATCGTCAGCAAATTGTGACAATTCAACTTTGGTAGTTGCCAAATTTTTATCTAAGTCATTTATCATTATGTTAAAGAGGGTGGGGCTGAGTACACTGCCTTGTGGAGTTCCATTTTCAAGTGAGTGTTTCTCAGAGTAAGTTGCCCCTACCCTAGTTGTAATTGTGCGGTTTGCTAAGAAATCTTGAATAAAGTTAAACATTCGTCCAGTAATGCCATAACTATTTAATTTGGCTATAAGGCCCTTGGTCCATACTAGATCGAATGCTTTCTCGAGATCGAGAAAAACCGCAATGAGGTTTCTGCTCTGTTTTTGTTGTGAGTTAAATGCTAGTTTGATAGCAGTTTCAAGTCTTACAAGTTGGTCTGTGGTGGAGCGCTTGTTTCTGAATCCACATTGATTTTCTGAGATGAGGTTATTTTTAGTAAGGTGTGACTTGATTCTGTTGTTGATGATAGTTTCCATGATTTTACAGATGTTATTGGTTAGTGATATGGGCCTATAAGAGTTGACATCATGGCTGTCTTTTTTAGGTTTTAAGATAGGTATTACTATCGCATGTTTCCATTTTTTTGGTAACTTTCCTGTTTCCCATATGTTATTTAGGAAATTTATTATTATATGAACTATATTTGGTGGTAATTGCTTATATATTATATACCCTATTTTATCTTCCCCAGGTGAAGTTTCTTTTTTTGTTTTGAGTGCTTGGTCCCATTCGTATTTAGTTATTTTGTTGTTTAAAGGGGAGTCCTTGGGTCCCAAGTCTTGGAATATTTTTGGGTTTGCTCTTTCTTCGATGGCTCTATGTAATTGAAATTCTTTAGTATGGTTGCTGCTTTTGCTCATATTAGTAAAGTGTTGAGCTAATAAGTCAGCCTGTTCTTTATCACTGTTTGTGTTGCTTAATTTGGGGGTATTGTTGGTATTTTTACCTCTAATCCTTTTAATCTTATCCCATACTTGTTTAGAGTTTGTTTTGTGGTTGAGCGTACCACAGTAAGCTTGCCAGGTTTCCATTTTGGCTTTTTTAATCAGCTCTTTTAATTTCTGAGTGAGATTTTTGAATTCCATAAAATGCGTGGTTAATTTGGAACGCTTGAATTTCTTGAGTGCTTTGTTTTTAGCCTGCTGTGTTGTTTTAATTTTGTCATTCCACCAGGGCACAGTAAGTTTTGGTGCCTTATAGGCAGTGGTTGGGATGCTGTTAGATGCTGCTTTGTTAATGACATAATTAATGTTTTCATAGTATTGGTCTATGTCATTTGTTTCTATCTGAGTAGTGTCTTCATCTTTTAGCATTTGTTTGAATAAGTCCCAGTCTGCTTTTTTATAATTCCACCTGGGGTTGTTTGTTTGCACCTGCGACTGCACTGTCATTTGCAGGGTGGTGATAACTAGGAAGTGGTCACTGCCCATGGGGTCAGTTTGATCCACCTCCCATCCCGCCACTTGTGCAAGTGTTTTTGTGCATAGGGTGAGGTCAATGGCGGACAAGGCACCGTTTATCGGATTTAGACGCGTTCCGGTGCCATCATTTAATATGGTCAGTGTTGATATATTGGCCCAGGCCTCAATCAACCTGCCCCTAGTGTCCGTCATCTTCCCCCCCCCCCCCACAGCTTATTATGTGCATTGAAATCTCCGCATATGACAGTGCGCTCACTGGTGATTATGGTATTTAGGGTTAAGAATATTTGTTCATTGCTTAGGGCGGTATCTGTTCCTGGGTCATAAAAATTGATGATTTGTAAATCAGAGTTACCCATTTTGATTTTTATTGATTGTATCTCTACTTGTGAGTTTGTTATTTCTTTTGCTGTAATAGGTACTAGTTCTACAGATTTTATGGTGTTTTTTACATAAATGGCTAGTCCTCCCCCCGGTCCTTCTTTTCGTGATTGGAGGTACCCTGGGGCGTATCCCATTATATTGGGCAATGTTTTGGTTTTATTCTTTAGCCTTGTTTCTTGAATGCAGAGGATATCTGGTTTGTTTTTGGTGTTAATTAATTTAAGTTTTAGTTCATTCATGTTTGTTGATATACCTCTGGCATTCCATTGCCATATAATAACATTACCAGTAGTTGTGTTAGCCATTTCTACTGGGGTCATTTACTGTAATTAGGGTCTTAATTTGGTCTTTAATTTGTTTTAGTTTTTTAAGTGGTCCAGGTTTAATGCCAGTTAGGTTCATTATTGATTCCATGATTTTATTGATTTTATTGAGTTCTACCCCTAATTTGTCTTCTAGGTTTGGCTTACTTTTAGGTTCTATGGTTTTTGCTCTATGGAGTTTATGTTTTTGCCTTGTTGTGCGGTAGTTTACCAGGTTACTTTCCATGTACTCAATGATTTCTTTTTCTCGTATTGTAGCCGGACATAGTGGGGATTTCACTGAGTGGGCCCCTTTACATTGAGCGCATCTGGGTTTTAGTTTTACGCATTCTCCCTTATGTCCCCTTCCACAGTTACTGCATTTGTTTGGTAGTTTGCATTTTGTGGTATAATGGCCCCAGTGCTTACAATTTGAGCAGAACCTAGGTTTATTAGTGTAGGGTTCTATTCTATAGTGGGATCCTGTGGTACCTATTTTGATAAGTGGCTGTAATGGGGTTTCTGTTTCTATCACTGTTATTGAGCATTTAGGGCCCCTTTTGCCTATCCTATATGTTTTAGAGATGTTATTGCCACCTTCTCTTAATTTTTTGTTCAGTGTGTTTGTGTCCCATTGAGACATTGTCCCTGTTAGCTTTATCACTGCTTTAAATTTAGTGGGTGGCGGTAGGGGGCGGCTGTGGGTGGTTTGACCTTTTTCTGTGTTATTTCTGTGTGGGGCCGTTATGTTGTAAGGTTTGGTTACCTGTACTGGTATTCCGGCTAGGGTATTTATTTCTAAATATTTTGCTGTTTGTTGACTAGTACTACAGTGTAGTATTATGTAGTTGGTATTTGGTCTGATAATTTTGCATAAGCCCGCATGTACCCTAGTTATGGCCCCTGCTATGGTATTTGTGGATAGGTTAATTAATTTACTGGATTTGCTCTTAATATACAGTGTTAGTTGCGGTTTGTGGAAAGTAGGTTTTGGCCCTATGGTAGCTGTTTGTACCTGTGTTTTATCGTTGGTATTGCTAACGTTTTGGCCTGCTTTGTTGTGATTTTGTCCCTTTGGGTGGGGGACTGAGGTTTCCTTTGCCTGTGGTGTTACTTTAGATGTTCCTGGTCTTGGGCTACTATGGGTTGGTTTGTTTAATTTAGTGGTTTGGGCATATGTAAGTTTTGTTGGGGGGGTGTTTTCAACTGCGTCCGCTTGGCATTTTGGTTTGGTAATTTGAAAAGTTCGGTTTGGGGTGTTTTCCACCTCGTCCGCCAAGTATAAATTTGGATCCCCCGTTTTGAAAGTTCGGTTTGGGGTGTTTTCCACCACGTCCGCCGAGTATGAACCTGAATTTCCTATCTGTTTGTTGTTGGGGGTTAATTTTGAGGTGGAAATATTGAGTATGGGATCGCCGGGGGCCAATGTGGCGTCCAGATCTTCATATTGTAACGTTTCGTTATGCAAATTGAATTCAATGGGCGATAGCGGGTCTAGTTTTGCCGCTTCTTTCATTAGAACTTGTAACTCGGGTGTTGAGTACATTCTAGATTTATTTACTTTATTTACATCAATTGTAATGCCTGGTGTTTGGTACATTTTCTTTTGTTTGTTATTCCTACGTGTGGCCTGTCCTTGTCTTGCTTTCATGCCCTGTTTGTTTGTTTTAACATCTGTTTGGGTGGTAGCCATTTTTCCTTTGTTATGTGCCTTTGGTTGGTCGGCCATATTGGATAGTTAATTTGTGTAGAACCGTGTGATAGAAGATATAGAATTTAGCGAGGATAGTGGTAGTCGTGAGAGTTTTTAAAAGTTGAAAAGTAACTTATTGTTTCAGCACAGAGTATAGTAAATTGCTAATGACTTACAGTTAAGATGACCGGGCGGTTTGAGGTGGAGTGGCTGCTGGGTGTCGTAGATGGCTGGTTGTGGTGGTTGGTTTGATCTCAGGTTAGCAGCTGGGTCCTGTAGCGCAGTTTGTTGGAGTGGCTGGCAAGCGTAGATGGTTGTTTCTTTGCTGGATCTGGATGCGTTGTAGGGTGGTGAGTTGCAGGCTTCGGTAAAGCAGTAGTAGATTTGACTCATCTGTATTCCAACAAGCTGTGGGGCCAAAACCTTGATTAAAAGAGTGCTATTAATCAAGAAAAACTCCCCTCCTTAACTCCAGTGCTTGAGTTAAGGAATAAACGGTTGCTTGTTGGAGATCGTAGTGGTGGCGGTGTTGTAGATCAAATTCGGGAACAGGTGGCTTCGGTCCTAGGCGGCTCCGACACGTCTGCTCTTCTTGATAGTTCTAGCTGGACTGATGGTGATTTCTGTCTTATAATTTCGTCCTTATATACCCCTAGCTGTGACAGATAAGCGCAGCTAGGTACTTTAAGCTGCAGGCAATTTCGCACATGCAGCATGAGCTGAGTGTTCGCTCATTATGCCGAAATAACTAAATGGCCCAAAAAATAATAAACTACCCTCGGTAAGGCTGTATGCAGTAACGAAATCGAGACTAGATTTTTGACCACATATACATATTGAACATAGTCGTATACAATTCCGTGACATACCTCCCCCCTTCAAAAAAAAGTGGAAACACTTTCAGAAAAACACGGAATTGGCACACACAAAAATACGAAATGAGACGTTATTTACATTACTGTAATATCGTGATATTATGAAGGAATAAAAAAAAACTTGCTCTTGTAGCAAAACTGCACCTAACCCGGTCTCTCCACATAACTCTTTAACATATTGGCATGAAATATTTTCATCCTACCTCCAATGTCAATTCGGTAATCCATTTCACCCATGACCTGTTTAACCTCATACGGCCCTTTCCATTGGACCAATAATTTGTTTCTACTAGTAGGGAGTAGCACCAACACACGATCACCCACGTCGAATTTCCTACTTCGCGTTCCCCGGTTGTAATATTTCGCGTACTTGCGACCAGATTTCACAAGCTCGTCGTGTGCCATCCGACACGTGCTTTCTAATCTCTCGCGTAAGTCAACGACGTACTGGTAGGTGGTTTTAACCTCTCCGTCTGCGACATCACCTGACCATAGTTCGCGCAGAATCCGCATAGGACCCCGAATTGCCCTACCGTATAGCAATTCAAACGGCGAGAATCCCAAACTCTCGTGCGGTACCTCGCGATACGCGAACAAAATCGCGTTTAAATATCTGTCCCAATCTCGCGGTTTCTCCGCGCACAATCGACGTAGCATTTGTTTTAATGTGCCGTTAAATCTCTCTACCAATCCATTACACATGGGGTGATACGGTGTAGTGCGCAACTGTTTAATTGACAACAACCTACTAATTTCTGACATTAGTTTGGAGGTAAACTGGGCTCCGCAATCTGTGAGGATTTCCTCCGGTACCCCTACCCTACTGAACATGTCGACAAGTGCCTCAGCCACGCGTTCAGTTTCAATTGATGGTAATGCTATCGCTTCTGGGTATCTAGTAGCATAATCCACTAGAGTGAGGATATATCGGTTTTTCCTATCTGTAATAGGAAATATGGGTCCCACAATATCAACCGCTACCCTTTTAAATGGGGTATCTATAAGAGGCATTTTACCTAAAGGTACTCTGGTATTTCTTCCCTTTGACACAGTCTTTTGGCAAACGTCGCACGACCAATAAAATCGTGCTACGTCACCGTTTACTCCAGGCCAATAAAACTCTCTTAAAACTCTGTCTGTTGTTTTTCTCATGCCTAAATGACCTGCCATACTAGACTCATGCGCTACTCTCAATACATGTGACCTGAATTTCTGAGGGACAACTAATTGGAGATACTTTCCCCCCTCCCGCATGCTAAATTCTCTGTACATTAAACCCTTGGTACGTACGAATTTAGAGCTCCCACCGCCCTTACAACATTTCGCGGTACCCGACAAGATTCTCTCTGCGAGTGCGCTTAAAGACTCGTCCTGACTTTGCTCACGTGTAAACTCATCACGTGAGATATCAGTTACGGCTTCCGGAACTTTCAATTTAAGTAGCGGCTTTTTATCCGCCTGCGCTCTAGTTTCGACGGCTTGCACGATGGGAAACCGGAAATCAGAGAGGGTTGGGAGTCTGGATCCCTCGACATTTCCTATGGTTAAATCATATATAGGGTTTTCCATGCACAGTGCTTCCACAGTCCCATTCAGAAAGGGCGTCTCTATTTCTATTCTGGCAACGGGGACGTGATCGATTGTTTTATTTAACAACATACAATGGGATTTCCAACCAAGCATTTGGTCTTCCCTAACGAGACTTTGCTTTACCACAACACCCGTGCACCCGGTGTCGCGTAAGACAGTGACTGTTTGTCCGTTGGCGGTACCCGTAGCAGTCGGCACCCTCGCCTCTGGGAAAAGGCACGTGCCGATGGATTGAATAATGTCATGACCGACCTGCACACGCGATCGGGAATTGTATACCTTACTCGCGTTATTAGATTCAGACCCTTCGCGAGGAAGACCATCGCGCTTGCCGCCTCCTGACCACGCTCTGCTTACGATAGCAACCGCAACTTTCGGGACGAAACTCTTCCTCTTCGGACAATCGGGGGTGATGTGGCCAAATTCCTTACAAGTGAAACATTGTTTATCACTACGATAGGAACCCTTCCCAGATTGAAAATTTCCACCTTTATAGGTTCCAAGTTTCTCGGGTTCTCTGAGTCTCTGATCTTGATAACCTCCCTTGTTATCCCTTAAAATTATACTCTGGGTTCCTCCTCGGGCTTCGGCAAAATAGTCTGCTTGGGTAGCCATATCGGATACATTACTTAAAGACTTTTCCCTCAGGAATAAATACAATTCCCTACCACAAATGTCTAACAACTGGTCCCTAAGCAAAAAGTCGGTAAGACCCTCGAATGTTTTTTGTACCTTGCCACATTCAATCCACCGTTGGAAATAATTTCCGGTCCTACATATAAACTGGGCGAATGTCTCACCTTTTTCGGGCTTACTCGATTTAAACTTTTTACGGAACCCTTGTTCAGTCAGCTCATATCTTTTAAGGAGTGCCTCTTTTAATGTATCATAGTTCAGTGCGTCATTTACGGGTATACGCGAATACACATCTAGCGCTTTACCTTTAAGCAATGCGCTGAGATGGAGCGCCCAATTTTCCCTTTGCCATTTCTGGATGGTGGCATATCGCTCGAACCTATGTAGATAACTATCTAAATTATCCTTGTCATCATCAAAAGGGGGTAATTTAGGGCCTTTTAACTTAGAATCGTGTTGCCCATCCTTCTTAGCCTCTAATAATTCAAATTTCCTTTTGTGTTCCTTTTCCATATTCCTGTCTTCTAACTCAATAGCTTCTAACTTTGCTCGTTTCTCCCCCTCTGCCTTCCTTTCCTCAAGTTCTCGTACTTGTTCTATTCTTTCCCTTTCTGCATCCCTTTCCCATCCTATCCTTTCCTTCTCTGCCTGTTTTTCTAACTCTATCTTTTCCCTTTCTGCCTGTTTTTCTAACTCTATCTTTTTTTCCTTAAATACCATCTTCTCCCTTTCTAATACTAGCTTTTCCCTTTCAAAGGCGATTTGTATTTCGGCCTTTTCCCTCTCTATATCCCTTTCCTTTACCCTTTGATCCCTTTCCCGAGCCTGCACCTCCTGAACAAAATTTCTAAGGGTCTCCCCCCCCCCATACCCGAACTGTTTGCCCAACTCCACTAGATCTTTGAGTGACGACATGGTGAATGCTGTTGATAAGATAACCAATCCTAAATGCACTATCATATAACACATACAATTCTTGGGATTACGTGAACAGAACAAACCGTATATTACTCCTCCCAATGTATTCAATATGTATATATGTATATATAAAACAGAATATGAGTGAGGTATTAACTCACCAGCCTGATTTGTCTTGTCAGGAAGCTTCTGATCTGAAACATATCTTTAAAACAAAACTTACCACAATCAGGACCTATGCAATTTAAAATCCGTGCTTCGCCTAATCCAATTATAATCCCACTTCTGACACCATTTGTCACAAGATAGACCGAGTCGGGACTGGATTAGTGAAGACACGGAACGCAACTGCGTTAATAAGATGTTTATTTTATAAACGCAATTTTAAAAATCAACTCTGACACCAATATTTTACAAAATATAAGAAAAATCTAATTAAATAAATGTTCCTAACATGGAACTATGAATTTCAGTAACGTAATGACAAAAAAGATGTATATGAATGAATTTACAAATATGAAAATATATAAAAAGCTCGTATAACGAGATAGATGCAAATGTGAAAAGATAATGCGTCGTCAATATGACGAGACTAGAATGAAGATATTAAATAATTAATACGTCGTCCATATGACGAGACATATGCAACCGTGAACCCTAAATTCTGAAGTTCTCGTTTATGGGGCGAGATTTGTGTAGAATGAAATTATGCAGGTGTCGTTCATATAACGAGACTGCAAAGAAGATATTAAATAAATAATATGTCGTCCATATGACGAGATATATACAATTGTGAACCCTAAATTCTGAAGTTCTCGTTCATGGAACGAGATTTGTGTAGAATGAAATTATGCAGGTGTCGTTCATATAACCAGACTGCAAAGAAGATATTAAATAAATAATACGTCGTCCATATGACGAGATTTGTGTAGAATGAAATTATGCAGGTGTCGTTCATATAACGAGACTGCAAAGAAGATATTAAATAAATAATACGTCGTCCATATGACGAGATATATGCAGCATACGTAAGCACCATACACAGGCGCCACACACGGGCATTACACGGTCAGCATAGACAAGCCCACACACGTAGTCACCACAACATGGCACCACACACGCAGTTACCACAACACTGCACCACTTCAGCACAACACGTCACCACACACGCAGTTACCACAACACTGCACCACTTCAGCACAACACGTCACCATACTACGTCAGCGCAACACGTCACCACACCACTTCAGCGCAACACGTCACCACACCACTTCAGCGCAACACGTCACCACACAACTTCAGCGCAACACGTCATCACACAACTTCAGCGCAACACGTCATCACACAACTTCAGCGCAACACGTCACCACACCACTTCAGCGCAACACGTCACCACACCACTTCAGCGCAACACGTCACCACACCACTTCAGCGCAACACGTCACCACACAACTTCAGCGCAACACGTCACCACACCACTTCAGCGCAACACGTCACCACACCACTTCAGCGCAACACGTCACCACACAACTTCAGCGCAACAAGTCACCACACAACTTTAGCGCAACACGTCACCACACCACTTCAGCGCAAAACGTCACCACACAACTTCAGCTAAAATTGAAACAACCGAACCGTGTAATACATATGACACGGTGAAGTATTCTCACACATATATGGAGCGCATGCGCGCATATGAAATAATTATCCATGTACATTTAACGTTAAGCATGCAGCGTATAATTGAACTCAATTATGTTCAGATACAAAGGAACTAATGAAACAAAATATAGTACTTCTGATAAAATGGCGCTGCCTAACCTATGTATTTATTCTATAGATTTTATAATAAATACTAAACATCTAATATGTAAAACAATGAATTATATCATAATACAAATAGCAATGAGAAGAAAGTTAAACCTTTTGTTACCTCTTTTAGCTGATAGATTGCTCGGTTTAGGATGGAAGCTTTTTCGACAAGACTACATCGTAATGTGATTTCTGTCTTATAATTTCGTCCTTATATACCCCTAGCTGTGACAGATAAGCGCAGCTAGGTACTTTAAACTGCAGGCAATTTCGCACATGCAGCATGAGCTGAGTGTTCGCTCATTATGCCGAAATAACTAAATAGCCCACAAAATAATAAACTACCCTCGGTAAGGCTGTACGAAGTAACGAAATCGAGACTAGATTTTTGACCACATATACATATTGAACATAGTCGTATACAATTCCGTGACAATACGTATACACGTACAGTCAGTCATACGTATACACGTACAGTCAGTCATATGTTTACATGTACAGTCATACGTATACACGTACAGTCAGTCATACGTATACACGTACAGTCAGTCATATTTATACATGTACAGTCATACCTATACACGTACAGTCAGTCATACGTATACACGTACAGTCAGTCATATGTAAACACGTAGTCAGTCATATGTATACACGTACAGTCAGTCATACGTATACACGTACAGTCAGTCATATGTATACATGTACATTCAGTCATACGTATACACGTACAGTCAGTCATATGTATACATGTACAGTCAGTCATACGTATACACACGTACAGACAGCATATAGCACCCTTGTATTACCTATGTCTAAAGTCATGGCTCCACCACATGTACAGACATACGTACATACATATAGACATCTGAAGAAAGTTCTACACGTCAGCTAAATTTGTCTGCAGCTAAACTCGTTACACTTGTTAACTCGTTAACTCGTTACAGCCGTTCGACTGGAAAAGACTAATACAATAAACTCCTAATAGCAACTTTAAATTCACAATGCACAACGTTTCAAATCTGCGTTGCAATAAATGAATCTTACACGATATGACAATACAAACTCAATAAACTTCGCATATCAAATAAAAGATAAATTTAACACTCACCCCTATGGCTATAGTAATATCACGTGAAACGTGCTTTCCTCGACAGATCCCAGTGACCAGTGTGTCGGTTATACATTAATCTTGCTTAAATTCATAGGACAGTGAGTAATATTCAGTGTAAAATACCCGTTCATATCGTGATTATAATGTCCCTCGCCGCAAGTAATTTCCGGCGTGACATATGTTGGTTCTGTCCCTTTCTGGAAAAACACCTGTTCACCCTAGTTAACGTTGTACGCATGCACCGCGAGAAATAGTCAAACATTTATCAGGCATAACAAAAGTTCATTCTTTTCTTCTCCTAATTCTGTGACAATATTATATCTAAATTGTAACACATATATACCTCTTTCTGTATCTGGACTGTGATGTTATACACAGCGTTTTTTAAAAATAATTTGTCTAAAAACAGTTTCTTGATGGACTTCGTTATGTATAATAGTTCTGTACAGTTCGAACTCGATACTTCTCACAACATAACGATGTAAAATAACGTCATCATTGCCAGTAGTGATAGCTCTGAATAGGAGACTCGAACTTTTTGTTATTTATTCCTTTGTGAGGTATTACTATTCAATGTGGAAATATTTCTATGAGCAGTATATATTCAGGCATGTCTTATAGTTTTGTATCACCGCATATAACAAAAATTTTGATTCTTCACGCATTCCATATCGATTGATGTTTAAGCTGTAGATAAAGTTCTATTAAATTCCATTTCAGTTCCTTGATGAGGTTGGAAGCAAATCATGTCTTCTATTACAGTAGGATCAATTTAAAATGTAGAAACAGTAGGGAGCGGTAGTCTAAATACTACCGTCTGAAATAGCTTTTAAATTTCAAATTGAATTCTGTCTATTAAAGGTAGTTTATCCTGTAATTTCAGAGAAAATGCCATTATGTATCATTTTGAGCTCGGATACATTTTTTTTCTATTCTATACATAATTATTTACTGACGCAATTTCAAATAACAATGTGACACTTTACAACATATTTGGTTCATTCTAGTGAAGATGAAAGTACTTGCAAAAAACAACGTTTACCCCAAGTTTGAGTTTCTTTTAATTCCAGGACATTGAGCACAGAAATAACATATTGTCTTCTTTTAGCAGGCAGGCATTTATCCCGGTCTGTTGATACTTTTAAACGTTAAAAGCTGACATTGTGTTTAACTCGAAGTATGAACAAAAAACGCTATAATACATTTTTCTCCTTTTACATTTACTTAATTGGTTCGCATGTCAATCCAATGAACAACATACAATCTAATTTTGAGTTTAAAACTATCGTGCGACTCTACAAGGGCCGAGAAGCATGTTTGTTCCAATTTTTGTTTCAACTGGTACATTTGTATTTACATGAAATTATTTTAATCTGAGTTGAATTCCAGGAGATTTGTAAATCTTACTTACAGTGCAGAACATTTGAAATTTATTTGAAAACTTGAGATTGTTTGAATCTCAATCTTAGTCTATACGTGAAATTGTGAATATCTTACAGTGCGTACTATTTTTTGAAACTGAGTTTTTTCACTCTGTATATCAGATAGATAACAAGATCTGTAAATATTGACAAATAATTAATTTCCCTGGAAAACTACTGTACGAATGGAAAAGAATCAAATCCCAAATAATAAAAAAAAATCAAAAACTTAAAATACTCAAGTCCTAGTTATGAAACATTCTGACTAGATTCCTTTTGGAAAATACAAGATGAAAGACTATGTCGTATGCTGAATTATTTTTTGGTGCTTATCTTAATTTCCGTGTAGAAACACAATATTTAACACTCCAGTGTTGGCAATTCGAATTAAACTTTGATAAATTGTCTCTGTCTATGAATTCTGTATGAGCACATCAAATATTCCCAGAGATCTGAATTAATCCTGAACTGATGAACAGTTAACATGGTTTCAAAAACGCTACAACGAAAGAAAATGACTTAACGTCAGGTGTATAAGCCCAAAAACTGAGAATATTTTACTAAAACAAAGATAATATGGTATTCTACTACGCAGTTTTAAAAACAGAACACCCTAATTGGTAAATCGAGGAAAGATGGGAGTTGAGGAATCACGTGATCGCATTTCTATTTCGTACTCCTAACAGTAGTATGACGAGAAACAAATCATTTTTCTTTTAAAATAAAACTTGTTTACTTCTTAATTCACTTGTTCTATCTTGACCTTGTCAACAACGAATCATGTTAAAATGTCAAAAAAAAAAAATGTTTTACGTGGTTGCCGTTAGCCCTGAATTACGGTCGGGATCTAGGTCAATATTACTCACTTACAAAATAATTCAAAAGTAAAAATTATTTAAACTGACAAACAGAAATCTATCTATCTCTCTCTCTCTCTCTCTCTCTCTCTCTCTCTCTCTCTCTCTCTCTCTCTCTCTCTCTCTCTCTACCTCTCTCTACCTCTCTCTACCTCTCTCTCGCTCTCTACCTCTCTCTCTACCTCTCGCTCTCTCTCTCTACCTCTCGCTCTATCTCTATCTCTCTCTCGCTCTCTACCTCGCTCTCTATCTCTCTCTCTACCTCTATACCTCTCTCTCTCTCTCTCGCTCCCTATCGCTCTCTACCTCTCGCTCTATCTCTATCTCTCTCGCTCTCTCTCTCTCTCTCTCTCTCTCTCTCTCTCTCTCTCTCTCTCTCTCTCTCTCTCTCTCTCTCTTCTCTCTACCTCTCGCTCTATCTCTCTCTCGCTCTCTACCTCGCTCTCTATCTCTCTCTCTACCTCTATACCTCTCTACCTCTCGCTCTATCTCTATCTCTCTCTCTCTCTCTCTCGCTCTCTACCTCTCTCTCTCTCTCTCTCTCTCTCTCTCTCTCTCTCTATATATATATATATATATATATATATATATATATATATATATATATATCTGTGCAGCTATACGCATTACTCTTTTTACCAGTATATCATCACTGAGCGTAAATCACGGCAAGTCACAGGAGGTATATACAAGAAAAGATTTGTTTACATCAAACAGATTTTGTCGTTGAAAGTTAGGGTGCATTTCATCTAAATGTATTAAATATGGTCACCACTCGTTTTGCCACATAAGAGATGCCGTTCAGCTCTTGCTTGCATTCCTCTAATACGAATTAATGTCCCATAATCTAATTTTCTGACTGAGACAATGTGAACGATTTTGCATGAAAGACACAATTTTAATTGTGCATTAAGTTTTAATGGGACCATAGGATCATTTATGTACCTGAGAAAAAGAAGAGTAGACATAACATGCCCTTGAACAAAGCCCCTCAGGAACGGAAATATGTTTCATACGTATCCTTTACTCGCTACAAAGGCACTGTAATGAAATGGGGGATTATTCTCCATATGTGTTGCATTAATTCCCAAATCTTTTACTTGTTATAGTCCACAATGCTACAGTTTATCAAATCCCTTTTCTTTATCCAGACAAATCACAGCATGTATATTTGAGGTAGTCTTTGCGTAAAGGCTGTTTCACCTAAATCTCCTTCACACACGTCATGTTGTACACCTATCATTCATCCCCATCATCATACACATCGTTTCTTACTCGCAACTAACAAAGTCCTACGGCGATGGGGGACGGGAAAGGTAGTAGGTGGAGCTGGCCAAATACACATTACCTGGATTGTCATGAGGTAGCGATTAGCAAGGCCTTAGCTTACCATAGCTCTGAAATGTACTCACATATCACAGTAAGGCTAAGACGAACTAAATATAGAACTAAGCTATTAGTGTCGGTTATCCAGGATTGAAAATGATATTTGAGAAATAAATATTAGCAACACAAAATTCAGACTTGAAAGAACAAAGATAGTAATTAAACTGCATCATATCTGTTCCATAACATATATTAATGAATACTAAAACATGTCTCCAGCCGATTTTATGAAACATCCGGAGCTCAGAAACATGTGAATTACCCTAAGGTATACATGTTGTTCTCCTTCACAGTGCTGTCTTACAGTATGTAAATGAAATATTGAATTATCTAATAGCAGGTGGCCATTAACTGCGGATGGTATACATTTTTGGCTATCTGCATAACAAACATTACATAACATAGCGAGAAAGCGCATTGTTATACTTTGAGACTGTTTGCATTTAACTAATCATATATTGCCAATATATAAACGCTTACCTATATATATATATATATATATATATATATATATATATATATATATATATAGCGCCCGCCTCGTATGCGGTAGGTCGTGGTTCGACAACCGGTGGAATCATAACAAAGACTTCCAAAAGTGGTACTAACAGCTACCTCACTTTACACCCAGCATTAAGATGTTAGTTTTAGGACTGGTTGGCCTGGTGTCTGGATATAGTGACTGGGTAGGACTCATGATACATGTATGCGCCATGATGTCCAGTGCTAAACATTATTATTTACTGCCACACTGCTGACATCGTAGCGATATGACCAAAAAAATGTTAAAGCTAAGTTAGAAAAATCCAAATCCAAACCTTGTTTTTGTTTGTGAGAATTGCGCTGTATTTTATGATATTGAACACCATAATCGTTTATGCACGTGCGCGACACGTATGCCGAAAACAGTGCATTATAGTAGAACCTACTTTTGTAACAACCTTGTACAATGATATAGTAAGACGTTTGTAACAACCTTGTACAATGATGTAGTAAGACGTTTGGTTTCAGATTGTTTGTTGATTACCTAAAAGAGCTGTTTGGTCCATTTGAAAGTAGAGATGATTAAGTGAATAATGTTGAAGACTTTCCTTAACATATCAATAATAGTTCAGACAATGGCCAGTGCTCTATGTGGTATATAAAAAAGCACATAAAGCATATTGAGGGCAAGGACTATTATATATGTATCAGTGACGTGCCATATTTAAGTGTAATTATTAACTTCCAGTGTTAAAATACAACCGAAGGTTTTGGTAGAAAGGTAAGGACTTCAGAGCTAATAAGCCAAGACGACGAGGTGCTATTTCCGCTGACTGAATGGATTGTCACACGCCAGCTGATTTACAATTTTCAGCGTTACAATTGTTAATACAATGTTTCTGATTTAGGCTTATGATAAACCATAACAAAGCTGGGATCCCTGCAAAGAACATACAAGTGATCAGACATACACATTTCTTCTTAAGCTGGAAAAACGAATGACCAAATATGAAATTACACTTTTGCATCTTGAATTTCCTAAAACTGTACTTTCTTAGTTTCGTAAATCGGAAATAAATCAATTATGTCATGGGTTTTAAAGCATTTATTACACTGTAAGTTCCAAGTATAATAATATTGGTGTTACTGCACTCAAAATGAAATAAACGTGATATTCCATGACGTTTTTTATATTTAAAATTAAACGAGTACATATTTTCCCCACATTATGATTCAAACATTCAATCCCAGAGCCGAAACACTCATGTAGCTGAGTCAATACTCGTTCATCCCTGTTAAAATCACATTTACTTACCGTGGAAGTGACACAGATAAATTCAGACCATAACACTGGACAACAAATTTTTACAAAAGTCATGTTACTGAAATAAAATTAGTCAATTCTTATCAATTTTTATGTGCTGAACACGAATATGACAGTCAAATTGCAAAATTGGCTCTAGTTTTTTTTGTAATCTGCAAGAAATTAATGTTTACATAACGAAATGCATTCCAATAGTAAAAGGTCAACTGTAATAGCCTACCTATAAAAAATCAAGTCATTGACTACATCTTAGGTTTCTTCGCCTGTCTCTTGTACAGCTGTTCGGGAGCATCTCTGAGGAGTGTCCAGCAGTAGTCAGCCAGCATTGTAGTGGACCATTTTCCCTGGTATCTTTGTTCCATTGTTGCGATATCTTGATGAAAACGTTCGCCGTGTTCATCACTAACAATACCACAGTTGCTAGGAAAGAAATCCAAATGGGAATGAAGGAAGTGAATCTTTAGAGACATATTGCAGCCAAGTTTCTTATACTTCATCAACATGTCTTCTACTAGTTCCTTATAGTTTTCTGCCCTAACATTTCCGAGGAAGTTTGTAGAAACTAGGCGAAAAGCATTCCATGCTTGTTTCGCGTCACCTTCCAGCAAGTTGTTGAACCGGTCATCTTTGAAAAGCTCTCGAATCTGAGGACCCACAAAAACTCCCTCTTTAATCTTTGCTTCGCTGAGTCGAGGGAATTTTTCATGCAGGTATCGGAATGCTGGCAAAGTCCGGTCAATGGCTTTCACGAAGTTCTTCATCAAACCTAGTTTGATGTGAAGGGGTGGTAGCAATATTTTCTGAGCCTCAACCAGAGCTGGGTGTTGGATATTCTTCTCTCCAATGGCTACATTCTGCCTGTGAGTCCATTCCTTCCTCATGTAATGCATTTCCCTTGCTCGGCTATCCCACTCGCATAAGAAACACATGTATTTTGTATATCCTTGCTGCAGTCCCATTAAAAGGGCAACTACCTTCAAATCACCACAGAAGTGCCAGCTGTACTTGTTATACTCAATGGAATTCAGTAGCTGCCTTAAGTTATCGTATGTCTCTTTCATGTGGACAGCATACGCTACTGGAATAGATGGAAGAATGTTTCCATTGTGCAAAAGCACAGCCTTGAGACTCAGTTTCGAAGAGTCCACAAATAGTCTCCATTCTTGTGGGTCATGAGTGATTTTTAAAGCATTCATGAGGCCCTCAATATCGGAACAGAATATCAGATTACTTTCCTTTCTGAAGAAAGGCTCCAATTGCTGGTGGCGCTTTCGATATGCAGTAATTGTGACATCTTCTTCTAGAAGATTCCATTGTTGGAGTCTTGATCCTAGCAATTCTGCCTTGTTCTTTGATAAGTCCAAATCACGAATCAGGTCATTTAGTTCTTCCTGTGTTATTCTGTGTGGGGTTGATGATGCACCACAGTGAAAATCTGGATCACTGCATGCTGATGGACCAGGAGAAGAACAGGTCGACTCACCTTTGTCTTCGTCAGATGAATCAAGAGAATATTCTGCTGGAGGTTCTGGAATAGGAAGTCCCTCACCATGTGGAACTGGTCTCAATGCAGACGGAATGTTTGGGTAGACTATTCTCGACTTCTTTCGCTTCGTTATTCCGCCGGAAAGAGGAGGAACCAAGCAGAAGTAACAGTCATTTAGGTGGTTGCTTGGCTCTCTACACACCATTGGGACTGCAAACGGCATTGATGACCTTTTGCAATTCAACCACTGTGAAAGCTGTGTTGTACATGTAGCACAGCATATATGCGGAGCCCAAGGCTTGTCTTGGTCACCAACCTTGCATCCGAAGTAAAGATGATATGCCTTCTTCACTTGAGAATTGATACTTTTCTTCTGGTTGGCAAATGACACTTCCCCACAAATATAGCAAAAATTGTCCGCGGTATTAACACACTTTCGAGGCATTACTGTTCTTTATGGATAAAATAATAAGTTTTATGTAACAGTAGCTTGAACTGTCTCGCACAACGTCTAAAATATTTTAAATGCTGAACCTATCTGATTGGGCTTTATATAGTACACTGCTTACGTCAGCTTCAGCAGCCGCCTGGCATTAGTATAATAGGCTTACACATGTATAGTACACAGCTGACGTCAACTTACTTCAGCAGCCGCATGGCATTAGTATTGCATTGCATCAGAAAATGATGCAATCAACTGTGGATGATGTGAGCATGATGGTATTATGCAATGTTACATCATTATTCCGGATGTTGCTGCAGTCCTACTGGAGAAATTTACACAGTGAAACATAGAAAATGAGGTATATGAATATCTTCAAAACGAGAGCCAATAAAAAAAATTCACGGTTATATTCGTGTTCGGCACACCAAAATACTACAGATTAGGGCCTTTTCAAGTCAGTAATGATTTCACTGTTGACCAGTGTAACCAACGGAAATGAGTAGAACATTAAAAAACACCTAAGTCCATTCATTCTAGACCAACCAAAAATCTTGTTGCAAAAGTGCTGTAATGCGGTTTCATTATTCCCGGTACCAATCTAAATTTCAAGTTTACGTAGACCAACACGACAATTTGTTTTGAAAGTGATGTAAAGCCTGCGACTAAATTCAAAGCTTGCTGGGCGTAGCTATGTGCGCATTAATATTGGTTTTGTGTCTTGAAGTATTTGCGGTTGTATATTTATTTTGTAATACAGCATAAATGCAATTACTTTAAGTTTTTAGTGTATTTTGTTTTAAAATTATGCCGAAGGTAGAAAAATGAAAAGGTTATTTAATAAAATATGTTGCTGAATTTGTATGGAAAAATATGAACTCGTTTCTCAGATTGAAACAGCGCTTCCAGAAATCCAAATCCAGTGGTAGTATTTAAGCTGCAAAATTAATCCATTTTCGACAGTCTTAAAACACGATGGTATTGACTATTATACGTAACCTTAAACTTAACATGTTTCTCTGAAATTAAAATTATAAAGCGATCAGTTGACGACTAAGACAAAATACTGATATCTAGTGTATTTTGTTCCGGAATCGAATCGAATCGAACTGACTGATGTAAGTTTAATTACGAAAAAGATATGTTTGTGACTGTGTAAAGATAAAAAAGAATACATGCACATATGTAAATATGGCTGCTGCATAATCATAATAATGTAAGATTGATATGGTCCTCGTTGAAAACGGACTTACAAGTTATAGTCCATAACCCAGACCATATTAACAAAAGACGAAGTGCACTCAAATGGGAAAATGATAAATCGGAATTTAAATCATTGCTACTACTTTCAAGAAGTGAAGCCCACAATAACACATATTTGTGACAAACAATAAATATCGCTGAAAACTGCCAGCTGCTTTAAAACTAGACATTATGTTGTATATTGCTCATTGGATTGGCCAGCTAACCAGTTGGGAAGTGTACAGTTAAAAAAAATGGCTCGTACCAAGCAAACTGCCCGTAAATCCACCGGAGTATAAGGAATAATAAGGATTATTGTGAATCGCATTCTATTGAGTAAGTGTCGAGCAGTGCTCAACAATTCTGTTAGTACTATAGGTACTTTGATTATTTTGTATTTTGCTTATACATTCAGTTCATTTTCGTTACCTTAGCACGTTACCTTTATTTTCAGCACCTCTTTTTGTAATTTTCATTAGCATTTTGTTTATATAATTTGCCCAGACAAACACAAATTGACTGACGACGCGGACTGTACTGGAAAATGGCCGAGGCTATTGGGACAAATCCCCCTAAGAAATACAAGATTACGGATTTCTTTAACACGGTAGTAGAAGGAGAACTTGGCCATAGGAAACTTGTGATATATCACAGGGAAGGGTGCCAGATCCTAGACTTTGGGTCCGCCAAGGTATTTCCCAGACAAACTGAAGTCCTAACGGAACTAAAGGTGTTAGGAACGAACCTAGCAGAAATTGATGGCCTTCAATATGGAGGGAAGAATAAATACACGCTATACCCAAAAGGCAACATACCCCTTCTCAAGCAGAAAGAACTAATACTATGCGGGCAAAGGGTTAATATAACAGACGCAGACCCAATTATACGCGACATAGAAATGAAACTTGTGGACCTATATATCTCGGGACTACCCCTAGAGATCCGAACCGAGGGGGTGACCCACAAATTACAAACCCAGTATGGAATACATGTAGGCAGCAATACTCAAGCATCCTGCTGGGGCCACAAAGAAGTATTAAGCGGAGAAAGAATAGTTAAAGTCCACCCTGACCAAGCTGCGCAGGTCCCAGCATACTTTTATGTCCTAGGTTTTCTATGTAGGACCTGGTATCGCGGCTGTGACAAACACCGCCCATGTCCCAAATTTAAGGTAATGGGACATGGCCCAAAATTTTGTCCAGCTGCAAGCCAAACCAGAGATCCCAATTCATATGCGGCAAAAGTAGCAGGTGACCCTGAAATAGGAAACGAGGAACCTGAAGAAGAAGAAGAAGAAGAAGAAGAAGAACAACAACAAGTTCTGGAACCGCAAATACAAGTGCAAGTGCAAGTACATGCGCCACAAGATAGACAAGATGAACCACAAGTTGACAGGCAAGAAGAAATCCTCCCGCAAGAGGATATGTATGTCACTCCGAAAAAGACAACTAGAAGGGAGATGCCGACAGCACCCCTAAAAACTGGAAATAGATTTGAAGGACTACCAATAGAAGAAATTGAAAAGGAATAACTAGGGGTAGAACCCATGCAAAGCGAGGAAGAGTCTGACAGTCAGAAACAGAAGGCCTCCACTCCAATAGTGCCATATAGGAAAAGGAAAAATAACACCCTGTCTGGCACATCAACAAGTGATGAATCACAGACACTAACAGAGAAGCCTTTACCAAGGATAAAGCTGACTGAAAAGGCCAGTAAACGTGAAAGGAAAAGGAGAATAGAAGAAGAACCCCCAGTAGACTCATCCTCAGGAGAATACGACCAGGACTTCGACCTATTACCCCTATATCAAAAAGCGATACTGATTGACTACACATCAACATCAACTGAACTGACACACGACGCGACAAATGACAATTTAGACACAACAAACGAAATTAGAGAGGAATCAAACCTCAAAGAACAAATAGACACTGAGACTGACGGGGGACCTATGCCCCCAAATGATAGTCCACAGTAAAAAATTAATTAAGTTTAATTTTAATTAAGTATAATAGTATTAATAAACTAGAAATAAAATATAATCTATGATAATATTGCCACCTGGAACCGAAAATGGAGGAAATAAACTTCCATATTGCATCACTAAACACAAATTGAATAGATAAGGACAAAATTGCACAACTAATAAAATTAAAACAGGACATCATACTGATACAAGAAACACACAACAAGCTTACACCAAACATGATAGTAGAACTAGAATCCAAAATGGACGCAATAGTTGTAAATAACGAAGCACATGAAAACGATAGGAAAGCGGGGGTAGCAATGATAATTAGAAATAAAAATAGGCAAAATTGGGAAAGAATAACAGAGGAAACTAGTTTAAGGGGAAGAGTAATCCATATAAAATTAAATAAGATACATATCTTGAATATATATGCTCCTGCAGAAAGAGAAAGGCATTATGACTTTATAGGAAATTTAAATAATTATCTTAAAAAATACACAGCAGAACATCTGATTATAGGTGGGGGGGGGGGGGGACTTTAACTGGGTGGGCGAAAACACAGATCGAACCGGAAACCTAACAACCAAAGATCTATCATCATTTGATGTTATGCATAGATTACTAAAGCAATGTAATTTAACAGATGTGTATAGAAGAATAAACCTTTTAAGAACTGAATATGCACACGATTATGTTAACCTAGGAAGAAAAAATCAAGCAGAATAGACAAATTTTATGTAACAGACTTCGATCATAAAAAATATAAAAATGCCAAAATCTTAGATTACAAAATTTCGGACCACAAATTATTAACTCTAGAAATAGTGATAAAAACTAATAGATGGGGATCGGGAGAATGGAGATTAAATAACTCAATACTTGAAGACGAGCAATTAATAAATGAAATAAAACTGGAAATCCCTAAAATACTTACAAGTGAAGAGGGAAAAAATATATCAGATATTGCAACGGATTGGGATAAGTTAAAACTAAAAGTTAAACAAATAGCGATATATCACTCAACTAAACGTAATCGGATTCAAAAAATTGAGAGACAGGTTTTAAATAGACTAATAAATGACGACAACACACCTTTAAGGGATAAAGAGAATTACTCTAAACAATTAGAAAAATTAAGAGAGTATAAAACAAAGGGAATGGAAATCAGGGTGGGAAAATTCCACCACTTATACAAACAGGGCCGAGAACTTATTAAAAGGGAAGAAAAAAGGAAAGGAGGTGAGAGGGCAATTGATACACTAGTCACTAATGGTATTGAAATTACAACTAAAGCTGAAATTATGGACGAAATTTACAAATACTATAAAACACTATATACTTCTAACAACATAGACAATAACACAATCATGCAATATCTAAATACAATACAATGTGAGGTGATCTCATCTGAACACAAGAAACTGTGCGATGAGCTCATCTCTGTGGATGAAATCCTAACCACAATAAAAGAACTGGCAAAAGGTAAATCACCAGGTAGAGATGGCCTCACGGTCGAATTTTATAAAAAAAATTCCAAAGTGAGGTGGCACCAATCTTAGAAACTTTATTCAATAATATTTTATTAAAAAATGACAAAATGACAAAAACGATGAGAGAGGGTTTGATTACTTTAATTTACAAAGGAAAAGGGGACAGAACAGACTTAAAAAACTGGAGGCCCATCTCCCTCCTTAACACCGATTACAAAATACTGAGTAGAATTTTGGCAAATAGGATTAAGCACGGAATAAACACCATAGTAAACACTAATCAAACATGCGCGGGTAAAAATAGAAGCATACATGACAATATACTTAACATTAGGACAATAATAGATTTTGTAAACACAAATAACTCGAAATCTGCTATGGTACTCTTCGACCAAGAAAAAGCTTTTGACCGATTGGAACATAATTACACGCAAAAAGTACTGGAAAAATTTGGTTTTGGAATAAATTTCTTGAATTGGACTAAAATAATGTACAATGAAATAACTGCGAATGTACAAGTGAATGAGGCGAAAACCCAAAAAATTAATATACAAAGATCAGTGAGGCAAGGATGCCCACTATCGATGCTATTATACGTAATAGCAATTGAAATTCTGAGTAAAAAAATCAGAAACAATACTAACATTAAAGGATTAAAAATTCCTAACTTAAAAGAGGAATTTAAAATGCTACAACATGCCGATGATTGTACAAACTTCATTAATGATCCAAATTCTTTTAATTACTTAAACAAAGAATATGAGGCCTTTGGGAGGGCCTCGGGATCGAAAATAAATCATGACAAAACGGAAATTTTAAAAATAGGAAACTGGAGGGGGAACCACCCAGGTTTACCCCCCCCCCCCCACTTAATTAAAAATAGAGTGAAAGCCCTGGGAATCTTCTTTGGGGCAAACGAAGAAAAGGAAAACTGCTTAAAAGTCAAAAAGAAAATAAAAGAAGTAATAAATATCTGGGCTCTAAAGCCGTTTAGTCTAATAGAACGTTCACAGGTTGCAAAAACATATGTATTCAAATCTGACATATTTAATAAACTCTGTGGACATTAAAAACAAAACACTAGCAACAATAGATAATGAAATAATAGACTACATATGGAATTTCAAGACACATCACATAAATAAGGAAACTTTATATAGGACAAAATTAAAAGGGGGATTAGCCTTACCCAATCCCCCCGTGATAAAACTAAAATCAATTTTAAATAGGCTTAAAAGATTAAACGCTACACCACAGAAACCATGGGAAGCACTATACATTTTTTGGCTAGGCTTTGGAATGCGCAACAAACAAGAAATATACATGAACAACAAATTAGTGAAAAAAATAGCCGCACCACATTTATATAGGGAAACTAAAGAAATTTTATATAAGTATAGGGACATTAAGGAAATATGGGATTTAGGAAATGACAGAACATATGACTGGATTTTAGAAACAATTTCAATTCAATATAGACCAAAAGTACAATTACAACACCCTTCTGTGAACTGGGACAGAGTTTGGAGGCATTGGTCCGGCATTAACTCGTTTAAGGTACAAAGTATCATGTACACGTACCTCCACAACGCCTGGCTAACAGGCGAAGTGGCAATTAAACGGAGATTAATAAGGACCCCTGTTAGCTGCCCTCTATGCAATAAGACCCCATACACAAAAGACCACATAATTACAAAATGCGACAAAATAAAGGAAGAAACGACCAAACTAATAAAAGAAATAATGAAGGTCGACAAATATGACGGACGTAAATTACTCTTCCTAGACGGAAATTTCAAAAAACAATTAATTAGACAAATAACAGACTTTATTACAGATACCTTAATAAAATGTGGTCCACTAATGAAGGTTAGGGAACAAAGTTTAAATTTAAATTTAAATTAATATAGAAAACATAAAATTTTAATTTTATAATTTGAAATTTTGAAATTTTTGAAATTTGAAATTTGAAATTTTAAAATTTTAATTTAAAAAAAACAAAAAAAAAAACAAAAAAAATATAATATAAAAAAAACAAAAAAAAAAACAAAAACAATATATAATATATATAACTATATACACGTTAAGTACTATAGTTAAATTATGAAAATGAATATTATACATATTGTGAGGGGGAAGTATAGATGAGGACGCCATAGGGCTAAATCACAGGGCGCTACGCGAAGTGAGCAGGCCTGTGGAAGAGTTTAGAAAACACCACCCAAAATTAATGTAATTAATATATGCATTTTCTATTACATATTTTCTCTATAGAAGCAAGTGCTTTTTTCTCTGGATACTATATCCTAGCTTTATCTTGCATGGCTATATCCCATAATAGTCATGAATCCCAAATTAAGGGACTTAAAATAATTTTGGAAATTTTATTAAGTTAAATAATTAAAGGCCGGGCAAATTGAGACAGGAACTGTACAGCCAAATAAATTTGTACAGTTTCTGCCTCAAGGAAAACGGACCCATTACATATTAAACTAGATAAATTGAGACTCACGTAACCTTTTAAATAACACACCTCAATTTATTCCAAATTCGAAAAAAAAAAAGAAAATTTAAATATTTCAATTTAAAAAAAAAAAAAAAATTATTTATTTTCCATATTGGAGAAGATAAACAAAATAAGACAACTGGTAATGATTTGGAAAAAAGATACGGCTATCCTGAACATATATACGAGTATATAATATACTCTTATAGCAAACACACAAATAGCACCAAACATATAACATACACCAGGATAAGAAGGACCACTAGCCATGGTCAACATAATGAAAAGTAGCCTACTAGAGTGGGTAGGTCAAATCCCAACTAGTAAGGAGTACTTAGAAATACACCAGGGCATCGAAAAATACCCCTTGTCATATATCTATAACCCCGATGGGGAAAATTAATTGGTCTTTAGAATTAAAGAATAAATAAAAAAACAACATAAAAAACATCGGGGGAACACACAGACAAATAAACTTTTTAAAATTTTTTTGATTGGGGGGGGGGGGATCTGTCTGGTGCCCCCCCCCCCAAAAAAAAAAGAGCTAACCAATTAAGTAAATGTATATGATAAAGTCAGTATTTTTTCGCTATTTGTTCATATTTTTTCAATTTAAAAACATGATTTCCTATTCTTGTCAATGTATGTTAATGTGCCTAGATTCCTAAGGGAGATATGGTGATGTAAAACTGACTGGAATGAATAAGTTGATGATGAACTGACAGGTATCGATAAGTTGATGCAGAACTGATTGGAAGGCATACGTTGATGAAAATCTGACTGAAAAGGCATACGTTGATGTAAAGCTGATTGGAAGGCATACGTTGATGTAAAACTAATTAGAAGGCATAAGTTGATCTAACTCTGATTGGAAGGCATAAGATGATGCAACACTAATTAGAAGGCATAAGTTGATGTAAATCTTATTGTAAGACAAAAGTTGATGTAAACCTGATTAGAACACATAAGCTGATGTAAAACTAATCAGAAGGCATAAGTTGATGTAAAACGTATTGGAAGGCATAAGTTAATGTAAAACTTTTTGGAAGGCATACGTTGATGTAAATCTGATTGTAAGACATAAATTGATGTAAAACGGATTAGAAGACATAAGTTGATGTAAAACTGATTAGAAGGCATAAGTTGATGTAAAACTTATTGGAAGGCATAAGTTGATGTAAAACGTCTTGCAAGGCATAAGTTGATGTTAAACTTATTGCAAGGCATAAGTTGATGTAAAACTTATTGCAAGGCATAAGGTGATGTAACTCTGATTGGAAGGCATACGTTGATGTAACTCTGATTGGAAGACATAAGTTGATGAAACTGATTAGAAGATATAAGATGGTGTAAAACTGATTGAAAGGCATCAGTTTATGTAAATCTGATTGGCAGACATAAGGTGATGCAAAACCGACTGGTAAACATCAGTTGGCACTTTATGTTGTTATTGGTGATAGAAACGGTGGCCTAAGTTAGCCTGCCCTTCACAATCCGGCCAGCTCTCAGCTTTATTGTGAACCATTTAAAGTTGCTATAAAATAATAGAAGAACAGAAGAAAAAACAAACTGAAAATGGAATAAAAGTATATCTTTTGCAAGTACGTTTCAACTACACTTGAAAGAAGATCATATTTTACATTCAGACTAAAAATATTAAGCATCTGCGTCAGTAAATGATTATCTAGGGATAAAATAAACTTCATCCGGGTTACAATGGTACATTATGGTCCTTACATAAAAATTAGTGTCTAATTTTTTTAATAACGCGAATTCAATTTGAACAAAAAATCTCTCCGACAGCTGGTTTTCTTCGTCTAACGCTCCCCACTCATTTTCTAATTTTAAATTGATCTTTCTGAAACAGGAGACGTTATTTGCTTCGAGCCTAATCGAAGAATGGAAATGGAATTTATGGGACCTGTATCTTGTTATATAGGGTAATACAATATGAGACATGCTTGAAATTTTACTGCCATCGTATAAATATCGCTACATTGAATATTAATAAAGCTCAAGGGAAAAACCCTTTTTATTATTCAACCGATTCAATTACTTTAACAATAATGTTTTCCATGATGAGTCTGTGAAATAATAATGGTTGTTTTTAGTTTTTAGTGTTTTAGTTTTTAGTTGTTTATAATCAATGAATGGGCAAAACTATTTTCTAACTAGCCTATGCGTCTCTAAATGTTTGTTTGTTTGTTTGATAAGGATTTTTAACGTAGCTTTAACACGTGTTCAGTCATATCGCTACGATGTCTGCAGTGAGGCAGTTTATAGTGATGTCTAGTACTGGGGCATCATGCCGCAGACATGTAGCATGATGTCCCAACCAGTCACATTATGCTGACACCAGCCAAACAGTCATAACACTAACCTCCTAATACTGAGCGTCAAGCGAGACAGCTGTTAGTAACATTTTTGTAAGTCTTTGGTATGACTCGGCCGGGGCTTAAACCCACGACCTCTCGCTTCCGCGGCAGGCGCTCTAACCACTAGGCCACCGGAGCGGTTCTCTTCTAAATGCGATTTGTTGAAAGGCAGAATACTAAACACAGACAAGACAATACAAAAATCGTTGAGATTAACACATTTTATATAACTATTTCTACTGGAATAAAAGCTTGATAGTTTTGACGCTCCAACTAGCTGGCTTCAGTTTGATGCAGCTGCTGAAAATATTTTATACTGATCTAGAAAGCGATGAGCCACATCGATATATGTATTTCTAATTTACCGCAAATTGTATCCCGGATATTTAATGTTAGTCAGTGAATAATAAGGAAACTGGAAGATTTTTTAAAATGAAAATGTGACGGCTACGAAATGACGATTTATTTTGTACGTGGCTGGCATTTTACAGTTCATGTTTTAACCGCCTGGTCTCAATGTTTATTATAACGTGACGAATCCAGAAAGATTTATTTTCTTTCCTATTATCGGAACTCCTGTTGGAGTTGTGAGCTATTGCAATGCGTCACGTCATTGCATGTTCGGCTACGGGAAGATAACTGGATTTCTGGTTTCTTTTTTCATCAAAACAGATCTGTAATTTTATTTAACTTTTCAATTTCCCCGACAAACTGAAGGCCATAGATCTTTCACATGATGCGAAAAATTGTATTCTCTGCTCTGTACGTTCTGTTTCAATCATGTATGTTCCATTTATCGCAAAACGCTGTGTTGGGAAAAGTGTTCCTCCATATGTCGACAAGATTCGTTAGTCGCTGTGGTCGGAAATGTGTTCTACCATTTGTCGACTGTTTTCGATAGTCGTTGTGTTAGAAACTGTGAGAGATAATATGTACTGATGCGGTTAAGGAGGCGTTTTTTATATTGACATCGCTATGTTCCTTTATTGGAGGATTAACATGCTGCCTTAACACAATTCGAGAGAAAGGTTGAGGGTAGGTAGAGCGGCCATCGAATAATTTACTATTAACAAATTTGTTTTTAAATCCAAATTAATAGGTTTTATAAAACTGCAAGAAAGACATAAAAGCAAAGCAATAAATTGATCGCAGTATATGTCTTGATCCTAATAAATTAGTGTAACGTATGACTCTTGACAAGACATTTACATTTTTTGTCATTGGTATTACGAATACTGTACTAAAATTCCATGAAACACTGTATTAAGATTCTATGGAATATTGTATTAAAATATTATAGAACGTGTACACCAAACTGTTACAAAACCTCTGTTTCTCCAGATGGGTTGCCCGAGTAGGGAGACATACAATTCGCCCCCGTAATTGGGATTTTCTTGTCTCGTTCAAACCCTAAGCATGGGTATTTTCTAACCAAATTGTAAGTCAGCGTCTTCAAATGTAGCTAACAGTGTATAATTTATTGAAAACGAAGAATTTAAAACTAGTTACGCTGCTTTAGCTACAGTTAATGGCGCTGACCTGAAATCTACTGATCCAGGGTTGCGTATAGGATAAAATTGACTATACTGTGTTAAACCAATTAGCATAATAGCAATACAGCTTTACATGTATGGGTGTGTCTTTGTCTCGCTCGAAATGATTTTGTTTGGTGTGTTTTCAAAGATTGATTGACTTTAAATTACTTTGTTTTCGTTATATATATGTTGTTGTTTGATATTAGAACAACTATGACAGGCACAGCAGAACAACAAAAGGGTTTCTTTTGTTTAAAAAGTTGTTCTGAGCACGTCGTCAGCTTGACTGAGATGACTAGACTGAGACAGAGAAGTATGATTAGCAAAGCTACAAAGATTTCTCTGCCGCATGGGTGAGAAAATTGAAATTCTAACATACTGTTGAAATATAACATATAGTTCAATCAATATTTATATTTGCGTATTAATACGCTATGGGCGGATGACTATTTGATACTTAAAATTGGATTTTACCTTCGTTTCGAAAGCCATATTATTTTGAAAGCTTTTGGCATATATAAATATCAAATAGCTACATTTTTTCGTATTACAATATTCTTTATTTTAATATACAAGCACAAGGCTATTACTTGATAATTTTTCAGTGGATTATGCTGAATGTTCCAGTTAAAAAAATATAAATTGTAACATACGGTTTGTTTATTGTCTAAATTAATTTATTTTTATAATTCTTATTTTCAATATGAATGCTTATTGTTTATTGAGCAATATCCAAGCGTACGATCCATTGTGTATGATTATTTGTCTGTCGTTCCAGATATCATTATGAGTGGCCAACGTTTGGCCTTACTGTCTATGCGTGATGTTGAAGTCGCCGACAACCCTTATCTTGAGCGTTATCAGCACTTACATTTTGTCCTGCATCCGATAAAAGGGTTGATCTTTTTGTAGAGATCATCTTCCCATTTTTTTTATAACTTACCGCATTCCAAATGTATGGAACATTTTGATTCTTGTACGGCGTGATTTGGATTTGAGAGTGTCGAGTCGAGAGCGCAATTAATATTAAAGATGTATTGGCACTTTGGCAGTTATTCTCTATATGAATCGCAGCTCATACGGAGACAGGGGGTTGGTGTCATCGATCCCTTCCGCGCAATGCAATTGTATTGGCACTTTCTTCGTTCTTCCTTTTTGTATGAAACACAGCTCATACATCGACCGGGGGGGGGGGGATAATGTAAAAATATCGATCTAACCCCTGCAGTGCCATGCAAATGTATTGTGTGTCAGAGTTGATCTAAACTACATTGTTCCTAGCCACACGTGTTTATATATATATATATATATATATATATATATATATATATATATATATATATATATATATATATATATATATATATATAGTAAAGTTGCTAGTTATTCTTTATGTTTAGACCTTATTTCTTTCAATACAAACCACATACGGCGTATTAATTCTGTGACGTGTACATAGTGTTAATACGATAATAAGCTTTTTCGGATCTGTAACTGAGCTAATCAAATTAGATAGCAGGATGACATTCCTGATAATGTTATCTACCTACCACCACTATAAACGAAAGGGACAACATTATAATCGAAGTTCACACAAATAAGCCTGCAACCTGACAATCACGTATATGGATTAAAGCGGACAATTTATCAAAATCTTATTTACATAAATGTAGAAATTCAATAAGGAAATTATATGAATGTATGGTGATATTATTGATGAGAAAACAACTTGGCAGTAGTTACATTGTTTATAAAATAAATGTCTTCTTTCTTTACGTCAAATGATTGCAATCAAAGACTTTCAAGTGTTTTTATGGCACAGAGGAAGCGCTGATAATTTAGTGAAATAAAGTCGTTATTATCGGTATATGTTCTGGATAAGTCACATAGCTTTTAGTTTCCAATGCACTGAGAACACGTGCCTACTCTCATCGGTCTGTTGCAATTATGACACCAAGTTGGTTTAAGCCAGTCTATGGCAAGCTGATATCATCAATACATAATATGAATTTTAAATCGGAATTTCAAACATGGTATGTATATATATATATATATATATATATATATATATATATATATATATATATATATATATATATATATATATATATATATATATATATATATAGTATTTAATTTGAATGGAAATCGGTTGAAATATATCTGATATGAAATTGTAAAACTACTTATAAAACCACTTAAAGAGATACGAAGAGACAGACATGAACTAATGTTTATTTCATACAAACATACAAATCAAACAGCAGTATTGTCGAACAAAAAAAATGACAGAGATGGAATCAGAGATTAAGGAAAATTGGACACTGGCACGAAACGTCTTATCGTTTTTTAAAATCTGAATAAGAATTATTTACAGATAATTGATGATGCTTCAGAATATATTGGACAGGGTATATTGACATATGTTTCGTAGTTAAATTATAACACCAGCAATACGAAGACAAATCTTATAGATACATGTTATGCAGTTAAATTAGACAACTACCTACACAAGCACAGTATACATAGGCAAGGAAATGTAGTTAGACAAATATCTAGACAAACAAAAGGCTACTTCGGTTATATGTTGAGTTGTTGGGGAATAAGTAATTTTAAACGATATTCAAATAGAAAATGAGCAAAGCGTATACCAGCAAGATATTTAAAACACAATGCCAATACAAACATCATAGCCATCTTTCCTTATGGTCAATATCGATGCTGTAAAGTTGAGATTTACTCGAGCTTTGAGTAAATGATCTAGGAGTCTACGTAGTGGACAATGTCCAGATTGTTGCGGTCATTAGTATTCTTTGTTGCAATGCCATGGGAAACGTTCAATAATGAAATGTTTTTATTTTCCCAGTATTACTGTTTTTAAGTGAAATAAACCTACTACATGAAAGGCTAATGTCACTGCATTGTATTTTACTCATCTATAAACTGCTCCTGGTAACAAGCAAATACATAAGATAATTCGTATACATACACCCACCCAACACACAAACACACACTGTGTGTAGGAGTGTTTATATTATAGCTGTGGTTGCTTAAAAACCATTTTCAGCACACGATAGGCTATACGTTGTGGCCAGTATTCTGATGGAGACAAAAACCCTGGAAAACTCCAGCACGCCCATCGACCCAATGGTAAGCTGTCTCATTATTTATTAAAGTATTCCATCCCCTCCCTTCCCGTTCAATATTAAAAAATTAATGAAACAAAAGACCAAGTTATGTGTGTTTTATTTTTATGCTTTTTGCTTTTAAAATTTTAAGAGGTTACTAATGTACAGAGTGGCAAGCGATTCATTTTGAGTTTGTCAAAATATTGTTTTCACTTTTGTGTTGAGGAATGAACATGTATGCCTTACACCAGCAGTCAACGACTTGATTTATAATTCCAGTCAACTACTTGATTTATAATCTCAGGCAGCGGACCTGATATGTGTTTTTAGCTGTTATTATGGACTCTGTCCTGATTTACTGTCTCC
The DNA here is from genome assembly GCA_030141615.1 of Unio pictorum. Lineage (NCBI taxonomy): Eukaryota > Metazoa > Mollusca > Bivalvia > Unionida > Unionidae > Unio > Unio pictorum. The sequence continues at coordinate 9,903,355 of JARLTB010000023.1, read as the reverse complement.
TGTTAGATGGAATAAAGGGCACTCTCTTGTTAACCTTCAGCGATACCGTCACGTGAATTTAGACATATTAGCCAGTCATTGATTAAAATGTTTCACATTACAGTAACATAATTAGCACTAATGTGTATTTCTAATCAAGAAAATGTGTTCGATTTTGCAAAATCAACAAAATATCCAATGCCAGTGAACATAATATATCAAAATAGCGTGATGACAGCTCGTAAGTCTGGAAATACTCTTGTCATTTTAAACACTCTCTTCGACTTTTAGAGCATACAATTAAATTTTTCGGTGAATTTCACAAACAATCAAATAAAAGTGGCATTAGGTCAGTACTACTTAAAAATCATAATTTGTATTTTCCCGCTCTAGTCTTATGACCAAAAATGACCTAGTTCAATTAGATGCGTGTGGTAAATTTCATTACTCTTTTGTCATGAACCTGCTTCAAACGATGCACAATCACATTTATTTGTAAATTACCTTCGGCAACGCATAAGAACGACATCACTTACATTTGATGCTCTCGCAATTATTTCCCTCCCCCCCCCCCCAACATCTGAATAACATGCGTTCCTTCATTTTTTCTTCTTCATTTTCACTCACTTCTTAATTTTATCACAAAATCACTGACATAGTATCATAATGTGCTTATATGCTGATGACGGCCACTTATCCCCCATAATCATAATAACCTTACAAGCTTACGCCCTACTGTAGTATTTAGCACATTCTCTCTCTCTCTCTCTCTCTCCTCTCTCTCTCTCCTCTCTCTCTCTCTCTCTCTTTCTCTCTCTCTCTCTCTCTCTCTCTCTCTCTCTCTCTCTCTCTCTCTCTCTCTCTCTCTCTCTTAGCTCTAACCTCGTTCTTGTACCATTTGCATGCGTCCTTAGAATGACTCGCCCGCGGTTCCAACCGCGACCAAAGGCACCGAGATGGACGCTCTGACCTTTTGAGACGTAAACTCCATCATCCACAAAATCATCTTTTTAAGCAATCTACTATATCACCGTTCTATACTATCCGAAATATATTACTATAATTAAACAGTTCACGTACTGTCGTCTCTCTTGAATTCCTTCATACAGAAATCCAGTTTTATAAATCATTCACCACACTGGAATGCATATCTATTGGTGCTCTCCATCATTAATTTATGAGATTCCACGATTTTTGCAAAAGTTTGACCTATTTGCGAACTAGTAGAACATTGTTTCGTTATACACCTTGATGGATTCTTAATATTAGCTTGGCGTGAACTTATATTAGTTTATGAATCGATTCTCTAATATGAATTTTTTTTATTCTCTTCATGATTGAGTGGAGTCATCACTTATATGGATGCCTGCACACGGAACTATATTTTGATGTTCTGTTTAGTGTAGGCCCGTTCCCGTTTGATCATTGAGTATACTCCCTTTTGTAGAGAGGTGGATGACCCCTGATACTTGGGTGCTATTTTGATAAACTCATGGCCTGGACATTATGAGCTTTAACTGACCACGGCCCTGGTATACTTCTTCTTCTGCTACAGTCGAAGATTTGGTGATGCTTTTAGTTGATGTTGATGGTCTCGTATGGTTACTTAGCGGATGGGTGGTGACAATGTTTGGCACTGGAAGCTATTTTATCTTGGTCAAGTTAAAGATTTCTGATACATTTGTATCATATATCTTAACTCAGCCAAAATGGTAGTAGCTCTATCAAACGTCTGACTTTCACCGTTCTTCTTTTCTTCTTCGCACGTTCTCTTCTCGTCATATTCTCGTTTACTTCGGTCCTCTAATAGATGTTGCGTTTGAATGGCTAAGACTTGTTCTGCTTCATTCTGCTGCATCAAAACCTTTGTTGATTATTCCTCAAGTCTGTCTAACATTCTCTATCCAAGTATAGGAAGGATAAGACTAAATTCCATTTAAATTCATTCTCTGAAGAATCCCAAAGTAATGGGGATATTTTCCAAAGTTATTCCGATGTTAATGCAGTACGTTGTAACACTGCATATGAATCACTGTTTAAATATTCAAACGCCTTTACTTGAAATCTAGGCAATTTTAAAGTAATTTCAAAGAAAAGTAAATCCCCATAGTTTATTTAATGTTTCACTTCACAATCAAATTATACTAATATATCCAAGTCTTTAAGTAAGTTCACGATCACCGTATAATACGATATTGTCTATAAAGTTTCCAACTTTGCAATTCCACCGAATAGTTATGATTATGAACGCAAATCAAGATTAACAATGCATTTCATACAATAATGATTTTGCCCTCCAAATTGGGAACATTTCCCCGTTCTATAACTTATAAATAACATATTGAATTCGACATAGTATTAGTTTTTTGTACATTTTCTTACAACAAATCGTTTAATATTGTGAAATAATATTGTGAAATGATTAGGTCTATAACTGTTGTTTAAGATTTTATCCAATCGCAAACATGTAGTAAAGTGTGGCTTTTGGCTCTTTTTGCATTCCAATACTTTACAAAATGACTTTTACAAAGACATTCAAAGATCTGCTAATTAGAATGTTTAGTCGCACGTTTCGCAGTAATTTGATACAGATCACAATCCTCTAAATAGACTAGTTCCCCATTACTGACAGTCAGTCTAAATTAGTTACTTACTAAGACACGAACACGGTTTGAATCAACGCCATCTGAAGCATATTTCTCTATCATTACTAAACACATACAGTTCAGATTCACGCCAAAAGAACTTTCAATCTCGAAAAGCATTGTTGCATTTGAGTGAAGCAAAGACGTACTACTGGAAAATTTAGAATAATGGCTTACACTAAAGAGTTCAAGTAGCAAATTAATTTTTTTTCTCCATGGAGAAAGGAAAGACCAAGCAAAGATCCATTATAGAGAGTCAGATACTGAAAACTGCTCCATATCTGCAATTAATCTGTATAATTTTAGCATGTCAAGTTCTAATGTTTGTCAAGTATTCGCAACATACTGTTAATACACTTACCACAAAGAGTATGTTGGTTAAAGAGTGCTAACGAAAACAAATAATATGGCGTCCAAATTGAAATAACTTTGCACTTATTGTGGAATCAATTATGTTATCACTACTTGAATACCAACTAAGTCTTGAACAGAAAGATTGATTTGTTTAGTCATGGAGTTTGGTGTAACACGGTAAAATAAATGTATATACTGTAGCGGGTTTACTAATGCATTTCTAGAGTGAGAATCTACAGTCCTGTGCTGTGTGCTGCACCATTTTTCGTTTAGTACACTCAATACTAAACTGCATTTTTATTGGGTCGTCTTTAGAACCTGAATTTATTTTTCTCTCACTTATACGTTTGACATAAACAATCACATTGGTAGAGAGAGACGTGCTATTGAGTCGCTGTTTTGTTTTCAAAACAGTGAATATGGGGCTTGCGTGAAGTGAAGATTTATAGTAAAGTTGCAAGTGGCTGCGTGTCTTGGCAAACTATAACAAATGGATAGTAATGTTTTCGTGACACTTGTAAAATTTAAATCCTATACTACAATCAAAAATCTAGTCTCATAACGTTTTATTTGTTGTGGACATTTAGACTTTGTAAAATGTGAAGTATCACGAGCCATTATCATAAATCAGAAGTAGAATATAGTGGATTGACAGCAGTTCTTTAGAGAAATCCCGTAAACGTCTAAATGTCCTTGCTGTGTCTTTTACTTTGACCTTACTAGCGGTCATCTTTGTATCATTGTTGTTTTCAAAGTCACTATTTTCATTTCACTAAGACTCTCATAATGGTTTTGTCCTTTTCATTTTTAACATGCTTCCTGTACTTGTTGTATGCATAGAGTTCCATACTCTCTGATACATTAGTTTCATTCTTCATTCTGATATATGTGAAGAGAAACTTAAACGCCAATTATGGTCCTTAACAAATCTCGTTAATAATAATAATAATAATAATAATAATAATAATAATAATAATAATAATAATCATAACTAATGAGGACTTTGTATAGCGCCTAATCTTTAAAATCTCTAAGCGCTTTACACCATCAATACTGATTTGAATACACTACAGAACAACAAATGACAAAAACAAAGAAATTGGAAAACATGAAAACATGCTGAAAACATATAAGATACAAAACTTGATTAGGTCGCTAAGTTTGTCCCTGCAGTCGAAACAGGTGAGTCTTAAGAGCACCCTTAAAAGGGACCACTGTGTCTTTGTGTCTAATTTCAATGGGCAATTCGTTCCACGTCGCCGGGGCATGGTGTGCAAACGAACGTTGTCCATATGACTTAAGCTATACAAGTTACCGGTTTTTCCTCAGATTCTAACATCTGATTCCTCATTTCTTCACTTAGCAACTACTTAATCTCCTTCTCGACATCGTTGGCATGTAGTTGATCTAACACTTCAGATAGTGTGTGGGGCGATACGTTGCCTCATACTTCTCTCTCCTTTTTCACTGGAATCGTTTAATCTTGATTGCTAAACGTCATGTGAGTTGGTTTAAAACGCTGCTATTACCTGTAAATAAGGCAAGTATCTTAGCCTCAGAATATGCATTCAACTCTCAAACGGTCACGATGGACGAAACAAGACTGCTTACCCTTCTCTTTCGGAATTTAGCACAAATTACAGCTATTGACATCAAATACCAAAAGAGAGTCATTCGAAATTTTATATCCTAAGAACAACGGAATACTCCTCCACTCGGTTATCGTTGTCAGAATAAAGGACTCTGATTTTCAGCATTTCTCTGGACTACCGTAAACTCAATTATGTTTGATTCGACTCCATATATACTTCAGAAGCTTCAAAAGGTTCAAAACACAGCTGCTCGAATCATTGTTAGAGTACCACGATTAGAGCACACCTCCCCATTGTTCTGTACCATACACTGGCTATTTATTCGATCCAGAATCAACCACAAAATGTGTTCTCTGTGCTACGTTCTACTGACGGACTCTAGTCCAACATACCTCTCCGACATCACCCATGTATAAAAACCAACAATATACGTACGTTCCTCTTCTGACCTGAAGTTATACACTAAATCTCAGTGGTCTCATTCAACAGTGCTCTTATATTTCGCCTATTTGGACTGCAAGAACAAAACATAAAGACCTACTAATGTTTCCTAACTTGAATATTTATAATTATTATTATTATTATTATTATTATTATTACTTAGTAGTAGTAGTAGTAGTAGTAGTAGTAGTAGTAGTAGTAGTAGAAATAGTAGTATTTTTAGCATTATGAATTGGTGTTGGGTGGACTGTAAAGCGTGTGTTAACGGGTTTGTGAGATATCATTTTTTTTTCTTACATTTAATATAACCCATGGCGTTATGGATAATGCGTTTTGTGTATTGGGTGATGGATGTAGTGTATGGTGTATTTTATGTTTATAACATTTAATATTTTCATATACTCTAAGTCTAAGCTAACATAACGAGTAAACAAGTAAAGGTGCCGAAGAGGTGTCAGAGAACCGAGCGAGTCTAAACAATGGTTTGTCTTGGAGACCAGTTTGTTTAATGGGGAGCATTGATGAAGGAGTAGGAGGTGTTATTTTATATTGACGCAAACAAGTTGTGTTGGACAGGTAGGTCAATATCTACATTATTAAGTTTTCTCCGCTTGTACTATGTATTGTTATTATGTCTGATAGCATAATGCTATTAATATTATTAATAGTATTAGACAAAGCCCTATAGCCACTACTCCAATCTGCCTCAAAAGGCCTTATTGCCACTACACCAACCTGTCTTAAAATGTCTATGGCTACTACAACCTAACTGCTTTAAAAAGCCATATGGCCACTTCACCAATCTGCTTTAAAAATCCTATGGCCGCTACACCAATCTCATTCAAAAGGCCCTATGCACACTACATCAATCTGCCTCAAACAGCTATACGGATACTACACCAATCTGCTTCAAAAAGCCATATGGCCACTACATTAATCTGCTTCGAAAGGCCCTATGGAAACTACACCAATCTGCTTCAAATATTCATATGGCCACTACACCAATCTGTTTTAAAGTCATATGGCCACTACACCAATCTGCTTCAAAAGGCCCAATGGCCACTACACCAATCTGCCTCAAAAAGCCATATGGCCGCTACACCAATCTGCCTCAAAACGCCCTATGGCCACTACAGCAATCTGCTTCATAAAGCACTATGGCCACTACACCAATCCGCTTAAAAGGCCCTATGGCCACTACACCAATCTGCCTCAAAATGCCCTATGGCCACTACACCAATCTGCCTCAAAATGTCCTAATGGCCACTACAACAATCTGCTTCAAAATGCCCTATGGCCACTACACCAATCTGCTTCAAAAAGCCCTATGCCCACAATACCCATCTGCCTCAAAAATCCCTTTTCTCACTATACCAATCTGATTCAAAAGGCCCTATGGCCACTACACTAATCTGCATTAAAAGGCCCTATGGCCACTACACTAATCTGCTTCAAACATTCATATGGCCACTACACCTACCTGCTTCAAAAGGCCGTATGGCCACTACACCAATCTGCTTCAAAAAGGCCTATGCTCACTACATCAATCTGCTTCACAAAGGCCCTATGGTCCCAACACCAATCTGCTTCAAAAGGCCCTATGGTCCCCTACACCAATCTGCCTCAAAAAGCCCTATAGTCACTGCATCAATCTGCCTCAAAACGCGAAAAGGTCACTACACCAATCGTCTTCAAAAGGCCCTATGGCCACTACACCAATCTGCTTCAAAAAGCCCTATGCCCACAATACCCATCTGCCTCAAAAATCCCTATTCTCACTATACCAATCTGATTCAAAAGGTCCTATGGCCACTACACTAATCTGCATTAAAATGCCCTATGGCCACTACACCAATCTGCTTCAAACATTCATATGGCCACTACACCTACCTGCTTCAAAAGGCCGTATGGCCACTACACCAATCTGCTTCAAAAGGCCCTATTGTCCCTACACCAATCTGCCTCACAAAAGCCCTATAGTCACTGCATCAATCTGCCTCAAAACGCGAAAAGGTCACTACACCAATCTTCTTCAAAAGGCCCTATGGCCACTACACCAATCTGTCTCAAAAAGCGATATGGCCACTAAACCAATCTGCCTCACAAAGCCCTATGGCCACTACACCAATCTGCTTCAAAAAGCAATATGGCCACTACACCAGTCTGCTTCAAACAATCCTATGGCCACTACACCAGTCTGCTTTAAAGCCCTATGGTCGCCTTACTAATCTGCGTCAAAAAGTCCTATGGCCACTACACCAATCTGGTCCAAAACGCTCTATGGCCACTACACCAATCTGCCTCTAAAGGTCATATGGCCACTAAACCAACCTGCCTCAAAACGTCCCATGGCCACTACACCAATTTGCCTCAAAACGTCCTATGGCCACTACAACAATCTGCGTTAAAACCCTATGGCCACTACCCTAATGTGCATCAAAAAGCCCTATGGCCACTACACCAATCTGGTTCAAAAGGCCCTATGGCCACCACACCAATCTGCCTCAAAAGGACCCATGGTCACTACACTAATGTGGTACAAACGGCCCTATGGCCACCACACCAATCTGCCTCAAAAGGCCATATATCCACTACACCAATCTGCCTCAAAACGCCTTATGGCCACTACACCAATATGCTTCAAGAAGCCATATGCCCACTACACCAATCTGCTTCAAAAAGCCCTATGCCCACTACACCAATCTACTTCAAAAGGCCCTATGGTCACTACACCAATCTGCCTCAAAACGCCCTATGGCCACTACACCAATATGCTTCAAAAAGTCCTATGGCCACTACACCAATCTGCCTCAAAATCCCTATGGCCACTACACCATTATGCTTCAAACATTCCTATGACCACTGCACCAATCTGCTTTAACGCCCTATGGCCACTTCACAAATCTGCCTCAAAAATCCATATTCCCACTATACCAATCTCATTCCAAAGGACCTAGGGCCACTACATTAATCTGCATTAAAAGGCCCTATTGCCACTACATCAATCTGCTTCAAACATTCATATGGCTACTACACCAACCTGCTTCAAAAGGCCATATGGCCACTACACCAATCTGCTTCAAAAAGCCCTATGCCCACTACACCAATCTGCTTCAAAAGGCCCTATGGTCACTACACCAATCTGCCTCAAAATGCCCCATGGCCACTGCACCAATCTGCCGCAAAACGTGAAAAGGCTACTACACCAATTTTCTTCAAAAGGCCCTATGCCAACTACACCAATCTGCCTCAAAAAGCCATATGGCCACTAAACCAATCTGCCTCACAAATCTCTATGGCCACTACACCAATCTGCTTCAAAAAGCAATATGGCCACTACACCA